>JACEFO010002817.1:0-22743 GCA_015342445.1 Digitaria exilis
GTGTTGGGATGGAACCCTTCGTATTCCAGATTTGATGGCTGTTTGGTAACAGGACATCATGGATGGAACATCCCAATTCAGAATATCCTATCAAAGATACGGTACCAGCTGGGTTCCAAAAAATTTGGCCGGACGAAACTCGTCCCACTCGCACGGCGTAAGAACGGCGGTCTTCTTCCTCGGGCTGTTCGTTGAATCCTGCCGTGCTGTATGGCCTGAATCCTCCATGCCCGCCCGTCCCGCACCATTCGCTCCTCTGCACCTCAGGCGCAGCCTTCCTGTACCGCCGCCGGCACATCCCGTGGCCTGCAGATCCCGTCGTCATGGAAGACCGCGGCGGCCGTGTATACAGTGGCCAAACGGGCCGGCACGACACGGCAGCGGCAACGGGCACTAATTGGGCACGGCCACTAAACGGCAACGGCACTAAACGGCCCCGCCATCCCAACCGTGCCGTGCCTCTTAAGTGCCACCGGCCTACTAACTCAGGCACTAGAGCACGACACAGAAAGGTACACGGTATAGTGCCGTGGCCGTGCCAGGAGGCACTATGAGTGCCCGTGCGCGGACCGAGCACGAAAATTAGACAGAAGATTCATAATATCTCAGAATTTCAGGAAGTAAAAGAGATAGCAACCAAAACAAAGAGATCAAGAAGACCACAGATTTAACAACAAGAATGGAGCTTAGTGCAATGGTTGCTCATATGAAAACCTATCTAGGTAAAACTCACCCTGTGAGAAAACCCTAGACAGTGAAAAGAGTACAACCAAGCTCCAATATAGTTCATTACATCAGTGATTCAATGTTCCATGTTGAGAGCAGAAAGTCAAGTCCAAAGCTCTCCACTCTAATTATGTAAGAGCATTACATAAATACGCTCATGAATCAAAGCTCAATGCCTTGAAGGCATCTATCTAAGCATCACTGTACCTCCGGCAAATTGTTGCGAGCCTCAACTCTGCAGCTTCCCAGTCCTTGATGCAAGGTGAGCATCTCCACCATCTCCGGCTTGAGCTTCCTTCGACGCTCCTCGATGATCCGCTGCCAGTTCATGCTAAAGGTAGACTCTGATGATATAGTAGAAACAGGACATGTTTAAGATGTCTTTAGCAGATAGAGAGGACATGGATAAGTAGTTAGATTTATTGCTGATGTCACTATTCCAGCCTCAATGTTAAAGTCATCAGAAAGATGGTTGACAGTGTCACACACTAAATATTGAGACAAGTTCAGAAGCTCATGTCAGAAAGCAGAAGCAGATGAAGTCACTGCATGCAAAAGAGAGAAGTTGCAGATGTATCTCTAGACATGGTAAAAAGAACCAGAGATAGAGGAAGTGCTACCACACACAGCCAGAACCTGCATCATCATCATATTCATTTCATCCCAAGCAGTCCTTGACTTACCAGGAGGCTGAGGAGGGTCATTTCTCTTCAATCTAAACTGCACCAAACTTAGCATTCATATTTGTTATACAGTTTTTAGTACATCAGTCAACCTAAGCTCTAGTTTTCACTTGGTAAGTAGAATAATCTGTTGTACTGGTGAGAGCACCCAACCTTCTAAGCACCCTATTAGAAAACCTTTCATTTTTAGCTCTAGGGTCCAAGATGAATGCAAAAGAATAAAGCACAGGTATGTCTCTCCAGTAGTATTTCATATATTTTATCAATCATTGGTTGAATAACAGATCTGATGTGCACATCATCGATAGAATAGTTTTGCAAGTGCAGAGCTATCTTAAGAAGATATGCATCATAAGTGTGATGTGGGATAATAGACACCCAGATAAGTCAACAGTTGCATTATAAAACAATTCAAGAAAATGCAGTAACTTTCTGTGCCCTCAACCACCAATGCTCATGCAGTTAACAGCAAGCCCTCATCACCTTCAGCCCTAAAGGGTACTGAGCATGGATGAAAGTAGTGAAAGGGACCTTATGAGGAAAACAAATTGCTTAAGCATTAGATAGGTAGAATTCCACCTAACATCCATATCAAGCTGAAACTTTCTAGGTGTGGCATTAGTTGCAATGCAAGTAGCTTTTATATGCAGCAATCTTTGATTAGATGAATTGATCCATGATATAGCAGTTCTAAATGTTTCAATCAAAGGCTTAAGAGAAGTGAGAGCCTCCTAACAATCAGATTTAATGATATGACATGCACAACGCTGATGCAAAAAACATACTATTAGCAGCTTCAGAATCATCATTATCAGGAACTTTGAATGCCAAGGTATTTAAGACAGGAATTGGTCTCATCTTTTGCATGGCAGAGACATTAGATGAAGCATTGTCTAGTGTATACAGCAAACACCTTCTCAGTCAAACCATACTCATCAATAACAGAAGTAACACGTTCAGCAATGTTTGTCCACTATGGCACACATCAATAAGAACTAGACCAAGCACCCTTTTCTCTAGTTGCCAATCAGAATTAATATAGTGTGCAAACAACACTAAGAAATATCCTCTTTGGCATTACAGACCAAATATCAGATGTCAAACACACAGCATTAACAGAGGACTTGAAAGTTCAATCAGATTAGCCTTGCACTCATTGAAGTACTTGCTTATATCTCTAGTGGTGGTTTGCCCTAGAAACTTTAGCATATCTTAGGGTTATGGGCAATTTTAAATGTATTCTTCAAAAGCCGCAGATTCACCAATAGAGATAGGGACATCAAGTCTAGCTATCAAACGAACAGCTGAGTACGAGCAACCAGAGGACAATAGTCCGAAGCACGAAACACTACCATCAGGATTAAAAGTAATCTGAGACTGAGTCAAGCGAAACTTCTCACGCCTCTTAAACACAAGCAACAATGTGGCGAGAAAGGTGACCAGTTACCACCTCTGGAAGAACCAGAGTACACCTTCGAGCAATGGAGGCATTTGGCACCAGTCCTTACCCGCTTACCATTGACGATCGTGTAAAGTTTTCGCTCGACTAATCATCCCAAACAGGAGAGGTAGAGGGACGTGTGCGTTTATCGGTGTTGCCGCCGTCCGGGCAGAGGCTCAGGCTCAGGTAGCTCATCATCGCCGTCTGCGTCGACGATGATGGGAGCATCTCTGCCGAATAGAAACTCCCGGTCCTCGCACAAGTCATCCTCGTCGTCATCTCCGTCCCAGCCGCACCCCCGTCTCTCATCGTTCATGTCGATCTCGACCGTCTCCTCGTCGGACGACATCGTCAGCCCCCAATCGACTTGGTCCCTCAACGGCTGCCAAAGAAACAAAAAGAGAGAACAGATCTAGGGTTAGGGTTCGTACCACACAGAAACGAAGAGAGACCAGATCTAGGGTTAGGGTTCATACCTTTGCAGCCGGAGCACCAAAGTCGTCGGCGGCGATGACGATGGCCGGAAGCCGAGTGGTCCCTCAACGGATCTAGATCCGGAGCACCAGCAGGGACATCGCAGGACGGCGTCGGCGACGAGGACGAGGACGAGGACAAGGACAACGAAAGGATGTAGCTACATCTTCTGTTACAAATCGAGATCAGGGTGGTAGATGGCCGTGCCGTGTGCCAGTGCCGGCCACCGGCGGCGCGAGGCCACCGGAGATCTAGAGAAGAGAGCACTGGAGAGGGATGAGAGCGGAGACGGATGAGAGCGCAGCCGCCGCTGCGAGTCGTGCGAGAGAGAGGGAGGGGAGGGAAATGAATTAGGGTTAGCGCGCGACGGATGAGAGCGACGGCGACGGCTTTTATAGGGCGCCTCCCGACGATCGGATCCAACGGTCGGGAGGCGCCCTCGCGCCGATCCGACGGCTCAGGCGTGCCTAGGCCGTGCCGCCTGCGGGCCGAGGCCGTGCCGGCCATTTAAGCGGCCCGTGCCCGTGCTAGTGCCGCGGGCCGGCTCTGCGGCCCAGGCACGGCACTGGCCGGGCACGGGCAACGGCACTAGCCCGATGGCAATCGGGCCGTGTCGTGTTCGGGCCGTGCCATTTCGGGCCGTGCTAGTGCCAGCCCAGCGGGCCGAGCCCGTTTGGCCATCTATAGCGGCGTGGACGCTTCAGGTGTGTGTTTAGATTGGGAAAAGATTTCTCGAAAATACATTGTTCATCAAAAATACACTATAGATGAATAATGATCTGTGAGTGGGAGGGATATGATGATAAGGAAAAATTAGATAAATAGTGTTTTTCAGAGAATCTTTTACAAACTAAACGCACCCTCAGTCCTTCTCGCATGCAAGAATTGAAGAAAGCAGGCAATCCAAGAACTAGCAGCACAATTTCTTTTGCCCAGTCAGCAGCACGCCATGTCCTTTTCTTCTTCTATCACCATCGAGCAAGGCGCCTGCAGATCTCTGTTCCCCACGGCCCCGCAGTTCCTCCTCTTCTCATCCATGGCATGCAGAACACACAGTCACACACACATCAAATACATCATCCTCCAATCGGGAGCGCAGCAGCGGCAACGGCGTAGCTGCTGGGAGCGCTGCTGCTGGTGGTAGCGCTGCTGCTGGGAGTAGCAGGTGGCGGTGGCGGTGGCGGCGGCGGCGCGCAGGCGGGAATGAGATGCGAGCCAGGGCTACCGGTGCAGAGCGTGAAGGGGTAGTATTTGAGTGACAGATGGGCCCCACTTGACGGAAGCTAGCGGAGCTGTGATTTGGTCCATAGCTATCCCTCAAACTAAACACAAACATGGAACCATTCCATCCTTCATACTAAACACGAATATGGAACCGCTCCATCCTAGAAATTAGAGATGGAACAATTTCGTTCTACCTCGCTCTCCAACCAAACACGCCGTGGTAGGAGCTGTTTTCAGCGTAATTGCATGCTCCTGAGGCTGACGTATCGGCGTCTTCGAATTGATCACGTTATCACACTGTGCTGCTGCATGCAGTGCGACTTAATTCGCGACCTGTCAGTGGGCTGCTAGAGGCAGAGCTATACTGTTCATGTCAACAGTGCTGCTCTGCTTTTATCCGGCTGCTCTGAATTTTAGTGAATTTGGCCGCCCTCATCACTGATTCATATTTTTCGATTCAACTGTTTTTAGAGGCTTGGGTTATGCCTCACGGATCATCACTAACGGTTCTTTTTAACCTAACAACCGTTTTTAGAGGTCTGTATTACTGATATTCAAGGAACAAGTAAATTGCCCTGACCAGCTATCACCTATCAGTACCTTCAAACCTTTTTTGACCAGAGGCTAAGAATAAGCGATCGGAAGAAAATCTTGAACGCCTTTTTTGCAGTATGAGCTGTAATATTCCCAGGTGGAAACTTCTGCGCATGTTTCATGACCTGTTTGATTTCGCAGGTAGCAAGAGCATAATGCTGTGTTCAGATTGGAAGTAAAAAGTACTTTTTCTAGATGAATAGTGCACTGAGAAGCGTGTTCTGTGAGTGAGATGAATATAAAAAACTCGTTGGGAGAAGTACTTTTTCCTGAATCTGGACACAGCCTAAACTCACAAGTCACGATCGGCCATTCAGTAGTTTTTTTTTTCCCAGTGACACCTGTAAAACTAAACTTACGACCATTCTGAAAACACATGCAGAATGTGCAACTGGCTCGTCGGGGGAAGATAGTTCAGAGCTCTGCCACCGGTGGACCTAACTCGCCGAGAGAGACGCAGAGTGGTGCGTTGCTTGGCTTGGGAAAGAGATGTCCAACTGAACCGCTTCAATTCCTCTCATCTAGATCACCACCGCTTCTTTTCCGTGGATGAGGGACAATTACTGGTACGACGGAGAGTACCGGACAACCACGGGTACAGTTTGAAGTCCTGCCTTTTATTCATGGACGACAGGCGAACAAGGGCATTGGTTCGTGAAACTTCTACAGTTTTTTTTTTTTTCACGGTTCGTGATCGTACAGGATTGGCGCGCTCTGCATTTGACGAGAGAAATGGCACGCCCCGAGGCCCATTCGCCCATTCGGCGAACTAATGTAGAGAAAGCACCCAAAACTAGAGATACCTGTTTGATATAAAGAGATTTTATACGAAATCAGAGTTTTATGAATTTTTTGAGAGGTCTGGAAAATTTAGAAATGCATGGATTTATAAGACAAGAAAAAACACGCACTCCTCTGGAAGGAATATAAAATAAAAAACAAAGTACCTATAGAGCGTGTTTGTAGCTGTGGATTGAAAATCCGGGTTTTTTTTTAACAGTTTGATGGGTCGGAAAATTGGATTTTTCTACAAAATAACAACTAGAATTAGGTGAATCAGGTTACTATCATTTCTTGGGAATCAGTTCCAAAGTTACTAGTATCATTTCTTTAGATCAGTTCCAGTGATTTTTCTTTCTTTGAGATGGAGTTTAGTAGTGATGATTCTACGAATTCTGCTAAACGCACCTTTAGAGGACTATTTTGAGAGACCTCTGTTTTCAATTCGTTCTTTATTTGTTCTATTAGCCTGCTAGTAGACACGCGCCTGGAGTTCCTATCATACTCACCACGCCCCATGTGAACTCGAGGGGTTTCTTTTATGGTATGGGTCTATTTTATAGCATATCTCAACATAAACGAATTCATTAAAGCAGTAGTAGTATTTCGCAGCATTATTTTTTTTCTCTCGCAGATCTGCTCAGCTCAGCGGCAAGAAGCATCGCATGCTGGACATTGGCCTGGCGCTAGCTACCCCCACGTTTCCACCCCCTTTCCCCCTTCGTGCCACGCACTAGTGGATCCGTGTGTTTTCTCCTCCAGCCTTCCAGGGCAGAAGCGTCATTCGCCGCCGGCTCCCCCCTGGACTTCCAGGTCTTAAAAGGTCGCGGTGGCCAACGCTCGGTGCCAGCGGAGAAAGACAGGTCGACCGCAAGCCCCCCCGCCCCCACCACGCGCCCGCGCCACCGAAGCGCCCAAAGCACACCGCCGCATCCGCCAGAAGCCTCCTCTCCTCCTCCTCTCTCTTCCACCGCTATCGGCGCCAATGGCCGCGTGGTGAAGCTCACGGAGCGAGCGAGCACCCCACCCCCACCTTCCTCGACGGCCGCCGCCGCCGCGGAAGGTGCTGGTGACTCCCCCATCCAGGTCCGCCCGCATTAATCCGTGTGTGCTGTTTGTTGTGGGGGGTGACTCGATTCCTGGTCGGATTGCTGGGGAGTGGGCGCATGTGGCGATTCCGCCGGGATAAGCTGTAGCTATTTCTGGGCGCTTCGCTGTTTCGGCGGGCTAGGCTAGCGGAAGTGCCGTGACAGCTGGGGGGAATCGCGGGAATTCAGGATCCTTTTGCGTTGCGCCTGCTGGATCTCGAGTTCGGGGGACCTCGCCGCCCTGTTTTCTCCTCGTTTTCGCCGCGAGATTTGGCTTCTTGCAGCTTCTTCTTCTTCTTCTTTTCTTGGCCTTGCCCTCTCTCCTATCTCTATCCCGTCCTTGTAGTGCTGCTGACTTTTTTTCACCCCAGTTTTATTCCGTCTCCCGTTTACCGTATTTGGGTTGGTTGGTTGACCGTCGTTTTGCCCCGAGTTTCTTCCTCGCGAGCTCCGGGAATTTGTTGTTGTTCTCGTGACGCGCACGTATTGCGCGCAAATCCTGCTTTTTAGGTTGCTTAAATAAACTAGGTAAAAGAGGTGTTTTTTTGTTTGATTGTCGTGGTTTGTGTTGATGCTAATGCTCTTCGCGTGCTGGTTCAGGTTTAGGATCCGTATTTCAGGCAGGCGCCATTCAATTTCGATTTGATTTGGCGAGGAAGGTTCTAGTCCATACTTCCCCATGGCCGCTCCATCGCGGCCACGGCCTTCTTCCCTGGGTCGCCGGCGCCGGCCCCGGCTGCGCCAAAGAATGGCCTTGCGGAGCGCCCGGAGAGCCTCGACGTCCGCGGAGTCGCTGCGAAGCCTGGATCATCGTCGAATGCTGTGAGGGCAGGCAAGACACGGGCCCATGCAGCCGTCCCCAAGGTGAATGGCGGGGCAAGTCGGCTGTGGCGGATGGAGAACATGAGGACCATACCATCCTCGGTGCCAAGGACGTTCTTATAACCAACTCCCCGACTGGAGCATGCTCCTCGCTGCCATCACAACCATCTTCCTGGCTGCTGAGAAGCAGTGGACACTGCTCGACTGGAAGCCCAGGAGGCCTTGACATGCTCACCGACACGTTTGGCTTTGGCCGGATTATACATGATGGGCTCATGTTCAGGCAGAACTTCTCCATTAGGTCTTATGAGATTGGGGCAGATAGGACAGCATCTATAGAGACAATGATGAACCATTTGCAGGTGAGAAATTTTTTTATTTTTTCAGGCGTGAGATTGTTGTGATTTGGCATCGGACAATGAAATAGTTTGGATTTGGTGCAGGAAACAGCACTTAATCATGTGAAGACCGCTGGGCTGCTAGGTTGATGGATTTGGCTCCACGCCAGAGATGAGTAATACGAAACTTGTTCTGGGTGGTTACCAAATGCAGGCCATTGTTGAGCGTTATCCTGCTGGTATGATTCGCAGGATTGCAAGTTTTATTTCAGTTTTCTAATTGTATTTGAGCTTGAAATAAGCTGTGCCATCTAGCTTTTTGACATCATGCGTCTAGTTTTGGAGAACACGCCAACAGTGTGGAGACTTAGATGATTATGGTTACAGCTTGTTTCTTGGTGCGGGTATTGAGGAATCAGTTGAATGAGTTTTCAAGTTGTTTGACAATAAATGTGAAAGGAAAGGTCCTTGGTGTTGTGCTGTTTGACACTAACTTATTGGAGGAGAGTAGTTATATGTCACTTTGGGCAGTTTGCAGACATGTAGTTATTGATACGGATACCCTCGTTGAACTCTTAATAATTTTCTCATGTCATATTAAAGACGTGATAAGTTGGTGTTTTGTAAGGTGAAGGTGGACCCTTTCCATCTGTTTTCTACTGAAATGGTGTTCTGAGTTTGCTCATCTATTCTGCTGCAGGGGTGACACTGTTGAAGTAGATACATGGTTAGTGCTAATGGTAAAAATGGAATGCGTCGAGATTGGCATATACGTGATTCTATGACAGGCCACACGATACTGAAAGCAACAAGGTTTAAATCTCAGCCACTGATATATTATTTATACCATTAGTCACAAAACTTGTTGGCAGTTTATGCCTAACTGTTTATAGTTTTTTTTCTGCTCAAAATATTGTAAACTTGCATTAGACTGTCTTCTGTTGCAAATTATTCTAATTGTGTCTGTATCTGCAGTAAATGGGTTTATGATGAACAAGCTTACTAGGAAGCTTGCAAGAATTCCAGATTGAAGTGCGGACTGAAATAGAGCCCTACTTTTTTGAGCGATCTGCTATTGTTGATGAAGACAAACCGCAAACTTCCAAAACTGCCAGAGGGATAAAAGCACTACTGCCAGCCAAATATGTCCGCACAGGCCTGACTGTAAGTTTATTGAATTAATGTTCATATTGCAAGTCCATTTTATAGCATTTTTTTCTTTTGATGTTTTATATATTGTACTTCTGCTTAATGCAGCCTCGTTGGGCTGATCTTGATATAAACCAGCATGTCAATAATGTTAAATACATTGCGTGGATTCTTGAGGTAATGTTCTTTCTGATGACATGTCTTTATTCTATTCGATATTGTTAGTGTTTTTGTTTAGATACTTAACCCAGAAACATCCATGGACACCCATTTTTTAAAAATGTTCTGTGTATTTGTCCTGTACAATGATAATTATTCAATTTATGTTCTGTATGTACCTATGAACACTGCTTTGAGGTCACTTCCTGGATTTTCTTGGGCAACTGGCAATCATGTGGCAACAGATTGATACTTATGTCCTATCCTGTACATTCCATTGCCAGAACTTCCGTAGCCAACTGTTTGCAGAAGTTAATACCTTGGAATATTGGGTTCTTGAGGGCCTCAAAATTATGTTCATTAAATATGATAAGTTTAGTTTTTTCACTTCTCTATCCATCAAACAAGCAAATACAATCTTAAACATACTATTTGGTGTACATTTTTGTTATCACAATTAAGACAATCCACAAGTTGGACAAGGAATGCTTCTCCTGAGACATTTAAATATATTTGGGTTGGTCACCTAGGTACCTAACAATGAGAGTGACCTGGACTGCTTTCGTGCAAGAGCAGCGTTGTACAAACCAATTTATCTATACTAAAAAATGTGTGGGGTAGAGAGTAATTCTTATTTGCTCGATTGGTGGGAAAGTATTTTTTGAAATAAGTTATCATTTGGTTTCCCCTACTGCTTAATATTTGGAAGCGCCTCTTCCCTGTAATTAAGACAGTTTAGTATATATCCCTAGTATACAGATGTTTCCACATGCATATTTAGTTAGCCTTACATTCACCTTTTTCAGAGTGCACCAATCTCTATTCTTGAGAACCATGAACTGGCGAGCATTGTGCTGGATTACAAAAGGGAGTGTGGCCGGGATAGTGTGCTGCAGTCACACACCAATGTGCACACTGATTGCAACAGTGATTCTGGGAGAAACAATCTTGCACTGTGAGCATCTGCTGAGCCTTGAATCAGGTCCGACCATGGTGAAAGCCCGGACCATGTGGAGGCCGAAGGGAACCAAGGCCCAAGAAACAGTGGTTCCATCTTCATTATGAAGCGTGTGAGAGGTTTGAAATGGTGATTTTGGCCCAATTTGGTAAAATCAGTATGTTTACTAGCCCCTTATTGGAAGCAAAGCACAGAGGACATACAGGGATGCTATGATGGCTAAGCAAATTTAAATACAAAGTACTCTGAGAGTAGAGGAGATATGGAAGGGGCAACAATTGAGCCTGGAGGAGGTGAGAAGTGGAGATCAAAGACGGAGGAGGCCTCCTGGCTCCTGTGCATGGTTTGTTTTCTATTGTTCTTTTGGTTCTTCGTTCCTATAACAAATCTTGGGTTGCACAAACGGGTGTTGTAAGTATTGATTTGTAGCTACTGTATGACGGGGACCAAGTGCTTCCCATACATGTTCGTTCTGGGGTATGTCCATATGTTATGAGCCCCTTGAAAACAGCTGTCCTTGCCATATTCATTGACAGAATTTAAGCTCGTATATTGTATTTATTGATATTTATTTGATATTATTCCTCTACTGGCTGCTAAAGCGTGTTGAAACTTCATCTGGGTCTGAAAAATCCGACCAATACTGATTTTTTTCTAGACTAAGGAAATTGTGCAGCTTGTCATTCACTTTAATTCGCATATACCAGCTTTCGTGAGCTGTAGAAAGCAGACAGCTTGCGTGAGCGGTGACAAAGGTGGTGACACCCTATCATGTTTTCTGTAGAGTTGACTGACCAGAAAAGAGAACGAATTGTACTTTGCATTGTAATTACATCTGAAAACTTCCCCCATGAATGGTCTGGGAATTCTAGCGTGGAAGCTACTCGAAAAGGGTTAGTCAAACGCACATATTCTGAAAGCGTCTTTGATTAAATGTTCTTGTAGGTGGTTCGAGTTAGGTTACCTAAGTTAATCTGGGAGGGAACTGCGAATGATTAAGTGGGCTAATATTGTTTGATTGGGCGACTGACGTGCTATTTTTTTTTCAATTTTTTTTTAAAATACTGCTTCTTGGGCACTAAGTCAGGATTCCTGCACCTTGCTGTTATGCCATTCAGACGTCAGTCAGCATACAGGGCCTTCAGTTCAGTCAAGTGAAACAAGCAAAGCAACCTGGATATCTCCGACGCCGTCAATTAAGCATCCAACGGTCTACATCAAAAACTGATGGGTTTAGGGCCTAATTGTTATTGTTGGTTATTAAAAGTACTTTGTTTAATTTGAACATTCGCTCATGTAATGTCCCGGCACGTGTTAACTAAGCTCCGGTTCTGTCCCGGAGAATCGTCAAAAGCCCTGTTCGGGCGGGGCTACTGCTAGGCTGCAGCTGCAGCGACTTGCCGACTTGTACTATTTCCCTCCGTCCCGTAACATAGGCATTAGAGTATTCAAAATTTTTATGTCTCGCACTTTCCCGGCATCTCCTCCCACGCCCACACGCCATCGCCAACCTCCTCCCTCACCCGCTCTACTGCTTCGGCGCAACGCCGGCCGCCCCCGCTGCACTCCGACGCTGCTCGCCCGGAGCCCCGTGCGCCTGCATGTCGGCCGTGCGACCTGTGGCGGCAGCGACAGCAGCAACGGTTACAGAACCATATTGAAGATTTGAGAGCAAGATTAATGGCGTCGCACGCTGCCGGCGAAATGGCACTGGCCAGGTCAGCCAACCATCGTTATAAATGAGCGCTTGTTTCAGTTATTTTTTATTTAATCCATGCATGCATGCAGTTCGCAATGAGCAGCCATTCGTTGGGAGCCACTACTTTTCTTGGAAGAAGTGTTTTCAGCCGGCTTTGCGCTGGCGACTCGCGAAAAGGCCCGCTCCATTCTCTCACTTGTTTTCTCTTCCCTCCATGTCATTTTCATCCAACGTGGCCTCTTATTTCGGTCCGCCTCTGAGAAGTGCATGCACAGGTCCCGTGAACCATTCCATAGCAAACTGGTGCTGCAATCTTTCAGATGAAGTTTGAAAACGAGGAAAGAGCAAACAATGGATCAAACAAAAAGAAAGAGAGAATCCAGGGGATAAACATGACGAACTGGCTGAGGAAGGAGCTAGAAGGGAGGAGGAGGGGGCGTCTGGGGAAAAAAGTTAATGCGGTCCAGATGTGAGCGCGAGGAGAGAGAACTCAAAGGCACATGCGTAATTTCACTACACAACTATTTCTTGAGTTTGAATCCTTCTCATAGCTTAAATTGTGGGACCGAAGGAGTATTTTTACTGTAGCAATGACTGCTAACAGCTTGCAGTTATAGACCTGTAGCAAAGCAGCCGAACACGTCCAAAGAAACTTGGGTTGTTTGGTTTCGCAGCCACAATTTGCCAGACCTAAGGTTAGGCATTTTGACCAACTTAGACACGCGTTTGGTTGCAGCCACAATTGTGGCGAGATTTCTTGTCAGCAAACTAAGGGTCTGCTTGACTTACTTCCACATCAGGCCACGCCAGAAATGTGGCCAGTAAAATCAACGCCAAACTTTTGACAACCTTTGGCGTAAAAAATGAAATCTAGGATGCCTAAGCACTTGGGGTCGTGCCACAAGTTCTGGAAGCAAATGCCAGCCGGAACCTTAGTCTTACTGTGTTGTAGCGAGCGTTGGCGTGTTCTGGTAACGAAGCAAACGCTAGTCTCGCATGCCATGACTAGATATAGTGTGGCAAGATTCCCTTAGTCTTGCCAAAGTGGTTAAAGATTTTGAGCATATAAGGTTAGTCAAGTATGGAAGTTTTCGTGGCAAATGGTGATAAGTTGTGGCTATAAAAACAAACATGCATGTACCCAATAGTAAGTGGAAGTAGGCATAGGCGGCCGCCATGGCGGTCTAGTGTATCTGGACACCGGACTGGATTATCATCAATAAATAAAGTATCTTGATGTTTGTTGCTCTTCTACCTCGATTCCTTTGTTTTGTTCGCTTGTTCTTGGTCAGGCCCCTCAGATTTTGAGGGTAATGTTTCTCAAAGCAAAAGGCATGGGCACCATGCCATCATTTTTTGTTAAGGCTATAAAGCCGCCCTAGCTCCTTCTCAATCGCTTAAGCTTTTGGGTTGGACTGGTTATGTGAGCTGCTTCATGATATCAGAGTTAGGAGGTCTCGAGTTGAGCCCCGGTTTCCGCTTTCCTTGCGCCAACTATTTCCCACGCTACGCCCCAGCGGGCAGCCGTCTGTGCCCACGTGGGCTGCACATACGGGGATGTTGACCTATAATGTCGTCGTAGCCCCTTCTTAATCGCTTAATCTATTGGTTGGAGTGATCAGGTGGGCTGCTTCAATTTTATTTTCTTGCTGTCCGATGCTACTGGTAAAGCAAATCTAGCACATGCCTGGGCTCTTAGCCCAAATCGAGAGAAACTGCGCTCCCACGGCCACGGGCCATGAGCTCCACGGGCCGATTCAGCCTAGTCAAGTTCTCAGGATACGTACTAGTAACATGTAATGTTCGTAACGTGCTGCATTATGGCATCCCAAATCTACGGACTAGTTGCCAGACACATTTCGTTATATAAGCCAAACATCTCTATATAGTGCGCGGCAAAATAGTCTTAAGTAATTGTTCAGACGTTGGCCAGGCGAGAGGTAAACAAGATCTAACAACATGAGGGGTAACGCCAGCGACGCTCTGGCGATGACGACCATCTTGTTCTCTGCAATCCTTGCATGCCTCGTTCTGGCATCAGAATGTAAGCGTATTCATCAACCATTCTCTTACCTACGATCGTGTTGGAACGTTTAGGTTGAATGAAGATGGGTGCCAGGAGGGAATCACAACATTTAGTCTTTCTTTTTGAACGAAATGCACAAGATAGAATTCGCCCCTGACACGAATAGCTGAAAAATTTGGAACCGTCGTGTGAGTCTGATACATTGTTTGGATGTGGAACTTACCATTGATTTGCTTTAGGGTTTTCGACATTCATCCCAAAATAAATCTATGTATCAAAATATTTGTCGTTGTTAACTTTTTGTTTGACCATTCAGTTCCTATATATTCACTATTCATTTAATTTTTTCGTTCCATTTGAAAACCATGATTTCCCTCACAAACTTTTACTACAGGAAATTTCCTCCAATCTCCACCAACTAAATAACTCCTTAGTAAAAATGAAAAGGAATCATGCTTCAAATACCTTTGCTAATAGAATAAGTCACAGATAGATAATATCTATGAAGTTTTTTTGAGCAAGCCAAGTGGTCAAACATCGTCATCAAAAGTCAACGTGATAAATATTTTAATATGGAGATAATACTTTAGGGAATAGCTACCTTGCATCGAGTATTTTAATTATTTGTACACTCGCAATTCAAACCAATTGGATGTGTATCTGACATCTGCTTGTCCCTCTTTTTCTTGATCAGCTCCTGAGGCCAGGGGCGCGAGGAGCTACACAAATAGCCTTGGCAACGCGAGCACTGATGATACTGCTGTGGGCTACTGGTCTAACCTTATTTATATAACGAATTACAAGCGACAGAATTTCATTGTTTTGGGTTGGATGGAGTATAGTCCATCTCGTCGCCCATCTAATACCACAATTCTACAAAATATATGTGCCCAAGATTCGTTGTGATATATAATTATATATGATACCCGTCCATCATTCTTGGACGGCAGCACGGGGCCTGGACTCCATCCACAGTCCACACCAAAAGAAAAGGTGCATCACATGAAAAAAAAATCGATCATAGAAAATCAACTTTTCGCTTCACCCTAAAGATCGAGTACGTCAGGTCAGCTAGTAACCCTGCTCTACATTCTCCTATGTGTGTATACAACAGCATCGTATAAAAAACCTAAATACAATCCAGTATAAAAGTCCCTTGCTAGCTAAACATTTACGGATTCAGGGGAAAAAATAATACTGATGTACTAATTTTGCAAATGTTCCAATAACCCGCTATGCCTCTATTACTCAGTACCTCGGGCCAAGACAATCAGTTCTCAAATTTTCTTCGCCATGCATCCCGTGCTACATGCTGGCCAAAATCAATAACGCATCCGGGTGACATTTGCCACTGGACAGGCTCCATGGTAAAATTTTAACTTTCTCAACACCACTACACTCCAAGCTGATGAAGAGAATCTGGGCTGACGAGAAATACTCGCCTTGGACTACTGTTGTACCGGAAGACCACTACTCCTTTGTAAGCTGTTCTTGGATGCCATCCTGGTTTTTTTTTTCCGAAGAAAACATAATTACAATAAATTATACCATTCCTCAAATCTAATAGGCAATTGATAACAGAGCAAACAGCTATCGCTACATCATATGAAAATGTAGTTTCACATAATTGAGAAAACTATGTACATTTGGGTTAAGAATTGACCTTCCATTCTTCGAATATTCCAAATTGACGAGCTATCCGCTCAAAGTCTTCCTGATCGTTGTATTGGATCCTTACATCCGCAGCCATGTTGTGGCTTTCAACACAGCATCCGATCCATGTTAGAGGCGTGGCACTAGCCACCTCTTTACCAAATTTAGTTACAAATTATCCTAGTAATGAAAAAATGATTAGGCACTTTTATGGAATGGAAGGCTTCAAATTCCAAATTAGTTCTTACCTCCCAAGGTAACTCAGATCCTCAGAATTCCAGTCAATCTGTGGCCACAAATATGGAACAAGCAAATTTCAGCAACAAGTAGCTTGTAACAGGAATACAAATGAATAAGATGAAAAGTGTTGCATACATGAACATCATTAACTTAATGGGCTCCAAATATTGCTCGAAGAATTGCCCCAAGCTTGATCCCTGCAAAGAAAGCATAATGCCAAAGTGTAAATGTGAGACAGGCACAATTTAATGAATTCAACAACGAACTGTTATCCATTGGTTTCTATTGCATGAGAAATGTGGTACTTGCCACTGCAGATTCACTTTTGACCATTAATCATTGGTCTGTAGCGCAGGAAGAAATTTGGTACCAGTGCTGCTATTCGTATATCTATTTAAATATAAAAAAAGAATGAGGAAAAATAGCCAACGTACATGTTTGCCAAAATTGTATGTTCTACAGATTTCTGGTCGTATGAATTGCCGATTTCCATGTACCTCCTTTAACTTACCCCAATCGTCCAATAAGTAAGATCTTGTCAAGGAAGAATTAGATGATAAAAAGCAGGGAATTAGTATAAGTAGCAATGAAAATTTTCTAGGTAACAATAAGGATATGCTTTAGGCCACTTTGGTGACAGTTCAATCCAAGTGGACTTTGTTAACATCCATCCAAGCCCAGGGAAGAAATCCGAGCGGTAAAGTGCTTCTACAAAATGCAGAATAGCAAACTGAGTAGTATTCCCTCTACAAAGAGAAAGGAATTTGGGAAGTAGGACTATCATAGTACTAACTTGGGTCGTTAACAAACTGCTTTTGCCCATTGTCATTCCAAGAAGAAACAGCCATAATTGTCCTTATGTGCCACAAGTATTAGAATGAAAGGAAAGTCAGTAGAGAAGTTCTATATACAAATCCTCAGATTTTCAGTAGAAAGCATAATTATGTAACATACTTGTCACTATCAAGTAATTTAGCTGCAGCCTCAAAGTAGTCAAAAAAATCCGGAGCAATCTCCATATCATCTATGAACAAATTATGAAAATGAGTTAGAATTCGGAAAACAAAAAAATATGTACAACTAAATGGCCAAATAAACATCTTAGATGTCAGACCTTCTAGAATGATTACTCGGGAAAGTTATGTTTAATGAATAGCTCATCCAAGGCCCACCTATAATGTTCTGAAACAGTGAAAGTGTTAGGAACCACATAAGTACATGTGTATCAGTTAAGAAGCACTTAGCCACTTACTAGCAATCTTGTAATATGCCGTCAATTCTCCTGGCCTTTCAGTTCGCACAGGTCAAGATCCACATGCTGCAACATATATAAAGCATACCAACCATGGAAGTCTTAGCTAAATGAATCAATTGCTTTGCATTTGCATAGAAATCAATTTATGTGAATTTAATATTATTTCAATTATCATATTTTTTCCAACGAAGTAATTTAGTTTCACTCTCATTTTGCTCAGTGAAAACTGAAAACAGACACCCCGAGGAAGACATCAGAGGTCTTCCGGTCTCTATTCTCTATTTCAGTCTGACTCATTGCCATCATCCTATTCGAGACACGCACAAATGTGAACCCTGATGCTACCAAAACAATGCAAGGGTTTCCTCCATCAGAGCTATGTAAGTGAATTATTATGAATAGCATATGACTGTATTTGAACAGCCCAAGGGGTAAATTATACTCACACAAGTGGAAAAGTAGGACTCTAGGCTAAATGTGTAAATGATTCTATTACTCCTACTATGAACATCATCTCTCTGTGACAATTGTGTAAAGGATTCTATTACTCTGTGACAATGTCGAACCAGTTATGATCCAAAAAGTACAAGAATACAATGTAGTGTGTTCTATAGTATTAGGTAAACAAGCATAAAAGAGGCTCTTAAAAACAACAAGACATTTATTTCTGCACCTGCATATATGTTATTTGTTTTATAATCCAAAGCTTTCTTTTTCACGGCTCCATTTGTTCCATCCTGTTGCAAGAAAAGAAAAGAACCAATGAAAAATATGGGATTTACACACTTAATGGATCCAAGAACAGAAATTGATAGTGCCAGTACCTGAGATATAAAAAGCGGAAACTTTGAAGCAACTGATGTCTGATACCTGGAACAAGTATTATCCATCCCTCATGTTAGAAAGGAGCTCTATGCACTATGTTAAACGCGACAGGATTAATAGGCTGCGATAAATAATGCAACTTAAATATGTGTATAAGTACCACAAATGACCATAATAGCTGAAAATTTATAACATAAACTTCTTGTGTAATTTATATGCAACAGGATTAATTTTATGTATATTTAGACAAATGTAAAAAATTCTTATATAATCATATACTCCAAGTTAGTACACTGGGTGGGTTCTAGTACCAAATTAGTAAACTTTTGTGAATCAACAGTAGAATAGATCATTTCACTTTTCGGAGACAAATGTTTTAGACGTGAAACATACTTAAGGATAGATTCAACTGTTCTCTCTAAATAGTCCGGTCGATGCAAGCCATTATAACAACAGCAGCAACAGGAACCACATTCTTGTTTAGAACTCTGCACGCTCCTTTCTGCATTTAACAGAAATGTCATCAAAGGGTTAGGAATTACACAAGGATGGAAATTACAAGAAAGGACGAACAGCATCCAGTTAAGTAAATTATACAATTTTGGACCCGATATGCAGATGGCAACTGGCACGGTTTAATACTGGATGTCTCACTTATGTATTTGGCATTTGACCAACATCATTTAGTACAAATAATTTTAAAATATTTAATTCATTTGTTGCAGTGCTCTAATTCTAAACATGCTGTACTCAAATTTATCCACATAGCATACAAGGGTTAAATATCTCATCTATACAAGACATGGAAAAACAACATTTGGATTGCGGAAAGTAAAAAAAACATGCTAATTTAAAGATGAAACATCCATTCAGGCTGCTTATGAATTGCACACAAGCATGAAGGAATGGACCATGTGCATAACAGTCAGTTTGGTAAGGCCCTGAATAGTGAACAATGTGGTACCCCACCACAGCCTAAAAGGCTATATCGTAACTGAAAGAGGGAGGGACAAAGAAATCCCAACTAATGTAGACATGGCTGACCAGAAAATCAATAATCAATGCTAGAAGGTAAACAATTCCATACTTTCCAAGATCCTGTATCAAAATCATCAGCTGTCCGCGTCTTCATCTTGCTGTATCTTCATTTCTGTTGCATTACCAAATAGTCATAATGTTAAATACCCATTAGATCTGTCAGTCAAGATAGCACACGAAAGCAGACAACACTTTAAAAGAAATAGAAGGAATTTTCATAATGCAGGGAAAGCATATCTCTAGTGCCATGACCAAGCAGATGCTTTCCAACCGTGTGAGATGTACAATTCAGGACATAATTGATGAACATGGGTATAGTAACAAACTAACAATTTATTGTCAGCAGCAGACATGTTTGTCACAGAGCACAGCAGAGCAAACTAAGAGTTGCAGCAAGCTATTGTCTTTGATAATGAGTAGTGAATATCCAAGATAGTTGTCAGGAACTATTACGACCAGTTGTATCTTGCAAACATTGGATTTGAACAACCTCAGAGATATTCTTGATTTGAGTTATAACGTCCAAAACAAAGTCACATGGAGGTGAAAGTTTAAAGTGCCAGTACCCTCCAATGCTACAATCTTCTCCTGCTGCATGCTGACTTGATCTATCAAGGACTTAATTGACTGGTACACTGATTTTCAGATTTTTCCTGCACAGAGCAAACTACATGTGTAAACAACTTTAAGGTATGGGGTGCTTTTGATTCTAGTCCTGCGGTTGAGTCAAACCTCCAATGGAAATGCATCGATGTATTGAATAGAAACAAGGGCATACAAAAAATACTACTTACTGCTGCTGCAAGACGGTCAGCATAATGGGACTGTGTCGCGAAGAGGCGCACCTGACGGAGGGACTGAGTCAGTGTAGCTCACTCATAGGGATGAGAATGGAATGAATTCGTAGGAGAGAACAATGTGGTTAGGATGATGAGGCGGAACATCCGAGAACTCAATTGGACAAGTAGTCAGGTATGATCCCTTACTTGGATGTAGATGAAAGCTGCGGCGGCAGCAAGGAGGAGGAGCCGAAGGTCACATGGGCTTCGAGCCATTTCCTCTGATTGGAAAGATTGAACTTCTACAACCGGAAAAGCATGCCCACTGTATTCTTCTGTGCACAAGAAAAATGACGGAAAATAATTATGTAAAAAATTAGCGGCATCAACAACAGGCCTAAACAATAATCAAAATATTTACATCCGAACTGATAAGCACCCAAGATCCTGAACGAATCAAGGCTCAGGAGTGTTCATGGCCATTGAGTTATCAGGGGCGGACCCAGTATAGGACACATGGTCAGATCCGAAAACAAATACCATACGTTAGGAATTTGGGTGTTTTGATTTCGCGCAGCAGGATGGGAAAGGTGGGGAACAGGCAGGCATACCTCTTTCGGATGCCCGTCGCCGGCCAAGCCCCCGTCGCTCGACAAACAAGCAGCGCAACTCGCCCTGTCGTCGCCGCTAGGAAAGAAGACCGAGGCGGAGAGAAAGAACAGAAAGTCGTGCGACGAAGGGAGGGTGCTGCTGCACCAGCCGGACTCGAGCTGCGGCCTGCAGCTGGGCAGGGGAGTGTGGGAGGCGGCGTACTGGCGGGGGCGCGGGAGGAGATGGGTCGCGGGGAGGAAGAGCCGGGCCGGTTCGAGCCAGCTCGGCTCATTACAGCTCGGCTCGGCTCGGCTCGGTCGGTCTGGTTCGTTGACGAGCTGGGTCGGCTTGGCTCGTTATCGTAAGGAGCTCTCGTTCGGGTCGGCACGGCTCGTTTGACAGCTTGAGCCGCTGGCTCAATAAGCTCGTGAGCCAGCTTCTTTCTCGTAATTGCTCGTAGAGGGATTACAATATTGAGCAAACAGGTGCTCGATACAAACTGGAAAGCGTTCTCGCCGCATTATACTATTGTTTAACCGTTTGCCAACTGTGCAAGCTTATTTGTTACTCTATTACTATATTTCTTTACATGACTCAGCACGCAACACGGGATGCCTTGAATCGCACTTCTAGTCTCTTGGATAGGTGGCAAAGCATGTCGGCTTCATATTCTCATCTTTGAGATATTTGATGACCATCGCACAACTACGACTCAAGGACGACTTGGCACGAATCCATTCTCCTTCCAGCCCAATCCCTTCTTTACAGACTCGGGCTTCCACCTCTTCAGCATTTTGAGGCGCCGAAAATGACTCGCCATAACTTCACTATTTCAAGGTGGTCTCTAATAATCACTCCTACTCCTCTCGTTCCTAATTTTTCTGAAAAGACGCCGCCAACATTGATTTTGAACAACCTGGGCCTGGTGTTTTCTATGTGAAGTACTAATTGAAGATTGCCTTTCTCTTAGTTGTGGATCCTGGAACATACATACGTTCCGTCGTTTCTTGCCTTTATGATCATCGTCAGCTTGTTGTCGAACAAGACATAGTTCTTCGCCATAGCATGGCAAAACTTCCCTGGTCCACCAATATATGCTCCTCTCCCTCCATGCGTTAATTCATTATGGTTAAACCATGTCTCCAAAAGATCAATAGAATCTGGCTTGTGATCTGCTCATTATATGTGCAAATAAACTCCGTACCACTCAGGGCCATTATATGTCATGTCATCCTCTTGGCAAGATCCATACCTTACCACATTGGGCATTTCCTCAGAGCGATGCCATATTGCACCTCACCAGTGCATCATGTTCATCCTCCACCGCCATTCACATGCATCACATATGTGCTCAATTCCTCTAGCCCCAGCATATTTTTTTCTTTTTGTCGCTAGCTCACGGTGAATCAGATGCCGAGCGAAGATTTTTACCTTCCGTGGAACTAGGAGTGAACACAATTTCTTCCACCGGCCTTTCCCCATCTGGTCTGCAACTGATCCCACTATGCCATCCATGTATGTCATGTAGCTTCATACCTAAGTGATGAGCGCTTCACACAGAAAACCCATCTTGATTTCTCATAGTACCAGGCAACCGTGTCCTCTCATTTCTCTGAAGGGAATTGTAAATGTTTGAAAATTAGGGTATTTCCTTCATTTATACATTTCTTCCTACCTCATCAAATTAGTTGTGCAACCCATCTTATCTCGCAGGTGATGTTTCTTCAACCGATTTCAGAGATATGCCGCTGGGATCCAAATGTGCCTATATTTTGACCTTCTTACATCTCCACAGTCTCCAAATAGCTGCCTAATTTAATAGTAAGACCATACATTATATAGACCTACAATGTTGGTGACACTCCGATGGAAAGAAGTGTCTAGCAGATCCCCATTGCCCAATGGTAATATATGCTTTCTCAGAAGCCTTGCACAATGGATCAGGTACTCCATTAGTCTTCAAGCTTGTTGTGCTGGTAGTCCGATTGAACACCTAAACATCCCGAAAGCCTAGGCCTCCATGGGATTTGCTTCTTATGAATTTCTCCCAAGACAACCAATGTGTTCTTTTGACCCCTTCTGCTTCTCCCCACAATAGTTCCTAACACCCCCTCCGGCTCTTCGCAAAGGTCTTTGTCAACTGGAAAACACTCATTATATAGGTTGAAATTGTTGGGAAACTGCTTTGATTAATACTTCCT
>JACEFO010002818.1:0-341573 GCA_015342445.1 Digitaria exilis
GCAGAACTTCTCCATTAGTCTTATGAAATTGGGGCAGATAGGAACACCATCTATAGAGACAATGATGAACCATTTGCAGTGAGAATTTTTTATTTTTTCAGGCGAGAGATTGTTGTGATTTGGCATCGACAATAAATATTTGATTTGGTGCAGCAAACCAGCACTTAATCATGGAAGACCGCTGGTGCTAGTGATGGATTGGCTCCACCCAGAGATGAGTAAACGAAAACTTGTTCTGGGTGGTTAGCCAAATGCACCATTGTTGAGCGTATCCATGCTGGTATGATTCGCAGGATGCAAGTTTTTATTTCAGTTTTCTAATTGGTTTATTTGAGCTTGAAAATCAGCTTGTGCCATCTAGCTTTTGACATATGCGTCTAGTTTTGGAGACACGCCAACAGTGTGGAGACTTTAGATGATTTATGGTTTACAGCTTGTTCTTTGAGTGCGGGGTATTGAGGAATCAGTTGAAATGGAGTTTTCAAGTTGTTTGACAATAAAATGTTGAAAGTAAATCCTTGGGTTTGTGCTGTTTAGTACACTAACTTATTGGAGGAAGTATTTTAATATGTCACTTTGCAGGTTTCAGACATGTAGTTATTGATACGGATACCCTCGTTGAACTCTTAATATATTTTCTCATGTCATATTAAAGACGTGAATAATTGGTGTTTTGTAAGGTGAAGTGGACCCTTTCCATCTGTTTTCTACTGAAATGTGTTCTGGAGTTTGCTCATCTATTCTCTCAGGTGACACTGTTGAAGATACATGGTTAGTGCTAATTAAAAATGGAATGCGTCGAGATTGGCTATACGTGATTCTATGACACAGCCACACGATACTGAAAGCAACAAAGGTTTAAATCTCAGCCACTGATATATTATTTTATACCATTAGTCACAAAAACTTTGTTGGCTTTATGCCTAACTTTTATAGTTTTTTTCTGCTCAAAATATTGTAAAACTTGCATTAGACTGTCATTCTGTTGCAAATTATCTAATTGTGTCTGTATCTGCAGTAAATGGGTTATGATGAACAAGCTTTACTAGGAAGCTTGCAAGAATTCCAGATGAAGTGCGGACTGAAATAGAGCCCTACTTTTTTTGAGCGATCTGCTATTGTTGATGAAGACAACCGCAAACTTCCAAACTGCCAGAGGATAAAAGCACTACTGCAGCCAAATATGTCCGCACAGGCCTGGACTGTAAGTTTATTGAATTAATGTTCATATTGCAAGTCCATTTTATAGCATTTTTTTCTTTGATGTTTTATATATTGTACTTCTGCTTAATGCAGCCTCGTTGGGCTGATCTTGATATAAACCAGCATGTCAATAATGTTAATACATTGCGTGGAATTCTTGAGGTAATGTTCTTTCTGATGACATGTCTTTATTCTATTCGAATTGTTAGTGTTTTGTTTAGATACTTAACCCCAGAAACATCCATGGACACCCATTTTTTAAAAACATGTTCTGTGTATTTGTCCTGTAACAATGATAATTATTCAATTTATGTTCTGTATGTACCTATGAACACTGCTTTGAGGTCACTTTCCTGGCATTTTCTTGGGCAACTGGCAATCATGTGGCAAACAGATTGATACTTATGTCCTATCCTGTACATTCCATTGCCAGAACTTCCGTAGCCAACTGTTGCAGAAGTTAATACCTGGAATATTGGGTTCTTGAGGGGCCTCAAAATTATGTCATTAAATATGATAAGTTTAGTTTTTTCACTTCTCTATCCATCAACAAGCAAATACAATCTTAAAACATACTATTTAGGTGTACATTTTTGTTATCACAATTAAGACAATCCACAAGTTGGACAAGGAATGCTTCTCCTGAGACATTTAAATATATTTGGTTGGTCACCTAGGTACCTAACAATGAGAGTGACCTGGACTGCTTTCGTGCAAGAGCAGCCGTTGTACAAACCAATTTATCTATACTAAAAAATGTGTGGGTAGAGATAATTCTTATTTGCTCGATTGGTGGGAAAGTATTTTTTGAATAAAGTTATCATTTGGTTTCCCCTACTGCTTAATATTTGGAAGCGCCTCTTCCCTGTAATTAAGACAGTTTAGTATATATCCCTAGTATACAGATGTTTCCACATGCATATTTAGTTAGCCTTACATTCACCTTTTTCAGAGTGCACCAATCTCTATTCTTGAGAACCATGAACTGGCGAGCATTGTGCTGGATTACAAAAGGGAGTGTGGCCGGGATAGTGTGCTGCAAGTCACACACCAATGTGCACACTGATTGCAACAGTGATTCTGGAGAAACAATCTGCACTGTGAGCATCTGCTGAGCCTTGAATCAGGTCGACCATGGTGAAAGCCCGGACATGTGGAGGCCGAAGGGAACCAAGGCCCAAGAAACAGTGGTTCCATCTTCATTATGAAGCGGTGGAGAGGTTTGAAATGGTGATTTTGGCCCAATTTGGTAAAATCAGTATGTTTACTAGCCCCTTATTGGAAGCAAAGCACAGAGGACATACAGGGATGCTATTGATGGCTAAGCAAATTTAAATACAAAGTACTCTGAGAGTAGAGGAGATATGGAAGGGGCAACAATTGAGCCTGGAGAGGTGAGAAGTGGAGATCAAAGACGGGAGGAGGCCTCCTGGCTCCTGTGCATGGTTTGTTTTTCTATTGTTCTTTGGTTCTTCGTTCCTATAACAAAAATCTTGGGTTGCACAAACGGGTGTTGTAAGTATTGATTGTAGCTACTGTATGACGGGGACCAAGTGCTTCCCATACATGTTCGTTCTGGGTATGTCCATATGTTATGAGCCCCTTGAAAACAGCTGTCCTTGCCATATTCATTGACAGAATTTAAGCTCGTATATTGTATTTATTGATATTTATTTGATATTATTCCTCTACTGGCTGCTAAAGCGTGTTGAAACTTCATCTGGGTCTGAAAAATCCGACCAATACTGATTTTTTTCTAGACTAAGGAAATTGTGCAGCTTGTCATTCACTTTAATTCGCATATACCAGCTTCGTGAGCTGTAGAAAGCAGACAGCTTGCGTGAGCGGTGACAAAGGTGGTGACACCCTATCATGTTTTCTGTAGAGTTGACTGACCAGAAAAGAGAACGAATTGTACTTTGCATTGTAATTACATCTGAAAACTTTCCCCCATGAATGGTCTGGGAATTCTAGCGTGGAAGCTACTCGAAAAGGGTTAGTCAAACGCACATATTCTGAAAGCGTCTTTGATTAAATGTTCTTGTAGGTGGTTCGAGTTAGGTTACCTAAGTTAATCTGGGGAGGGAACTGCGAATGATTAAGTGGGCTAATATTGTTTGATTGGGCGACTGACGTGCTATTTTTTTCAATTTTTTTTTAAAATACTGCTTCTTGGGCACTAAAGTCAGGATTCCTGCACCTTGCTGTTATTGCCATTCAGACGTCAGTCAGCATACAGGCCTTCAGTTCAGTCAAGTGAAACAAGCAAAGCAACCTGGATATCTCCGACGCCGTCAATTAAGCATCCAACGGTCTACATCAAAACTGATGGTTTAGGGCCTAATTGTTATTGTTGGTTATTAAAAAGTACTTTGTTTAATTTGAACATTCGCTCATGTAATGTCCCGGCCACGTGTTAACTAAGCTCCGGTTCTGTCCCGGAGAATCGTCAAAAGCCCTGTTCGGCGGGGCTACTGCTAGGCTGCAGCTGCAGCGACTTGCCGACTTGTACTATTTCCCTCCGTCCCGTAACATAGGCATTAGAGTATTCCAAAATTTTTATGTCTCGCACTTCCCGCATCTCTCCCACGCCCACACGCCATCGCCAACCTCCTCCCTCACCCGCTCTACTGCTTCGGCGCACGCCGGCCGCCCCGCTGCACCCGACGCTGCTCGCCGGAGCCCCGTGCGCCTGCATGTCGGCCGTGCGACCTGTGGCGGCAGCGACAGCAGCAACGGTTACAGAACCATATTGAAGATTGAGAGCAAGATTAATGGCGTCGCACGCTGCCGGCGAAATGGCACTGCCAGGTCAGCCAACATCGTTATAAATGAGCGCTTGTTTCAGTTATTTTTTATTTAATCCATGCATGCATGCAGTTCGCAATGAGCAGCCATTCGTTGGGAGCCACTACTTTTCTTGGAAGAAGTGTTTCAGCCGGCTTTGCGCTGGCGACTCGCGAAAGGCCCGCTCCATTCTCTCACTTGTTTTCTCTTCCCTCCATGTCATTTTCATCCAACGTGGCCTCTTATTTCGTCCGCCTCTGAGAAGTGCATGCACAGGTCCCGTGAACCATTCCATAGCAAACTGGTGCTGCAATCTTTCAGATGAAGTTGAAAACGAGGAAAGAGCAAACAATGGATCAAACAAAAAGAAAGAGAGAATCCAGGGGATAAACATGACGAACTGGCTGAGGAAGGAGCTAGAAGGGAGGAGGAGGGGGCGTCTGGGGAAAAAAGTTAATGCGGTCCAGATGTGAGCGCGAGGAGAGAGAACTCAAAGGCACATGCGTAATTTCACTACACAACTATTTCTTGAGTTTGAATCCTTCTCATAGCTTAAATTGTGGGACCGAAGGAGTATTTTTACTGTAGCAATGACTTGCTAACAGCTGCAGTTATAGACCTGTAGCAAAGCAGCCGAACACGTCCAAAGAACTTGGGTTGTTTGGTTCGCAGCCACAATTTGCCAGACCTAAGGTTAGGCAATTTTGACCAACTTAGACACGCGTTTGGTTGCAGCCACAATTGTGGCGAGATTTCTTGTCAGCAAACTAAGGGTCTGCTTGACTTACTTCCACATCAGGCCACGCCAGAAATGTGGCCAGTAAAAATCAACGCCAAACTTTTGACAACCTTTGGCGTAAAAAATGAAATCTAGGATGCCTAAGCACTTGGGGCGTGCCACAAGTTCTGGAAGCAAATGCCAGCCGAACCTTAGTCTTACTGTGTTGTAGCGAGCGTTGGCGTGTTCTGGTAACGAAGCAAACGCTAGTCTCGCATGCCAATGACTAGATATAGTGTGGCAAGATTCCCTTAGTCTTGCCAAAGTGGTAAAGATTTTGAGCATATAAGGTTAGTCAAGTATGGAAGTTTTCGTGGCAAATGGTGATAAGTTGTGGCTATAAAACAAACATGCATGTACCCCAATAGTAAGTGGAAGTAGCATAGGCGGCCGCCATGGCGGTCTAGTGTATCTGGACACCGGACTGGATTATCATCAATAAATAAAGTATCTGATGTTGTTGCTCTTCTACCTCGATTCCTTTGTTTTGTTCGCTTGTTCTTGGTCAGGCCCCTCAGATTTTGAGGGTAATGTTTCTCAAAGCAAAAGGCATGGGCACCATGCCATCATTTTTTGTTAAGCTATAAAGCCGCCCTAGCTCCTTCTCAATCGCTTAAGCTTTTGGGTTGGACTGGTTATGTGAGCTGCTTCATGATATCAGAGTTAGGAGGTCTCGAGTTTGAGCCCCGGTTTCCGCTTTCCTTGCGCCAACTATTTCCCACGCTACGCCCCAGCGGCAGCCGTCTGTGCCCACGTGGGCTGCACATACGGGGATGTTGACCTATAATGTCGTCGTAGCCCCTTCTTAATCGCTTAATCTATTGGTTGGAGTGATCAGGTGGGCTGCTTCAATTTTATTTTCTTGCTGTCCGATGCTACTGGTAAAGCAAATCTAGCACATGCCTGGGCTCTTAGCCCAAATCGAGAGAAACTGCGCTCCCACGGCCACGGGCCATGAGCTCCCACGGGCCGATTCAGCCTAGTCAAGTTCTCAGGATACGTACTAGTAACATGTAATGTTCGTAACGTGCTGCATTATGGCATCCCAAATCTACGGACTAGTTGCCAGACACATTTCGTTATATAAGCCAAACATCTCTATATAGTGCGCGGCAAAATAGTCTTAAGTAATTGTTCAGACGTTGGCCAGGCGAGAGGTAAACAAGATCTAACAACATGAGGGGTAACGCCAGCGACGCTCTGGCGATGACGACCATCTTGTTCTCTGCAATCCTTGCATGCCTCGTTCTGGCATCAGAATGTAAGCGTATTCATCAACCATTCTCTTACCTACGATCGTGTTGGAACGTTTAGGTTGAATGAAGATGGGTGCCAGGAGGGAATCACAACATTTAGTCTTTCTTTTTGAACGAAATGCACAAGATAGAATTCGCCCCTGACACGAATAGCTGAAAAATTTGGAACCGTCGTGTGAGTCTGATACATTGTTTGGATGTGGAACTTACCATTGATTTGCTTTAGGGTTTTCGACATTCATCCCAAAATAAATCTATGTATCAAAATATTTGTCGTTGTTAACTTTTTGTTTGACCATTCAGTTCCTATATATTCACTATTCATTTAATCTTTTCGTTCCATTGAAAACCATGATTTCCCTCACAAACTTTTACTACAGGAAATTTCCTCCAATCTCCACCAACTAAATAACTCCTTAGTAAAAATGAAAAGGAATCATGCTTCAAATACCTTTGCTAATAGAATAAGTCACAGATAGATAATATCTATGAAGTTTTTTTGAGCAAGCCAAGTGGTCAAACATCGTCATCAAAAGTCAACGTGATAAATATTTTAATATGGAGATAATACTTTAGGGAATAGCTACCTTGCACTCGAGTATTTTAATTATTTGTACACTCGCAATTCTAAACCAATTGGATGTGTATCTGACATCTGCTTGTCCCTCTTTTTCTTGATCAGCTCCTGAAGGCCAGGGGCGCGAGGAGCTACACAAATAGCCTTGGCAACGCGAGCACTGATGATACTGCTGTGGGCTACTTGTCCTAACCTTATTTATATAACGAATTACAAGCGACAGAATTTCATTGTTTTTGGGTTGGATGGAGTATAGTCCATCTCGTCGCCCATCTAATACCACAATTCTACAAAATATATGTGCCCAAGATTCGTTGTGATATATAATTATATATGATACCCGTCCATCATCCTTGGACGGCAGCACGGGGCCTGGACTCCATCCACAGTCCACACCAAAAGAAAAGGTGCATCACATGAAAAAAAAATCGATCATAGAAAATCAACTTTCCTTCACCCTAAAGATCGAGTACGTCAGGTCAGCTAGTAACCCTGCTCTACATTCTCCTATGTGTGTATACAACAGCATCGTATAAAAAACCTAAATACAATCCAGTATAAAAGTCCCTTGCTAGCTAAACATTTACGGATTCAGGGGAAAAAATAATACTGATGTACTAATTTTGCAAATGTTCCAATAAACCCGCCTATGCCTCTATTACTCAGTACCTCGGGCCAAGACAATCAGTTCTCAAATTTTCTTCGCCATGCATCCCCGTTGCTACATGCTGGCCAAAATCAATAAACGCATCCGGTGACATTTGCCACTGGACAGGCTCCATGGTAAAATTTTAACTTCTCAACACCACTACACTCCAAGCTGATGAAGAGAATCTGGGCTGACGAGAAATACTCGCCTTGGACTACTGTTGTACCGGAAGACCACTACTCCTTTGTAAGCTGTTCTTGGGATGCCATCCTGGTTTTTTTTTTCCGAAGAAAACATAATTACAATAAATTATACCATTCCTCAAATCTAAATAGGCAATTGATAACAGAGCAAACAGCTATCGCTACATCATATGAAAATGTAGTTTCACATAATTGAGAAAACTATGTACATTTGGGTTAAGAATTGACCTTCCATTCTTCGAATATTCCAAATTGACGAGCTATCCGCTCAAAGTCTTCCTGATCGTTGTATTGGATCCTTACATCCGCAGCCATGTTGTGGGCTTTCAACACAGCATCCGATCCATGTAGAGGCGTGGCACTAGCCACCTCTTTACCAAATTTAGTTACAAAATTATCCTAGTAATGAAAAAATGATTAGGCACTTTTATGGAATGGAAGGCTTCAAATTCCAAATTAGTTCTTACCTCCCCAAGGTAACTCAGATCCTCAGAATTCCAGTCAATCTGTGGCCACAAATATGGAACAAGCAAATTTCAGCAACAAGTAGCTTGTAACAGGAATACAAATGAATAAGATGAAAAGTGTTGCATACATGAACATCATTTAACTTAATGGGCTCCAAATATTGCTCGAAGAATTGCCCCAAGCTTGATCCCTGCAAAGAAAGCATAATGCCAAAGTGTAAATGTGAGACAGGCACAATTTAATGAATTCAACAACGAACTGTTATCCATTGGTTTCTATTGCATGAGAAATGTGGTACTTGCCACTGCAGATTCACTTTTGACCATTAATCATTGGTCTGTAGCGCAGGAAGAAATTTGGTACCAGTGCTGCTATTCGTATATCTATTTAAATATAAAAAAAGAATGAGGAAAAATAGCCAACGTACATGTTTGCCAAAATTGTATGTTCTACAGATTTCTGGTCGTATGAATTGCCGATTTCCATGTACCTCCTTTAACCTTACCCAATCGTCCCAATAAGTAAGATCTTGTCAAGGAAGAATTAGATGATAAAAAGCAGGGAATTAGTATAAGTAGCAATGAAAATTTTCTAGGTAACAATAAGGATATGCTTTAGGCCACTTTGGTGACAGTTCAATCCAAGTGGACTTTGTTAACATCCATCCAAGCCCAGGGAAGAAATCCGAGCGGTAAAGTGCTTCTACAAAATGCAGAATAGCAAACTGAGTAGTATTCCCTCTACAAAGAGAAAGGAATTTGGGAAGTAGGACTATCATAGTACTAACTTGGGTCGTTAACAAACTGCTTTTGCCCATTGTCATTCCAAGAAGAAACAGCCATAATTGTCCTTATGTGCCACAAGTATTAGAATGAAAGGAAAGTCAGTAGAGAAGTTCTATATACAAATCCTCAGATTTTTCAGTAGAAAGCATAATTATGTAACATACTTGTCACTATCAAGTAATTTAGCTGCAGCCTCAAAGTAGTCAAAAAAATCCGGAGCAATCTCCATATCATCTATGAACAAATTATGAAAATGAGTTAGAATTCGGAAAACAAAAAAATATGTACAACTAAATGGCCAAATAAACATCTTAGATGTCAGACCTTCTAGAATGATTACTCGGGAAAAGTTATGTTTAATGAATAGCTCATCCAAGGCCCACCTATAATGTTCTGAAACAGTGAAAGTGTTAGGAACCACATAAGTACACTGTGTATCAGTTAAGAAGCACTTAGCCACTTACTAGCAATCTTGTAATATGCCGTCAATTCTCCTGGCCTTTCAGTTCGCACAGGTTCAAGATCCACATGCTGCAACATATATAAAGCATACCAACCATGGAAAGTCTTAGCTAAATGAATCAATTGCTTTGCATTTGCATAGAAATCAATTTATGTGAATTTAATATTATTTCAATTATCATATTTTTCCAACGAAGTAATTTAGTTTCACTCTCATTTTGCTCAGTGAAAACTGAAAACAGACACCCCGAGGAAGACATCAGAGGTCTTCCGGTCTCTATTCTCTATTTCAGTCTGACTCATTGCCATCATCCTATTCGAGACACGCACAAATGTGAACCCTGATGCTACCAAAACAATGCAAGGGTTTCCTCCATCAGAGCTATGTAAGTGAATTATTATGAATAGCATATGACTGTATTTGAACAGCCCAAGGGGTAAATTATACTCACACAAGTGGAAAAGTAGGACTCTAGTGCTAAATGTGTAAATGATTCTATTACTCCTACTATGAACATCATCTCTCTGTGACAATTGTGTAAAGGATTCTATTACTCTGTGACAATGTCGAACCAGTTATGATCCAAAAAGTACAAGAATACAATGTAGTGTGTTCTATAGTATTAGGTAAACAAGCATAAAAGAGCTCTTAAAAACAACAAGACATTTATTTCTGCACCTGCATATATGTTATTTGTTTATAATCCAAAGCTTTCTTTTTCACGGCTCCATTTGTTCCATCCTGTTGCAAGAAAAGAAAAGAACCAATGAAAAATATGGGATTTACACACTTAATGGATCCAAGAACAGAAATTGATAGTGCCAGTACCTGAGATATAAAAAGCGGAAACTTTGAAGCAACTGATGTCTGATACCTGGAACAAGTATTATCCATCCCTCATTTAGAAAGGAGCTCTATGCACTATGTTAAACGCGACAGGATTAATAGGCTGCGATAAATAATGCAACTTAAATATGTGTATAAGTACCACAAATGACCATAATAGCTGAAAATTTATAACATAAACTTCTTGTGTAATTTATATGCAACAGGATTAATTTTATGTATATTTAGACAAATGTAAAAAATTCTTATATAATCATATACTCCAAGTTAGTACACTGGGTGGGTTCTAGTACCAAATTAGTAAACTTTTTGTGAATCAACAGTAGAATAGATCATTTCACTTTTCGGAGACAAATGTTTTAGACGTGAAACATACTTAAGGATAGATTCAACTGTTCTCTCTAAATAGTCCGGTCGATTGCAAGCCATTATAACAACAGCAGCAACAGGAACCACATTCTTGTTTAGTAACTTCTGCACGCTCCTTTCTGCATTTAACAGAAATGTCATCAAAGGGTTAGGAATTACACAAGGATGGAAATTACAAGAAAGGACGAACAGCATCCAGTTAAGTAAATATACAATTTTGGACCCGATATGCAGATGGCAACTGGCACGGTTTAATACTGGATGTCTCACTTATGTATTTGGCATTTGACCAACATCATTTAGTACAAATAATTTTAAAATATTTAATTTCATTTGTTGCAGTGCTCTAATTCTAAACATGCTGTACTCAAATTTATCCACATAGCATACAAGGGTTAAAATATCCTCATCTATACAAGACATGGAAAAACAACATTTGGATTGCGGAAAGTAAAAAAAACATGCTAATTTAAAGATGAAACATCATTCAGGCTGCTTATGAATTGCACACAAAGCATGAAGGAATGGACCATGTGCATAACAAGTCAGTTTGGTAAGGCCCTGAATAGTGAACAATGTGGTACCCCACACAGCCTAAAAGGCTATATCGTAACTGAAAAGAGGGAGGACAAAGAAATCCAACTAATGTAGACATGGCTGACCAGAAAAATCAATAATCAAATGCTAGAAGGTAAACAATTCCATACTTTCAAGATCCTGTATCAAAATCATCAGCTGTCCGCGTTCTTCATCTTGCTGTATCTTCATTTCTGTTGCATTACCAAATAGTCATAATGTTAAATACCCATTAGATCTGTCAGTCAAGATAGCACACGAAAGCAGACAACACTTTAAAAGAAATAGAAGGAATTTTCATAATGCAGGGAAAGCATATCTCTAGTGCCATGACCAAAGCAGATGCTTTCCAACCGTGTGAGATGTACAATTCAGGACATAATTGATGAACATGGGTATAGTAACAAACTAACAATTTATTGTCAGCAGCAGACATGTTTGTCACAGAGCACAGCAGAGCAAACTAAGAGTTGCAGCAAGCTATTGTCTTTGATAATGAGTAGTGAATATCCAAGATAGTTGTCAGGAACTATTACGACCAGTTGTATCTTGCAAACATTGGATTTGAACAACCTCAGAGATATTCTTGATTTGAGTTATAACGTCCAAAACAAAGTCACATGGAGGTGAAAGTTTAAAGTGCCAGTACCCTCCAATGCTACAATCTTCTCCTGCTGCATGCTGACTTGATCTATCAAGGACTTTAATTGACTGGTACACTGATTTTCAGATTTTTCCTGCACAGAGCAAACTACATGTGTAAACAACTTTAAGGTATGGGGTGCTTTTGATTCTAGTCCTGCGGTTGAGTCAAACCTCCAATGGAAATGCATCGATGTATTGAATAGAAACAAAGGGCATACAAAAAATACTACTTACTGCTGCTGCAAGACGGTCAGCATAATGGGACTGTGTCGCGAAGAGGCGCACCTGACGGAGGGACTGAGTCAGTGTAGCTCACTCATAGGGATGAGAATGGAATGAATTCGTAGGAGAGAACAATGTGGTTAGGATGATGAGGCGGAACATCCGAGAACTCAATTGGACAAGTAGTCAGGTATGATCCCTTACTTGGATGTAGATGAAAGCTGCGGCGGCAGCAAGGAGGAGGAGCCGAAGGTCACATGGGCTTCGAGCCATTTCCTCTGATTGGAAAGATTGAACTTCTACAACCGGAAAAGCATGCCCACTGTATTCTTCTGTGCACAAGAAAAATGACGGAAAATAATTATGTAAAAAATTAGCGGCATCAACAACAGGCCTAAACAATAATCAAAATATTTACATCCGAACTGATAAGCACCCAAGATCCTGAACGAATCAAGGCTCAGGAGTGTTCATGGCCATTGAGTTATCAGGGGCGGACCCAGTATAGGACACATGGTCAGATCCGAAAACAAATACCATACGTTAGGAATTTGGGTGTTTGATTTCGCGCAGCAGGATGGGAAAGGTGGGGAACAGGCAGGCATACCTCTTTCGGATGCCCGTCGCCGGCCAAGCCCCCGTCGCTCGACAAACAAGCAGCGCAACTCGCCCTGTCGTCGCCGCTAGGAAAAGAAGACCGAGGCGGAGAGAAAGAACAGAAAGTCGTGCGACGAAGGGAGGGTGCTGCTGCACCAGCCGGACTCGAGCTGCGGCCTGCAGCTGGGCAGGGGAGTGTGGGAGGCGGCGTACTGGCGGGGGCGCGGGAGGAGATGGGTCGCGGGGAGGAAGAGCCGGGCCGGTTCGAGCCAGCTCGGCTCATTACAGCTCGGCTCGGCTCGGCTCGGTCGGTCTGGTTCGTTGACGAGCTGGGTCGGCTTGGCTCGTTATCGTAAGGAGCTCTCGTTCGGGTCGGCACGGCTCGTTTGACAGCTTGAGCCGCTGGCTCAATAAGCTCGTGAGCCAGCTTCTTTCTCGTAATTGCTCGTAGAGGGATTACAATATTGAGCAAACAGGTGCTCGATACAAACTGGAAAGCGTTCTCGCCGCATTATACTATTGTTTAACCGTTTTGCCAACTGTGCAAGCTTATTTGTTACTCTATTACTATATTTCTTTACATGACTCAGCACGCAACACGGGATGCCTTGAATCGCACTTCTAGTCTCTTGGATAGTGGCAAAGCATGTCGGCTTCATATTCTCATCTTTGAGATATTTGATGACCATCGCACAATACGACTCAAGGACGACTTGGGCACGAATCCATTCTCCTTCCAGCCCAATCCCTTCTTTACAGACTCGGGCTTCCACCTCTTCAGCATTTGAGGCGCCGAAAATGACTCGCCATAACTTCACTATTTCAAGGTGGTCTCTAATAATCACTCCTACTCCTCTCGTTCCTAATTTTTCTGAAAAGACGCCGCCAACATTGATTTTGAACCAACCTGGGCCTGGTGTTTTCTACTGTGAAGTACTAATTGAAGAATTTGCCTTTCTCTTAGTTGGTGGATCCTGGAACATACATACGTTCCGTCGTTTCTTGCCTTTATGATCATCGTCAGCTTGTTGTCGAACAAGACATAGTTCTTCGCCATAGCATGGCAAAAACTTCCCTGGTCCACCAATATATGCTCCTCTCCCTCCATGCGTAATTTCATTATGGTTAAACCATGTCTCCAAAAGATCAATAGAATCTGGCTTGTGATCTGCTCATTATATGTGCAAATAAGCTCCAGTAACCACTCAGGGCCATTATATGTCATGTCATCCTCTCTGGCAAGATCCATACCTTACACATGGCATTCCTCAGAGCTGATGCCATATTGCACCTCACCAGTGCATCATGTTCATCCTCCACCGCCATTCACATGCATCACATGTGCTCAATTCCTCTAGCCCCTAGCATATTTTTTCTTTTTTGTCGCTAGCTCACGGTGAATCAGATGCCGAGCGAAGATTTTTTACCTTCCGTGGAACTAGGAGTGAACACAATTTCTTCCAAACCGGCCTTTCCCCATCTGGTCTGCAACTTGATCCCACTATGCCATCATGTATGTCATGTAGCTTCATACCTAAGTGATGAGCGCTTCACACAGAAAACCATCTTGATTTCTCATAGTACCAGGCAACCGTGTCCTCCATTTCTCTGAAGGGAATTGTAATGTTTGAAATTAGGTTATTTCCTTCATTTTACATTTCTTCCTATCCTCATCAATTAGTTGTGCAACCCATCTTAATCTGCATGGTATTTTTTCTTCCAACCGATTTCAGAGATATGCCGCTTGGGATCCAAATGTGTCACTATATTTTGACCTTCTTACCATCTCCTATTCTCCAAATAGCTCCCTAATTTAATAGTAAGACCATACATTATAGACCTACATGTTGGTGACACTCTCGATGGGAAAGAAGTGTCTAGCAGATCCCCATTGCCCAATGGGGTAATATATTGCTTTCAGAAGCCTTGCACAATGGCTATCAGGGTACTCCATTAGTCTTCAAGCTTGTTGTGCTGGTAGTACCTGATTGAACACCTAAACATCCCGAAAGCCTAGGCCTCCATGGGATTTGCTTCTTATGAATTTCTCCCAAGACAACCAATGTGTTCTTTTGACCCCTTCTGCTTCTCCCCACCAATAGTTCCTAACACCCCTCTCCGGCTCTTCGCATAAGGTCTTTGTCAACTGGAAAACACTCATTATATAGGTTGAAATTGTTTGGGAAACTGCTTTGATTAATACTTCCTTCGCTGCTGTTGATAGTAACCTTTCTGACCATGTAGCTATCCGCTTACCAAAACGATCGCTTACTGTTGGAACCCTTCATTCTTCTATCTCCCATCAGGCATAGGCAGGCCCAAATATTTAGGTTCAAAACCCACCTTCTCCGCACCTAAAATACATCTGATTTGTTCTTTGCAATAGTCCTGTAGTTGTTCCCGTAGTTGTTCCCTAACCAACAGGGAGCATTTTGTATTGCTTAGTTTCTGGCTAGTCCCAAACTAAAACCGTGAGAGGAACTCCTTGACACGCGTAGCTTTGAATATTTGCCTTAAAGAACACCAATGCGTCATCAACAAACAATAGATGTGAACACCTGGTGCTCTTCTTGTGATTTTAAATTCTTCTAGCTAGCCTTCTTGTATATTTTCCTTTAGAATAACACAACAACAAGGAGGAACAAATATGGCGACAAAGGATCACCTTGGCGCAGACCACGCGATGGTTGGAAGGATTCAAATTGAATCTCGTGAGCCAACTTGAAGGTGTCAAACAGGCTTCTTTTAACATATAAGAGCATCTCTAGCCATCTCTCATTCCCCCAAAAATTATCAATATTGGGAAAGAAAATACCCTAGCAATCTCTCAAAAGTTTCTCTTTTCCTAATATTTTTTGGCTCATCCCAATATCTCGCCCCAACTCTCCTAATATAGAGGGACGTTCAGGCGTCGCCCAATAATAAAAAACTAGGTCAACTTTGGGATGTGGTTCCTATACATCAATGTACATACCCTCCTCCTCCTCCTCCTCATCATCATCATCATCATCATCATCATCATCAACAACAACAACAACAACAACAACATACTCATTATCTGGTTCTGAATTCAATAGGTAGTTGTCTTCATATTCTGGTTCCAAGCTCGTCCAGCAAATCCGCCTCCACCGAATCCCCAGATTCGTGCGTGATCCAGCCTTGGATAAAATGAGTCCACACTCCCTACTACCCCATGTGCGAGTTGGTTCTGGGGTATATCTGCTTCTGTCACCACCTGAGGTCTAGCCGTTGCCGCCGCCACCACCTGAGGTATAGCCGTTTCCGTCACCTAAGGTAGGTTTTAGGGGAGGAGTGACAATGTGCGGGACAAAGAAGTGGAGAAAGAGACACGAGACAGGGAGAGGGAAGCGCTGGAGTGTATTGACTCGGTAAAAAAATAGCACAGGAGGAGAGTATGGACATTCCATTTAATATAATTTTGTTCAATTGATGAGGAAACTCCCCATTGATTTTCATGCTAGAAAAGACATCTTCAAATTTGACAGTTGGATTGTAAATAAACATTGTCAAGCATACATATACTTAACTTCTTGGAATTTCTAATTGATAGAATTGGAAAAACAAACTGATTTCTTCTTATAGATAGCATGTGCGTACCCATTATGGTCCCTGTTGATTTAGCATCGAATGGTTCTCATATTGCAATGACGTGCCCGATCCCTGGGCCAAGGTTTGGACCCAGGTTTGATCTTTATAGATTGTAATATTTGCATTTTACCATAAGTTTTTTTTTCTAAATACTATTTCAAATGCTGCCAAAATTCTAGTTCTTTTTCATTGTAACTAGGCCTAAGCCTTTTGTAGACTGGGTAGGCTGGAAAAGATCCGATTTATTTTGGGCTGAATTTCATGGCCATCGTTGCAAGGTCGGGCCGAGTTTTTGGACTCAGGTGGGTTTGAGTTGGCCTGAAATTTTGGGCCTAGTTTCCTATAAAGCTACTTCAAGAAGCTACATGAAGAGATGCTCAGGATACCATTAGATGTCATTATTATGCACCTTTCCTTATAATTGAACATTGAATGTAGTTAAAAAAAGTTCCTTTCTCAAACAACAATGTAGGCGAGATCTATAAAAAAATTTACCAGAAAAATTAACATTATGAAAAAATGGAAGATTTTTCTACTTAGGTAGCGATTGCACATATTTGATATAAAACAACCCATCAGGTCTTCAGTAAGCAAGAGAAAAAAAACAAGATAGTTGATTTGCTTGTGTAGGACTAGGAGGAAGTAATACTACTCTATATCATGTGCAGAAACTCATAAATCACCTCAAGCCATTTGATCTCTAACATTTGATTATACCTTCTTCTTTTACATACTGCATTTTAGGTATATAAAAAATTAATAACGTGCAAAAGAGTGCTCCAGCAGAATCCCATTATATATCTCTTTTCTTAAAAATTGTTGCGACAACCAAATAATCAACCCTATGCCTCCCCCAAATAGAGTGAGTATGTAGTCTCTCCCAATATGGTATTCCCTCAGTTCCAAATTATTAGTCATCCTGGATGCCATTTTGAGTGTCTAAATTTATGACATCTTATATGAATCTAAACATATATACTTATCTAAATTCATAACATCATCAATGAACCTGGTGAAAAGCCAAGATGACTAATAATTTGGAATGGAAGGAGTAGCTGCTAAGGGCAGTCCCAATGCAGACTCTATTGTAGAGTCTAAAGCCATTAATTAAGCTGCCATGTAAGCAAAATGCTTATGTGGCGGGACATTTATTGAAGAGAGAGGGGAGAAATGAAGAAACCAAATCTAACTAAGAAACCAAGTCTTCACACAAACTAAGACCATCTGTGAGAGAGACAAGTGGGTCATGTGATACTATGATAGAAAATTGCACTGTAGGAGAAAGCTTCTCGACACGATATCCTAGAGTATAGAAACTATGATAGTTTCTAGCATTAGAACTGCCCTAATGGGATGGGATCATTGGGAAACACTAAAAGCACTTCTCCCAATAATCCATGATAGTGGTATTGGAACATCCCAATAACATTTTATTGGGAAATATGTTTTGGGAGATATATGAAGATGCTCGAATACTTTTAGATATATATTAGTGTGGGAATAGATACCTTGCATTCGAGTATCTTAACTTACCCTAACATTCGAAATTCTCAACCGTTGGATGTGAATCTAATGCCTTCTTCTTCTTCTTCCACATGTGATTTAACAAGCTTCTGAGGTGCCGCCCCTCCCTCCACCATTAGTATCTGGCGGCTCTCCCAGCCAGATCCATCACCGCTTCCTACTCCCATGATAGCTAACCGCTCTTGATTTGGTGCCAACATCCCACCTACCCAATGCAAACCGCCATCCTTCTTGCTAGATGTCCTTTCATCTCCAACAATCTCCCAATGAATATTTCCCAAGAAAGTGTTATTGGGACTTCCCAGTACCACTTTCATAAATTATTGGGAGAGGTGCTTTTGCAGTCTCCCCATAATGTTATCCCGTTAGCAACTACCATACTGGGAGAGATTAACTCTCCCTTTATTCAAGGAGAACTAGGGTGGATTATTGGGATTTCCCAGTAATTTTTGGGAAAATGGAGATGTATTGAGAGTCTGCTGGAGCACTATTTTTCATTACATCTCCCAATATGGTTGTCGGGTACCAAAATTAGGGGTACTCCAATTTGGGCCCTAAACCACCTGACAGAGAGGCCACATCGGCGAACGAGTTGAGCCCAGCTCCGCGGCCCAACAAGAGGCCCACCACGACGACACCCCTGACGACCGGGAGCTTCCGTCCCTTACCCTCGAGCGGAAATGTCCGTAACGATCGAGCCCACCAAGCTCGAGGCTACCGCTCATCCTCGAGCGGGCTTCTCCATCACGTTCGAGGCCCGCTGCGCTCGAGACCACTGGCTACGCTCGAGGGACGCCGCACCGGTAACAGTGCCTGAGGCCCTACAACGCATTCATTTCATGACATGATAGCTCGCCTCTGCGGTCAAAAAGAGGAGTCACTGCACCACGCCACCGCCCCACGCCGCGGAGAAGACACCGGTCAAATCCGCTTGCCACAGTCGCTCTGCGCAAGACGCTGTGCGGACAGGCCGTGTCAGGCCAGGCTACTATGCTAACCACTCCGCGACCTTATCCACCTCAGGTCTCGAGGAAGGACCCTCGAACAACGGCTGGGCGGGCTCGACACTACCCCCGCCACCTCTCGAAAAGCCATGAACCATCACGACTGGAGCGTCAAGTCAACGATAACGACGTCCATGCCGTCAACCGGAGTTGGAAGGCGCGATTCCCGCTTGAATAGTGCACGGCATGGGTAGCACAGTGCATCTCGTAACGTCAGCACCACGATCACACATGTACGTCCTCCCTCACCCTTGGTCTATAAAGGGGGAGGGAAGCCCATGCAACAACGATGATACAAGCACGCACACACAGAGACGAGAGAGCACACGAACACTTAGCCTACTCACTCGATATTGGCATTCAGCTCAATCACCAACCCAGGGACTTGGGAGTTTTTCTCCCTCTCCCACCTTACTTGTACTCCCCTACTACGAGCAACACAAAACTCGGTGCTACGCACCACTGCTGGACGTACGGCCGCTTGGCCGGAGCCAGGATAAATCCTTGCGTCCTAAGCTCTTCACCCAAACCAACCATCGGAGCGAGTGGTTGGCAGCGCAATCACTTGTTAGTGCCGGTGTGACCAAATCAGGCACCGACAATGGTAGTTGGATTGGGGAAAGGGGAACTGCTGGAGATGCACCCATCTATAGATTTGGACTGCATCATGGGTAGAGAAACCTAATTATGAATTATGATTAGGAGTTGATAACAGAGGTAGGCATATTTTCCTCTAAATTCTGATGCAGAATCCCACAGCCGTTTCGTAGATGTTGTACAAGACAATGATCGGATACATGAGTGGCAGCTCTAGTTTCTGAGTTGTTGACTGGAAACAGGATTGTTCCCTATAATTGGCTTCTGGTAGGCAGGTACTTTAAAATAAAAGAGAAACAAGAAATTGATAGAAGAATTTAAAATGCGGAAGTAGTTCATGATGTTTAAAACTAGAAGAGGATATCTCCGCAGCTAGCTTGTATGGTTAGGTCGTTAGCTTGCAACATGTCCATCTCCCTGCTGGTTTAAACATACTATGGCACGCATAAAGATTCAGTGATCGTGCACGTCGCATCAGCTAATTATAAGCCCAAATATGATTCTTTCCCCCTCACACATTGTACGCCGATCAGCATGATACCGTTATATGTAATAACGCCTGCCATTTTTTTATATATTTTTAACCCTTTTTAACTGTAATATTTAAAATAATCCACCCGAATACATATTTGCAAATCTGAGCTTGTTAGTTTGCATCGTTGTTTTTTTTTTGAACGAACAGTTTGCATCGTTGTTAATTGACTGGTTGTTGAGTCTTGAGACGAGAAGAGAGCACTGAGACGAGTCCTTTGCACAATGCGCTCACAGCTTTCCTTGCCATAATATGATAGGCACTGCATAATTGTATTTGCAACACAGGAGCTGCATTAAAATAGATGAGAACAATTTCGAAGTAAATGATGAGGATTCGACATTAAGGGACAGGTGGACTACACTACAAACAAATAAAGTGTAGCTGTTGTTGCTGTCTAAACTATCCATGTTTTGGGTTTAACAAAATACTTCTTATTCCTAACCCGCACTAGGCCCAATAGCAAAAGCTATCCATACAAACTAGTCACATACCTTCTTCCCTGTGGTGGAGATTTTTTTTTTTAAAAAAAGACATGTTAGTATGGAGAGGGAGCAGGGATCTATATCTCTAAGAAATCTAGTAGTTATTAGATTTCATGCATCCAAAAAAAATTATTCATGTTTTCTAGCATTCGTCAATGGTGGCGGTGACCACGGACCTTATGTGTTCTTCCCCTTATCATCTTGCTGGCGATTCTTCCATAAATGGGATTCTGGCTATGAGTTTCTGTCCATGGCATCATCATTTTGCGGGCATGGTTGATGGCAACACTCTTTGCAACTGTCCTCTCTACACTTTATTGGCATTCCACCCGGCACTTGTAAAGAGTTTGTAACGCTTGTGGTTGTGTGGACAGGTCACAATGCAGGAGTAGACATGGAATGGGCTTGAGGCACGGCCTCCGCTCGATGATGCATGTCTCTTGTATTAAGAGGATTTATGGGTCCCTTCCTTGGGATGGGTGAGTATTGCAATCTTCAAAAGCCATTCTGGCCATTGTGCAACTAGGGGTTCATCCCGATCTTGGTTGGTTCTATGTTTGTATTGTCCTCTTTCAATGACTGTGTGATCGATTGTGATGGATGAGCTGTTAATATCAGGGTAGGCACATTAAGAATTGAAAATAGAAAGTTCTTGGAAATAATACATAAGCAAGAAGATGCAATCACCTCAGTTTATGAATTCTCTAGTTTACTATCAATCTTTTTTTTTTGGGTAGTTCCCCCCAAAAAAAAGATTGATAGTAAACTAGAGAATTCATATATTGAGGTGATTGCATCTTCTTGCTTATGTATTATTTTCAAGAATCCCCACCTACTATATTGATTCAAACTGTGAAGGTAGCTCATTACACTTCTAAATGTCTGGCATAGTTTCTACTATCAATCTTGAGCTAGTTATACAATGCGAGGAACAAAAAAAAATATTTCACAAGTTGGGGTAAGAAACCTAACAAGTACTCTCACATTGGAGATAAAACAAATTATGGACAGTCAGGTTGCCTGTTGCTAGATCTCCATTACCCTAACTAGTTTTCGTGCAGCATCTTGCCTCCATAGATTTGGACTGCAACATGTGTAGAGAAGAGTAATCTAAAGGCTTCTGCATGCAGAGTGTAGTGTATTATACGTGGATCAGAAGGCAGATCGTAACAATATAAATCTGACCCCATGTTCCATGTCAGGTGTGCCGTCGTATGCATGTGAGGGAAAAGAGATTCCATAATTGCCGGAGTCGATAAATAGAGGCATTTTTTTGTCTGAATAACTCCAATGCAGAATCCAACAACCGTTCTTAGATGTGCTATACAAAACTCTGAACATACATGGATCGATGGCAGGTTTAGTTTCTGAATTGTTGACTGAAAACAGAATTGTTCCGTCTCTCATTTAGCTTCTGGTAGTCCTAAAGAAAAGGATGCAATTATTCATATTGCCCTAGAGAAACTGGGAAAAGATTTCAAAACTGGGAACAAATATATTGCCCTAGTTCTTAATGTCTCAACAATGGGACACTGATTAACAAGATGAGGATCTCTCTTCTAATTGGTTGGTTAGGTCGTTAGCTTGCAACATGTTGTTCATCTCTCTGTGCCAGTTTCAAGAATAGTACTCCAGCACGCATATACATACACTCATGCACGTCGTCGTCGCATCAGATGGGGATGATGCGCCGAAATATGATTCTTTGCCTGAGAACCTGCCTCGAGAGCATCATTAAACCTCACATGCATGGTACGCCGAGCATCATGATATACAGTTATAACAGCAGCCGGTTCGTTTGCGTCTTTGCTTATTGACTGGTTGTTGAGAGAAGAAGAGCGTCATTTTCCTTAAAAAAAAAAGAGCGCCATGCTCATGCAAGTACTTCTCGCAACAGATCGAATAAACCCTTACACAATCAAATGCGCCGCGCATTTGATTCCCAATTTGCCATGATATGATAGCCACTGAGCGGTTACATCGATCATAGGAAATCAGAGGCGGCTAGTCAAACACTTCTAGGAGAGAAACGAGGACTACTCTGGACACTACACTAAGAGCATCTCCAACAATACCCAAAACAAGTTGCTAAAATTGCAACGGTGGCCCAAACCAGGTCCCAAACTATTGGGACGTCCAAAAACGGGGTTCTCGGGAGCTAGATTTGCCCCCCTGTTGTGCACTCCCAAAATTGTCACAGTGTTTCTTTTTTTCCTTGCGTAGGCGCGAGATAACCTGAGCTGCTATGGTTGACGTGAAGTAAAGGAGCAGCTAGACCCACAACTAGATGAGGTGGCAGAAATTTCAATTGTTTTTAGGAGATGATTATTAGGACCCGTTGGAGAAGAGTGTTTTTTTTGTGCTCCCAATAGTTTTTAGCACGTTTCTAAAACCGCTGTTTTGGAACTTATTTTTTGGGTATTGTTGGAGATGATCAGGAATTAGGAATAGGAGAGCTCGACATATTAAACAAAGTGCCGCTGTCATTACTGTCTAAATCTTTCACCTTTATTTCGATCTTAGTACGTATCTTACAGAAATACTACGTCTCACAACCAAATCACATGCGTGATTGAGCAGTACTAGTCTAGAAGAGAAACTCGCCGATTTGAACGTCACCGTCGACGTCGTCGTGGTTTCACCCGACAGGCATATCCACAAGTATCCGCTTAATCAATTCCGTAATGGCGTTTAGGGGAGCAGGGCCCCTCCCAATCTCCTCTCCAGACGATACCTAGAGCTACGCTTTCGGCCAAAACCCCTGCGCTTTAGCCTACCAGTTTAGTTTAGTGGCGGTCAAATCAGGCCATGATCCTCCCCTAAACCCCTCCTCGATCTCCCCCATCCCCCGGCTCAATTATCTACCCCCCCCCCCCCTTGGCTTTTCTTAGGGCTCCGAGCGATTCGTGCGGAACATTTCCTCGTGCCCGGCCACTACCTAGGGCTCGTCCCCACCACCACCGTACCCTGTCTTTACCGAAAGAAATGCCTCTGTTCAGGCTTGCACTTTGCAGAGGCTTCAAATTGTGTAGGCTTGGTATTGTATTAGTGTAGGGCTTGATTTCCCGGGATGGTTCCAACAGAAAGGTGCATCATGGATATCTCACTAGATATGGCTTTGCGTGACCTATCATCGGCAGGTGGTAGCTAGCATATTGCTGCAAACCCTGCAACTGCAAGACACATGGGAGTTGCGGTTGGTATAGTGTTGGCGTTGTAGTATAATGCATACTGCCTTCAATTGTTGAATGAAGTATATCCCGAAGAGAGAGAGAGAGAGAGAGAGAGAGAGAGAGAGAGAGAGAGAGAGAGATGCTCAGTGCATTGTTGGGAATTCGGCTGCTTCTCTGCGTGAATGGTTTGATCAGATCAGTTAGTCTGAAGAAGGTGAATCTAACAGTCCATCACGAGCACGGTTGTGTCATTGTGTGTGTGTTGTAGCCTTCCAGGCATCAGAACACCGTGCTTTTTGTGGCACCCAAAGTCAGAAGTCGAACGACACCGTCTGCTTGCCCAAAACAAAGATGAAAGGCATAGTCTACTCCACATCACAATATCACATTGTGATCGCAGCTATCTAGCGCCTAGCGGTAGTAGAAGCATCTTTTTTTTTAGTTCTTTTTGAAACTAGTATAATAGCAGAAGCATCGAAAGCACGAATATCAGAAGTATCCAAAGCATGAACATGAAAGCACCAAGTGGAGAAAGAGACTCGGAGTCGGAGACTGACTGACGAATGAAGCGTAAAGAGGACGGCCGGCAGGAAGGACAGTCAGTCAGCAAAGCGTTGCCGGGCCGAGGGCACACGATGCTGCCGAGCAGAAACGGAGGAAGCCGCGCGCTCAGGCACACGCGCACGCGCCGGTCGAGCCTTTTCTCGGTCGGGTACCGGGACAGGAGCCAAGTGCCAAGGAAAGAGCACGGCAGGATCCCCAACCGCGGACGCGGGCAGGGCAGGAGGAGCAGCTAGCTCCTCGTCGGCTGGGGGGTTTGGTTTTGGCCGGCCGCCCGGGTGCTCCGTGTCCGTGCTCCTGCCGCGCTGCGCGCGCGCACGCACCAACCCACTGACCTGGGCGCGGAAGGCATCGGGTTCGGCTGTCGTCAAAGGGCGAGCAGGGGACAGCGCGCCGACATGCCAACTGCCCCCCCTTCTCGCTTCGACCCACTGCGACGACGACCGCGATGCACGGCGACCTGGCACCGCGCGTGGTCCCGGCCGGATCCTGACCAGTGGGTCTCACGTGCCGCCGCGCCACATGTCAGACGGATCGGGACCCAGGGGGAGGGGACGGGGATCGTCTTGTCCGTGCTTTGTCCTCTCTTGCATTGCACTGCAAGGTTGTCTGTTTCTTGTTCGTGCTCGGGATGATGAACGAGAGTTTACTGTTTACTGTAGCGCTGTCGTTGGAAAGGTTCTTCCTTTCTTCGGCTTCCAGACTTGCGGCTGGTAGAATCAACTTTTTAATCCTGACAAGTGACAAAACTGAACTCTTCAGCAAGGTGGTTGCAGTTTTTGCACCGACTGTGTGTACACTTCATGCGAGCCGAGTGAGTGCTGTGACTGTGGACGTGCTCGACACGCCCCGTGGTCCGCCACACAGCAGCCGGCACCTGGCAAGTGGCCAACAGCAGTGGCCGTAAAAATTCCGGAACCCCAGAAGGTGCTGCCTGCCTCCCGCCGAACGCGTGCGAGCGCGGCGCGCGGCAACCCACACCGAACGCCGCGCGCGGCGGGTCCCTCGCCGACCGCGCGCATCTTTTTATACCCCGGCGGCATCGTCGCGTCCACCCCCACAGGCTCGCACCACCAGCAACGCAGCAACACCGCACGCCCTCTCCTCCAACCGCGACTGCCCAACCGCGTCGTCCTCCCCCGTCCCCGGTTCCTCTCCTCTCCGCCGCCGCGTCCGTCCTCTGCGCGTCTCTGACTGTGACCACCACGGGCGAAGAAGCGAAGGCATCGATCAGCCAGCCAACCCGAACGCCGCCGCGAGACAACCGAGAAGACCGGTCACAACTCAGAACGAAGCCAGCGTGGTCGTCAGTGTGAAGATGTCGACGAGCTCCGCCAACTCCGCGGCGTCCCCGGCCGTGTCAGGCCTCGACTACGACGACACGGCGCTCACCCTCGCCCTCCCTGGCTCCTCCTCCGACCCCGCCGCCGCTGACCGCAAGCGCGCCCACGCCGACCACGACAAGCCCCCCTCCCCAAAGTAAGCACGCGCCTTCGTTTCAATTTCAATCCTCTCTCGCTCCACGAACCCTCGCGCGTGGATCGGGATTCGGGACAGCCATGATTAAACGAATCCTCCTAGCTCCCGGCTTCGATCGTTGACTGACATGGACATGGGCGCGACGAACTTGGGTGCAGGGCGCGAGCAGTGGGGTGGCCGCCGGTGAGGGCGTACCGGCGCAACGCGCTACGGGACGAAGCCGCCAAGCTCGTCAAGGTGGCCGTGGACGGCGCGCCGTACCTGCGCAAGGTCGACCTCGCGGCGCACGACGGGTACGCGCCGCTGCTCCGCGCGCTCCACGCCATGTTCGCCTCCTGCCTCGTCGCCAACGGCGCCGGGAGGCTCGTGGACGCCGCCACTGGCGCCGAGTACGTGCCCACCTACGAGGACAAGGACGGGGACTGGATGCTCGTCGGAGACGTCCCCTTCAAGTAATTAATTAACCTGCCTGACTGACTGATCTTCTTCTTCTTGCTAATAATCCAATTGGATTGGATTGTATATATATCAAGCATATGCTAATCTGTTTCTTGCACATGAACGCAGGATGTTTGTGGAGTCGTGCAAGCGGATCCGTCTCATGAAGAGCTCCGAGGCTGTCAACCTAGGTAAGAACACACAAATCAATGCAGATCCTGGATACAAGATGCCACAGAGGCAGACTGGGCTGATCGTCACACAAGTGCTAACGTTTCTTCTTTGCTTGATTCAGCTCCAAGGACATCGTCCCAATGATTCTTGCCGTCGTCGACGTATATGCGCTAGGCGGTTAATCTGTCTGAATTTGTTCAGAAAAGGGTGCAATGATGGAAGAGGCTTGGCTGCTCAGGTCCTCCATGTGCACCTTATACACCGTAGGATCAGGGTTCAGTATATTTGTTGTGTGTTCTGTACAGGCGACACACCCCACCATGGGAACATCTCTCAGTTCCAGGTGCCCCTTTCTCTCCGCCGCACGGTTTGGTTTTTGGACTCCGGCGAGAAGGGCGGCGCTACCGCTTTGTCAGCTAGATTGTTAGTCCCATTTCCATTTTGTTTCAGACTTGGGTTTCCATGTCAGTCTTTGTCTGCCCCTCGGTCATCTTGTCTCGAGGGGGTGTTAGTGCTGTTTCCATTGTACTCCGGTCAAAGAATACAACTGTCACTGTTATGGCAACTCCGGCAGCCTGATCTTCTTGCCCATCCTTTTCCTGATATGTGGCAGTATTTTGTTCCACTATTTGGAAAATTATAAACTCGGCTTGGTGGATTGCGATTGCTGTGGAAAATGGGGGGCAATTGTAGTGGATAGCTGTGTGCGGGGATTGCGGCAGCTTGGACAATTTATCCACTGAACTCAAAATGGAATGTCGAAAGGCCCAACTGCCTAAATCTGCTGTTCACTTGACCGGGGCCATCAAGGAACTGATCTTGTAGTTCACGATTTCGCATAGCCCTGGATGAGACTGCACTACAATCTAGCGGTGCCATTTCGTCGTAAAACATTTCCTCCTTTGTTAAAATAATTTCAACTCAGAGCTGCTGCTTAAGTTTTATAAGCACAGAAGCACAAACGCCACATGTTTCCCTAGCATTTCAGACTTCCTGTTGCAGAGGACCATCTTTGTCTCATTTGGCCCGGTTGTTTTGCTCCACCAGCTCAGATTCAGCCCATGGTTTTTACCAAGGGCGCTGCAGACCAGTCCCCAGAGGCAGCCTCGTTAAGATGGCGATGCGCCGATGTCCATGTCCAAAGGATCAGGTTTGGATGATCTCTATACCGGCACGCGGTTGCGCAAAGGATGTTTGTCGCTGGAAGCGACATCTCGGGTTCATTATTTATTACTCTGCCTGCGAAGAATTGATGTCAATTGTCATTATGTCACCAATGTTACCATTATTTATTAGAGACTTTTTTAAGCCTCAACATTAATCCGCAGCATACAAGATAAAAATAATTATAAATCCTAAAAAATTAAAAAAAATTAGACACATTCAGCCATTAATAAGACAACTATAATCATCATAGTCTTATCTATTATCTTTCCTAATAACTACCCACATTGTTATTATAAAAAATAACCTAAAGTACCATAATCTTTATATAAATTACCCATTTAAGTTATTCTAAAAAATAATTTCAAACAACCCCTTAATTTTTTTATATAAAATGCCCACATATGATACTATTAAAAGTTAAAATAATTGTCCAAATCTGAATCTAAAGTATATGATTATAAACATCCCAAATACCAATATAAGATTATGAAGTACTATGGCTATTATTATCAGCAATATACTATTTATGTCATTGTTCGTGTAAGTATTATCATTTATACACATGGTGTTTGTCACCGTGTCTATATGTCTAAAGGAGACAACGGGTATATATAATAATTTTCATGTTGTACACATAGCTCCAACACATAGTATTGGAAAAGTCCATATTACTCCCCTCAACTACAAGCAAAGTTTACATAACCCCCTAAACTATTTTTTGGTTCATTTTACCCCCTAAACTATATCACTTGGTCTATTTTACCCCTAATACAATTTGTCATTTTTATTTCTCCATGCATAAGTTGAATGTTAATTTCAAATTCTGTAGGATTATCACAATGTATGTCAAACAAAGTATATTCTGAATTTTTCATTATTAGTTTTTGTATAATGTTGCATCCTAAGGATTAATTAATCATTAATTTTATATTTTTCTATCATACGTTTTGATGTCTACTATCATCTCGCAAAATTTGAACGTAACATGATACTTGTGCATGGAAAAATAAAAAAAGACAAATTGTATTAGGGGATAAAATAGGTCAAATGACATAGTTTAGGGGGTAAAATGAACCAAAAAATAGTTTAGGGGGTTATGTAGACTTTGCTTATAGTTGAGGAGAGAAATTTGGACTTTTTCCAATAGTATTTTCAACAAAAAAAAAATTCTATTTTCAAGTTGTACACATCAGCAATCACTTAAACATTCGACTTTCAAAACTGGCAGAAAATAATTTTTTTTGTTAAAAAGTATATTTATCCCTGTGAAACACCTAACACTTTATAAAGATCTATAGTCGTATGTGTTTAGAAAGTAGCTTTTAATCATTTTCGAATATGTTGTTTTCATCTTTCTTAAGACTTTGATACCCCTCCTCCAATCGACCTGCCATATAGGTCCTCTGTGAGAGATACGATGGAATAGATTTATGTGATAATTGGTTTTTAATTATTCTCACTTTATAATATAGATTGGCATGAAATGAGCATATATGATATCTAAAGATATGGGTCACAACTAAATACTTACTTGACTTAGTTTTCACATGGCTAATTTTTCGTGGTCATATGTTGTAGCAATACGAAGGAAGTCGTTCATCAGTCCAGGGGTGATCATTTTTGGGACTTGCTAGCGCCCGAACGTCCGTCGTCCGGGCGCATTGTCGGACGGTGTTCTAGTGTCCTGTTGCATGGAACATCACGGAGGATCTTGAAACATTGAAGAAAATTCGGGAACATCCAGTTTAGGTGGAACATCAGGAGCTGCAAATTTGAAACATTAGGGAGACGCGGCAACAAGAATGGAACATCAGAGCATCGGGGCGCATACGATTTTGGTGGAACAGTAGGAGTTTCAAATTTGAAACATTAGAGGGACGAGGGCGAGCTGAGTGGAACAAAAGCGCAGTAGACATTGAAACAAATTTGTTGGAACAAATGCAACATTGGAGGAGTGAAAATTATAAACAATCGTAACCGAATATTGACAAACATGTTGCTCAGATTGGAACAAAGAATAGTGCATGGTTGAAACATTAACTGCATGAAAAAAAATCTAGATGGAACATAGCATCGTTTACTTGAAACATTCCATCATAGGCGGAACAACGTACGATGTCGCAACGTTAGACATGATGAATGAAACAAATACTGGCGTAACAATATCAGAGTGAGGATTGGAACAGTCGATTGAAAATCAGTAGCGGGAGCGGTTGGAGCAATGCACGGTTCAAACGATAGGAGTCCTATTCAAACGTTGGAGCGGAAACGGTTGCCAGGGAAGGATGGACGATGGATGATGCGTCCGACGGATTTGGAATCGGCCGGACGTCAGTATCCTAGCATTACCGATCATTTTTTGGAAGAAATGTAGTTTTTATTCCTCAAATATCACAAAAACATATGTGAGCCTTAGTCACTTGGAGGTGCTCATAGGTATATGGTTGTGCGCATGTATTTATAGGAATGGGTGTGCGTGCGTATATGTGAGTGTATTTGACTATACTACAATTTGAGAAAAAAATATCATAAAATATGACTTCATCCCTTATAAAGTCGTTCATCGGTCCATGGGTGATCATTTTTGGAAGAAATGTAGTTTTTATTCCTCAAATATTGCAAAAACATATGTGAGCCGTAGTCTCGTGGAGGCACTCATAGGTATACGGTTGTGTGCATGTATTATAGGGATGAGTGTGCGTGCGTATATGTGAGTGTCTTTGACTATACTACAATTTGAGAAAAAAAATACCGTAAAATATGGCGTCCATCCCTTATAATTTAAATGCTACAATCATCCCTTGATACCAAAACTTGTGCACTACTTATCTTCACCTCAGTATAATTTGGAAAAATTGTTACATTTCACAACATTTTGAGACATAACTATTTAACAGTAATTTAAGTGACATAGTTAGCCACATCATATAAGTCTAGTTTAAATCAGACGACAGTGCACCCTCTAACACCGTGCATAGGAGATATTTGACTTTTGACGTAGGGCCGTATGACAATGATAAAAGCTGTTGGTAACTCCATCCTCTTTCTTCCGACACAACCACGACTGGCTGGCACGTTGACAAGCGTTATAGATGGGTAGAAAAGAGAAACAGAAAAAAAAACAATGAGAAAATTAATGCATAAAACCATCCACGGATTGTGTGTTATACCGGTGGGTTGAACTTAGTATACGATGTGACAAGTTATGTGGTGGTTAATAAAATGATTATATGGACTAAGTTACCGTTGGTAAACCAAAGTTGAAATGATTAGCAAACTAGTTTAATTAGTTAGCTGGTTGATTTTCACCGGTTAAAATATGAAGGAAGCAAGTTAACATTTTTTTTAATTCTGAAGGAATGAGAATATATATTTTTCCTTAATATAATTGTGGGCATGGACGGTTCCATCTTTTGAGCTTTAGGCAATCTATGACACTTGCAGTTCATGGTGATTTCTTTAGCACATTTTGTATAATGTAGTATATTTTTTACGCAATTATGAGATACGCATAAGAAAAACAATTATTAGTACACTACGCTTTTTGCGGTAAGACATGTGAAATTTTAAAAGAAATCTCATACCAAGAAACATGGTCCCCTCACCAAAGCACATTTCTCAGCGTCACATTTTTTCACTATATTTTACCATTAAATCATGCCCTAAATCCTAATATATGTCGAGAGCATTTGGCTGGTTCGAATCGCCGGCGCTGCCTCTAGCCGTCACATGTGACTCGTCTCCAGGGTTCACAAAACCGGAGTTTGACCGGTTTTTTGTTAGGGAAAAAACCGTCCGGCTAACCAGTGAAACTGGCCGGCTAACCGGTGGTAGCGGTTTTATAATGCCGGTTTGGAAACGATAATTGGGGTTTTTTTGCAACCGAGCCGGACTAGTTTGACCGGTTTCCGCGGGAACCTGCCGGTTTTGAACGGTTCAGTGAACCCTCCTGAGTCGTCTCGTGGACGCTCCGGCGCCCCCTCCGCTCGACACGTCCCCCATCTCCGCACGTGCCCTTATCCAACCGCGCCCGCGCCGCCCCACCAATGGCAGCGCGAGCCCCGCCCACGAGATCCCGCATCCCGCGCAGCTTAACCAGCGGCTAACCAAGTTTTGTTTTTTTTTAAAAAAATTACAGTGGCTAACCGCCGCTGCTTCTCGCCGGGATTAGCTTAGCCACCCCTGAATTTACCAAAACGCCCCCGCGCGGCCCGCTCCTTTTCCCTTCCTTCTACTCCGGCCGCGCCCTTTGCCTTTTCAATTACTGTTCACACTCCACAGTACGGAGGCTACTACGGGCGGCGCGCAGGCTCCTGAGGCTCCACCAAATCCGAACCCTAGCCGATCCGGTCCCGAGCCGTACGGCGCGCGCGGAAGCGGCGGCGATGGAGGAGAACGCGCCTCAAGGCGGCGGCGGGGGGAAGCCCCCGATCCCGGCGGGGGGTAGGAGGCCGGCGCTCGCGCGGCACGCCTCCTTTGTAAGTATGCTCCCTCCGGATCTTGCATCCTCGCCTCCGCCGGCGCGGCTAGCACGGTAGCTTGCGTGATCTGCGCGAAAGGTGGGAGCTTTGTGTGGTGGTCGGTTTGATTCGTGCTTAGTCTGTGCTGTTTCGTGTGGCCTACCTACTTCGCTGCGAGGTCAGAGTTGGTTGTGCAAGGAGAGTTAGGTTTAGCACCGGTGTTGGGAGGTGCTGCCTCGGATTTGGATTGTGAGAAGAGAGAGAGGTGCGGTGGTTCGGGGTACATCCTTGTTGTACTAGAGCACTGGTAGTGACTGTTGAGCTGGGGGCAAGATGCTTGGATCCGTGCGGTTTATCGGGATGCAGGCTATCGGGATTCTAGGAAAGCTGTAATAATCGCTTGTGATGTGGTGGTGTTTCGAAATGACCGTTCCGGATTATATCAAATGATAGATTCTTGTATTGGAATGGATCAAGTACTACATGCAGGAGACATTCTATAATGTTTGTGGGAAGTAATTACGGCGGCCATACTATCTTTTTTGTCGCGTATAATTTATTGCAGATATATGTACTTGGTAATGGACATGAATATATAATGATGTAACTTTCCTCTTGAGCTGGGTTTTTGTTCTGGGAAAGGCTCATGATGTCCTGTTGGACAATGGGTTCAGTACATTGCAAAAGGTCATAATTGAACTGTTAATCCAGTACTTATATGTCCTGAAAAGTCAGGTGCCCCCATGCCCTGACCTGTTGGCCCCAGAACATTTCTGTCTTGTGTCTGCTACTCTGCATTATATATTCACAATTACTCACTCCACGGTTGAAAACTCCTAACCTATTTTTATATTCCACCATCAAAAGAGTTTACAAAGCAGAACCTGATAGGTTTTGGTTCTGATCTCATAGATCCATTAGAGACATTGTTTATGTTTAGAAATTTTGGGACCACTAGTGGCTAGCATCAATTTTTTCAGGATTTACTTGATAGAAAGATTAATAAGGACCATTTTTCCTTTTAATCATAGTGGAAAAAGGAATTTAAACAATTTCTTTAGACATCATTTTGAAAGATCATATCCTTTTCTTGTATATTTAATTAGTTTCTATAAATGGATATTGCTTTGAAGGTGAGGAGTCCTGCAAACATTACAAAACCTGAAACTGAGAGAACTTTTGAAAGTTTGGACACGGAATTTATACCAGTTATACGTTCTGGAGGCTGGGCTGATATCGGATCTAGGAACTCAATGGAGGATGTCATTATTATCTCTGATAATTTCATGCAAGATTTTGGATTTGGAAGTTATGGAGAAGGGCCCAGTGCCTTTTATGGGGTATGTTCTATATGGAACGACAGTGTACAATTTCATTTCTCAACATTGTGATACATCCTAGCTGATTGTAGTCATTCCATTTCTAGAGAAACAGTATCAGCTTTTAACTTGGCTAGCACTTCCTGCATCTTTAACCTTGTTTTCATTTTATTGCTTTAGGTTTTTGATGGACATGGTGGAAAACATGCAGCTGATTTTGTGTGCAGCAATCTGCCAAGGTTTATTGTTGAAGATGAGGGATTCCCAAGGGAGATTGCAAAGGCAGTGTCCTCTGCGTTCTTGCAGACTGATGCTGCTTTTGCAGATGCCTGTTCTCGGAACTGCTCTCTTGATTCTGGCACGACTGCACTTGCAGCACTTGTGGTTGGGAGGTAATATTCTCATAAACTTCTGTATGCGCTTTCTTGCAGAACACAGTACATAAACTTCTGTGGTTGTGATTGTGAACCTTACCAAGTTAGTATATACTACATGTGGTAACTACTGTTTAAGTTTTTTTTTATTATATGTACAATTAGAGCCCTTTTTCTATCCAAACTGTCAAAATCAATCTGACATCTGTATTCATCGACACGGTGGATGACACATGATAACTAGCATATGATTATATGAAGATTATTATTACTTATGCACAATGGGGACCTTTCTTATTTGCTGTGATGGCATGATGTACCCTTTTATATTCCACCTGGTCAAATCTGTTCTATTTGCACTCAGGCACACAATAGCACAACCTAAAAAGGTGTAAACAAGCTGCACATGCCTTCACTTTTTCTTTAACAATCCTTTGGTGCCTGCAATTTTGCAAGGTTCAATGTGTTGTGCATACATATGTTCAAGTTTGTTTTTCTCATTGAGATGCTAAGTTTTTCGATTGCTAAATTAGTAGATTTGCAAATGCTGGAATCTCAAATCTACACGCTTATTGAGAAGTAGCTTTTCACTTAATCCTCTAACTGCTGGTATATTTGTATTTCTGGGTGCTCGGCAGGTCGCTTCTGGTCGCCAATGCTGGTGATTGTCGAGCTGTACTTTGTCGTCGTGGGAAGGCAATTGACATGTCCAGGGACCACAAGCCATCTTGCAACTTGGAGAAGATGCGTATTGAGGCATTGGGTGGATATGTTGACGTTGGTGGCTACCTGAACGGGGAGCTCAATGTCGCACGAGCGATCGGGGACTGGCACATGGAAGGCATGAAGGCGTGTGGTGGTCTTGGCCCTCTTAGTGCTGAGCCTGAGGTAATGACAACGGATCTTACCGAGGAGGATGAATTCTTGATCATGGGTTGTGACGGGATCTGGGATGTATTCCGCAGCCAAAATGCCGTAGATTTTGCCCGCCGAAAGCTCCAAGAGCACAATGACCCGGCTGCATGCTGTAAAGAACTAGTTGATGAGGCCATCAAGAGGAATAGCGGCGATAACCTTTCTGTGGTTGTCGTCTGCTTCAACTCTAGGCCACCTCCTGTCCTAACAGCTCCGAGACCTCGTGTACAGCGGAGCATATCTGCAGAAGGCCTGAGGGAGCTGCAAGGCTTCCTCGATAGCCTGGGCGATTGACATGGGGCTCTACTGCTCTAGGGCCCCATTATACTATAAGTTTTGGCCTTTTCCATAGCTTAGCATGGAATATAGGTTTAGCATGCACCGTCTCATAATTTCACTGAGATGGCTGTTGTTGAGTAATTCAGAGTTGTAACATATGCTGCGGCTAATTGTTTCTGCAGTTGAGAGTATTTATTGATTTCTGGGACATGTTAACTTTGTAAGTCCTGAATGATTACAGTCGACATTTCTTTGATCTTGGTGAATTGGTGCTGGTCTTGGCAAAAGGCAATGCTCTTGGATATTTTCTTGTATTGTTGGCTTCGGATAAGTCATTTAACTGGAAAACTGCAATTTCGGCTGAAAATTGCTTGAATTTCATAGCTGAACTGTTGCTTCTTGTTTCGGTGGTTTTGTTGATGTTAGTGCAATCTTTCATTGTGAAAAGTAGCCGAGGGAATCCAGGTGACTGTCACTGTCAGGTTCATGCTACCTGTAGGACTTCTGTGAATGAATCAGCATCGGCATCTGATTCAGAGGAGCAATACATCAGGGAATCACTGAGCGTGCGTATAGTTCCCACAAAATCTCCCAACAAAATACTATTCATCTAACTTTTCACTATTCATTACATTTCACCCACTCACAAAACACGCTTCCATTTCACCCACTCTCAAAACACGCTTACTAACACGACCTACGGTGTTTTTCTAGATCTACATTGTTTTTTCTCCCGATCTAAACACAGCTTAATCCCAGCTCCATGCCTCCATGTGCCCTCAGAGGAGCAATACATCAGTGACGTCTTTTCCCATGAATCACAAGCAGCTCCACTGCGCTGCCTTTCAACAACACCTCATAGAGCAGATCACGTCAGAAAAGTAACCGCAGATCAACTCATCGGTTGCCATGAACATGATGCTTCGTAGGCCGTAGCTAAGCTGTCAATGAGGGCCCAACAAGCCATCAACTGAGCGAGCAGCCATTGACGATGGAACCTCTCATCTTTTCAACCGATCAGTTCTACTAAGCTTTCGCCGTCACACCGAGCGATTGGGTCATCACGTCATGGACTCATGGTTGCCTCCTGCAACGATGAGATCCACCTATCCAGGTGTCACTGCTAATTGAAAAGGAAGAAAAGAACGACTGAACCAGTGATTGAATTGAACCATTCATGTGCACCTGTGCAGTGTGACAGAAGTTAAGACTTCAGAGTGCTTTCTAACTACTATGGTCCGTTGCGAGCGTAGAAATTTCAGAACATACGGGACAACACTATTGGCCGCCATAAGCCCGGTTCATTTTTTTTAGATAAATTAGCTCGCTTCATATTTTTGCAGGCTTGCAGCTTTCGGTGGCCCGCAATGCCATAGCCATCAGAAAAGCAGGCCCATGAGGCCATGAAGGAAAACAAGCAAAGCTGTTTGTTCATCAAAAGTTAAAGAAAATTTATCTAAAAAAAAATCAAAAGTTAAAGAAAATAAGCAAAGCTGTTTGTTCATCAAAAGTTCAAAATTGCTCGCACTTCATGCCTCCCGTTCATGTGTGTATACCATTTACCAATTCGTTCATGTGTGTATACCATTTACCAATTCAACAGAAGTAAACTCTTAAATCAACTTAGCACATGTGTATAAACGGACTATTATGAGACAACATAGTGACAGCAACATTGTGCTGGATAATATAGTGATGTCTAAATGATGTCATTTTTTATGAAGTCAAATATTTCGATTTATGTATGCTGTTTTCAGGAACATGTTGGCTCAGGCCCTGGTCACTGCTGCGGCATGAGAGGAGAAAAGAGCAAATGAGCATGGTCAACTTATCATTGGAGACTGTCACTAGGGAGATAGACTTTGTCCCTCTTATTATGTTTACTTTGTTTCGGTTTCATATCAGTAGCTATGTACATGAACTTTGTAATAAGAACGAGGTTGTGTGCGGCAACGCAAAGACCAGAAGCTATTTCTTTTTTTAAAAAAAATACAGTGATGAACTGATGATATAGCCTAATCAGCACCCAAATAAATCAACGGGCGACAAATCTGCACATCCTGAACCTTCGGTGATTCATCATTGATCTGTAACAGACGACGCGCCAATTACCAATGCACGTCCTTAGACACTCCCCCATCCACTTTATTGGATTCCATGCCACCAGCATCACCACGCCTAAGGCAAGGGTTAAATTCAAAAAAGTTGTCAAAAAGCCACTATTCATCTAACTTTTCTCTATTCATCCCATCATTTTTACTCACAGAACATTATTCATCTACAGTGTTTTTTTTAGTAAACAGTATATTTTCGGGGAATTTTTCCTCAATCTAAACACACAAGGAAACATCTGGACGTCGCATCGCATTCACATCAGCGGCCGTTACCTGCATGATTGCGTGCATGATGGCCATGGCTCACTGGAGGCCACTCAATCAGTCAAGGCCAGATCAATCCGCTCCGAGCCACTCGAGATTTTATCTGTCCTCTGAATGTTTCAGGAGTGGAGCTGCACGCATCGCAGTTGCAAACGACACTCGCAGCAGCAGCAGCCAGAAGAGGCAGAAGCTGATGAACTGAGCCGATGATGGCGCCATGGACGAAAAGGACCGCGCTGAGAACGCAACCGGGACATGCTCCCCATTAGCGGCCATAGTGGGGGTGATTGGCCCCAGCAAAAGCACCATCTTGGTTGGATATATGCAACCAGATGGTTCACACTTGAAACCGTAAAATGTGATTGGGAACAGTCACACTGAACATGCAGAAGGCACTGCCGAGTCACTTGCATCGGGGCCCTACTGATAGCTTTTGGTGGAACATAAGAACTTGCATATGGATTTTGCATGAATTTCATCCCCCAAAAAAAAGAGATTCGCATAAGAAAATAATTTGGAATTCACATGCTCCCCAAGGTTCTTTGTGCGTGTGAAATTGCTCCCTGGAGTGGGGCAATATCCTATCAGGCAATCACGATTGCCAAGCGGTCCTTGCTTTGGCATGAGGCCACACAGGCATATAAAAATGGGTTCCCTCCATCTTTCACCATCAGGCAGGCAGTGGTGGCAAGTGGTCATGAATCCAGCCACGCTGCTGCAGCTCTCGTTTGATCGATGAAAAAGGCTCAAAAGCATCTCTGCTTTAGTGTGATGACTCGTTCACAGAGGGATGACATGAGGCGGCAGTGACAAGTGAAGGAGGGCCTGGGCCTCATGGCTTCCTCTCCTTTGGTCCATGCGTCCTTGTCGCCGTAGGTACACCATGTGTAGATTCTGCGATGATTTATAAACGGCAGTGGCCATCACTGCATTTCGAGTCCATGCAACCATCTGATGGTTCTCATCACAAGTCACAACGAGAAAACAACAGGGGGAGCGCAGGGAGGAATCTCTTGGTTGTTACAGGTTTACGTGCCTAGGCATATCCACAGACAAAAAGAAAAGGCGCATGTCTAAACACAAACCGCTCTAATTGGGCACATGCGTTGCAGTGTAAAACAAATTCAGAACAAATTGATATCATTGACTGATATTTTGTACACCAAAATTATTATAACATAGGAAACTAAATCCAAATTAGCATTTTCAATGTGCACTCGTTGCCAAGGTCAGGAATCACAGGAATGTGATAACAAAAAAAAAAAACTCTCCCACACCACGTCTACAATGCAACCTTCTTGAAAGTTCTATCATTGTATTAAGCAAGGGGCTATGCTAAAGTACTCCGCTCACCTACCCGCAAAAAATAGTACTTCGCTCACCTTTTAAGAGGTAACATTTCATCACAAAACACTCGTATATTGCCAGTCAAAGACATAACATACTAAATTCTCGTCCTGCATCACCTGGATTTAACGTTAGGCACGTGGTTTAAACCCCAACTAACCTACCCTCCACTCTTAGCGGTAGTGCAGTGGGTCTAAAATGCAAAGAATAATAACATAAACTTCGCGTGAAGGGGTCCGAATCCCTCTAGATTTTTGCAGTCTAAGGCCTTGTTTAGATGAGGTGTGTAAAGTTGGCGAAAGTTAGCGAAATGTCACATCTATCCTTTTGATACTAATTAGGAGTACTAAATATAGACTAATTATAAAACTAATTACACAGATGGACTCTACATTGCAAGACGAATCTATTAAGCCTAGTATGTGCCGTCATTAGCGTATTTTTAATGACGGGTTACTGTAGCATGACAGTGTCTAATGACGAATTAATTAGGCTTAATAGATTTGTCTCATGATGTGGAGTCCATCTATGTAATTATTTTTTTACACCTATGTTTAATACTATTAATTAGTATCCAAACATTCGATGTGATAAGTTGGTAAAATAAATTAGTGAAAGTTAGTGATCTAAGCAAGGCCTAGAGAGAGCCTGACAGTTGATCTGCTACTGACCCAAACAGTGCGCGATTGTGTGAGTACACACGGTTTTGAGATACCCATGACCTCATTCCAAGATCTCATGCTCATGCCGACCACCAGACGCAAAATCTCTCATGCACTGCATCTCCCTCGCCTGGCACACTCCAAACGTGGCAGACGCATTGGCAGGTGGAGCAAGCAAGCGAAGCAATGATCAAACCGTCCTGTGCCCAAGCACAGTATGCACACTGTTGCCTGCGTATGCATCGTCCCCGCACCTGGCCCCACATGTCAGTAAGCATGCTGGTACGCACAGTGAAAAGCCCGGCCTATCCGGTAATCATGGCCCATCATAAACCGCATAAACCTAATGAAGGGAGTACTTTAGCGCCCGATTGCAATGATGAGCTCGATCTGGATCTCGCGAGAACAATCATAAAAATCCCTCCTGCCGCCATGGATTACATTCAAGAATGCATGCATGCGCGGCCGATCTGCACAGTGCTGGCGGTACATTTGTGGGGGCCAGGGCTGCACGAGCAAGGACATGGCCACCATTGATGCACCTGGCTGAAAGAGGGTCTGGGCTTTCGTGATCTTATGTGATTAAACAACACTTTTGAAGAACAATGTATTAAACAACACTTAACCCTGGGAAAGAGACCAAAGATCCGCTTTTGGCAAACCGGATCTAGGAGAATCCGGGAGATCGGACGAGCTCTATATATGATATTGTTATGATGTGGTGTTGGAGAAATATCAGGTTCAAAACAAAACTCTATTTTTTCGCTTGGAAATGGCAAAAGTTCAGTCAACAATTCCTCTCCGTCAGTCATCATCCCGGCCGACAGCGACCACCGGGCGACGGCATGCGCGGGGTTCGCTACAAGGGTCAGGGCCACCAAAAGTTTAGTGCTTTGTAAAGTAGTTCGAACTTAGAGTAAACTTTGAGTCGTTTGATTAAACAATGCTCTGGCTAACAATTACTATACTTTCTCATTTAATTTATGTGGTGTTTTCTAAATATGAATCTACTAACATTGATTTTGTATTTAGAGAGTAATTATTGATCAGGCACTTGTTCTAATAAGACTAGATAAGCTCATGGTTCAGCCACTATTAAGATTGCGGAGAAAGAACTTTAATATCCCAAATCCAATCAAACAACATGCAGAGGGATTTTAATTTAGAGCACTCATATTTTTTTAATAATTTGATTTTGATCATATAATAATTTAGTATGTCACTTATATTTTTAGCAAACAAATTAATATGTTCTTTTCCACATTTATTTGGAATGTCAAGGCATGTTTCAAACATTTCATATATTTTAAGAAAATGAGGGGAGTTTTACAATGGTTGAAGAAAATGGAAGGTACCATACGGTACGTTTAAGCACCGTTGATTAGTTCCGTACTTTGTTGATTAAACGTTAAAAAACCACGACCATGAGCTTTCTGTTGCTATATCATCAGTTCATCACTAGTACTCCTGAACCAAGATGTAGCTAGGTCCAATTTTTCAATTCTGCACCAAGAAATACTACACGCATCAAAGTTTGCACGTCATGATAAGGAAGGTACGTACGACTACGAGGTGGTAATTTTTTTGAATCGGTCCGATCGAGCCGGGCACAAAAAGAAACGAAAAAAGAAGAAGGCTTTGCTTTCTTCCTTGGGTTCAACCAAAGGTTGATGATGGTTTGGACCAAAACCCTGGGAACAGCTCCAACTGATGATAAGGCCATGTTTAGAATTCCAACTATTCACTATTCATTCTAACTTTTCACTATTCATTCCAACTTTTCACTATTCCTCCCCCACAAAACACGTTTCCTAGCAAATGATACAGTGTTTTTCTTATGCTACAGTGTTTTTTCCTACAGTCTAAACACACCCTCAGGTGAAAAACGAAAGCTCGCGCTTTGCCTTTATCGCTGAAAACGCTTTTTAGACGCACGACAGACAGGGTGAGCGCGGCCGGCCATGGTCGTTCGGCATGCGCGACGACGAGATAGAGTTCGGACTAACGTTGGCGGGCATGGTGTGGCCCGGCTGGCCGGTTCCACCATCAAAAGACCCCAGTCAACAACCGTGCCCGAGCCATGCATCCCGGCCGACTTTATCCTCGCGTACTACCAGCCACAGGCTCACAGCGACTCCTTCGGACCTCCACACTGTCCGTGTCGCGCAGGCCGTAGCGCGCTCCCATTCCCATACTCCCCATGGCTGGCGCCGCAGCACGCGAGCAGAGCCGAAACAAGCATATGTGGCTTCTCTTGTTTTCCCGGCCGGCTCGTGCAGACGTGCACGTACATATACCGTTCCTGTTTCTATACAGTTCGCGTTTCAGGAATAAAACGAAGCGGGGGAAGGGGGAAACGGACACGGAGATGAAGCGGAGCCAACCCCACCTGTCGCGCGGGCACGTACGGGTGGTGCCAGCCCCAGCCGGCGTTGTGCTTGCTTTCCTCGCCGGCGGCGAGGGCGCGGCCGGACCACCGACGACCGGACCAGAAGGGAACACACAGCGCCAGCCAAAAAAGAAACCCAGAGGCTGGCTAGCGATCGAGTGACCACGCCCGCGGCCCGGCCGTGTACGTACATACACTTCGCCCCACAAAACTGCTTTCTGTTCTGCTAGCTACCCGCCTACCCGTAGCATGGCAGCTAGCCTAGGCGTCCCATGCATGCATATGCCCCATATTGCCATGCCATGCCAGTTGCCACTAGACCGGCGGCTCTCCCCGTCGTTCTGCGACGACGCACGCCGCGCCGGCCGGCACAGCACGTCTGCGCGCCGCCGCCACTAGCAGCATCAGCAGCGGCGGCATCACATCTCGAGACTCGCCATACGACTGTCCATCCGACGAACAGCGGCAAGTTCGCGTCAAAAAAAGACATTCCTCGGCGCCCTTCTCCCCTCGGTCGCCGCGCCGCTCCGGTCCGCGGCGACCGCCTCTTCTTTCTCGAGTTTTTACGGCGCGCGACCAGCACGGCACGGTAATTCTTGCCTCCCTCCGGCCGCCGGCCTCTCGCACGTCGACACGGGAAGAAGGAAAGGGGAAAAAGAAAAGAAAAAAAAAAAGGAGACGGGAGCTTGAGCGTGGATGGGGGCGAGAAAAGAAGCGGCGCACGTAAAAAGACGGCCTCCGTGCGTGCGTGCGCGACCCCGGCCGGGCGCTTTCTTTGCTTTGCTTTGCGTTGCATTGGGTCGTTCACCTTTTTTTCCCTGGGGCTTTATATAAGCTTAGGCCCCGTGCCGTCGCGTGCCACTCTAGATGGCATCCCAGTCTACCAGGAAAGCTGTGACGAGCCGTTTGGTGTCCAACGGATGATAGCAAGCTTTGCTACGAAGCTTACCTAGCAGATTACCAGGAAACCAGCAAAGGGAGCTTGCTAGTTCGTTTGGCATTGGGTCTCTACGCTATCTTCTCTCCTCGATCAGGCTCTTTCAGGTACGCTCGGTTCTTGTGTTTGTGCAATCTGGATGTTCATATACAAGTTCGTTTCATGCGTGCCTTGTGTGTTTTGACCAATCTATAAGTGAGTTACTTTACTATCGGCAAAAAACCTATTCGTCAGTTTTTATAGAAGGAGAGAGGGGAAACAAGGTTGGTACTGAACCATGTCTTTGCTGCCTTGCTGTCGATGGCATGCACATTCGCTGTGCCGTTGCTGGTGAGAATGGCAGCAAACAGCAACGTTGGATGGATAAAGCTACGGCTGGGGTATCACCAGCGCCTGTTCTGCTGTTGCGCGCTGCGCTGCCGTCGCATTTATGGGCGCGCATTTTGCAGGCTCGCATGGTTCAGGATGCTCCTTGTTTTTTTTTCCCCTTCCGCCATCTCGGCCGGCCGTTGCGGTTGCTTCCTTCACGTTTGCCGTGACCTGTGGCTGTGCTGTGGTTCGGGGTGGCGCTTTTGAGACGCGAGCGAGCTTAGCTGAGCCGGAGCCTGCCAGCGAGCTACCAAACCGGCTTTATTCCGCCCCGTAGCAGCCTGAGCCAGTGAGCCTGGCTGGCGTGAAGCCAGCGCCCAGCGGGCAGCGGCCATGTGTGGAGTAGAGTGCACAGTAGTAGTGTGCGCACGTCGCCTCTGCTCGCCGGCGACCATCAATGCGCGCCAACTCCACCTACAAACTCATGATTGCCCGCCTTGTTGCCTTCCCGCTCGTCGTCTTCCTCCGTCCTTGGCCGCGTTGCCGCGCAAGGGTACAAGCTCGAACTGATCCGTTCCTTGGTTCTTTCCTCGATCCCCTCCTGTCGCCACCCTAGCTGCCCATGTTCGATAGCGTAACAGCACCCTGTCGTGTCGTTGCGAAACACTAGCGGCTTACCTTAGAGCAAAGTATAAGGGGCGAAGAGCAGACTAAATTCTACATGAAAGAGCCTACATGGAAGAGAAGAGCTGGCTAAATACTCATGAAAGAGTCTACATGGAAGAGAGAGAAAATAGGAAAGAGAAGAAAGCTTGGAAATGCCCCTGCCCCTACGCTAGTTACCCGCTGATTGGTTGCTGGCTGCCAGAAAATAATTAAAAACGGCGAGATCCACCACCACCGCCGTCCTTTTTGCATGGGCTTGTGGCCCGCAGCCAACGTTATTATAAGCCTTGCTCTTAGCAGGGGAGGAAAAAAAACATTTAGAGCTCGTGTTTTCCCTCTAATTTTATATTAGGCCTGTTCAGATTCCAAAATTATTCACTATTTATTCTAACTTTTTACTATTTATTCTAATTTTTCACTATTTTTCTCTCACAAAATACGTTTCCAGCGAATGCTATATTGTTTTTCTGATGCTATAGTGTTTTTCATACAATAAACACACCCTGGAATGAACTTGTGTTTGAAAAGGAAGCCATGTGCATTTTTGTTACTTTGAATACTGTATTAGCAAATGTAAGGCACCTTTGCTGAAGAAATACAAATGAAATACACAACGACAGCCTTTGTAGATCATGTGAGATTCCCAGCATGTCTACCCTGCATGTAAAAGGAAACAAAGGAGGAATTGTGAGGGAAGAAAGGAAAGCGCATACAAAAGCACGCCGCTTTTGTCCATGGCATGCAGCGGTTCATGGGTCCGGGCCAAAAAGCTTCTTCCCTCGCGCACAGCCCATCTCTTTTCTGGCTTTTTCCTCCTCCTCCTCACTTCATCGCGTAGCTAGAGCCAGAGAGGGGTTGGAAAGCATACCACTAGTGACTGACGCTGACCCTATCCTACCACTGGTAAATGGCGCCTGCCACCGGTCACCCATCCCATCCATCCGTCCGTCCTTCGTCGATCACGGTTCAGGCATCGCCCGTCGCATCACGCGCGCGGCAAGACAAGCTCCGGTGACCATGCTCGCTGCCGGCGCCCTAGGCTAGCTGGGTGACGCGACGCGGCCGCAGCCATGGCCGTCCGACCGACGTGACGCATGGATTCTCTTCTCCCCGCCGCGGCGGCCGTTGCTGCGGTCACGGATCGCCCCCCCGTCCGGCGCCGTGCCCCGACGTGGCTGCCTGTACGGCCGCGGCATGGCGTGTGCGTCATGCATGGCCCACCACGCAATCGTCGCCGCATCCCGCTGCACGGCTTCCATGCCCGCCCCAGCACGTAGTACCTCTAGCGTGCGTTTCATCTACGTAGCGGTTTTATGATGCAAATATCAGAGCGTGCTACAATCAATCCAAAGCTAAAAAGAGAGAGGGCACCCTGGGAGGAGCATCCTGTTCGTAACCACGCTGCGGATCCCGCACTGCCGTAACATCAGCGAAAGGCTAAAAAGGGCAGGGGGTTCCCGAAAAGGGACCGCGCCCGTGCTCCACAAAGCGGGGCAAAAAGGAGGTCGCCGGACCATCCCCCTCCCTCCCCACTTCCTCCCCCACACCGGCGTGGGTCGCGTGGCGTGCTCCGTCCGTCCATCCTTCCGTACCCGTAGCCCTACGTACGTCCCGGACAAGAGAAAAAAAAACATTTTCCAGTGAGCCTCCTAAACTCCCTTCTATTCTGTATGCCCTCTCAAGTTTTCTCTCTAAGCCTCTAGATTTGGGAGCCTCTTATCCTCCCTCTTAAACCATAGATCCCACCATTTTTCATACCTCACCAGTGTATAGATGCATGTCCCACTGAAGTTGGATGTAAATTTGAACCCTAAATTTTACACATAGACTTATAAAATAGAATTTGAGAGCCAAATTTACATCCCCAATGCTCCGTGGGCACGCCGGTGCGCGCGCGTGAATGAAACGGCCACGCGCAGCGTGCGAGATCGATCTCGGCTAGTGGTAGTGGGTGGGGACGTGTCGCGAGCCCGAGTGGAGTGGCAGCAGAGCTGATCGCGAGCGCATGCTCGCACGCGTGGTCTCGCGGGCGTCCCCGTGCCCGGCGGCGATCGCCTTGCCCTGCCGGCCTTCTCGGGCCCCTCGGCGTGCTCCCTCCGCGGTGTGTTGTGTTGGTGCGGCCTGCACGTTGCGTCGCTGTCCCCGCGCGCTGGCCACCCACCACTTACTCTCAAAAGGGCGCGCGGATGGGTGGGAGTGGGACGCTGGCTGCCGGAATGCGCACGTGACGGGCGCCCGATCCCCTTTCACTCGATACAGTACACCACTCCCTCGGTCTCTAAATAACTGTCTTTCTCACTTCTCGAGAAAAAACTTTGATTAATTATGCATAAAAATATATTCAAGTTTATGGTACAAGTTAAATACCATTAAATAGATATTTGAATATAGTTTTTTATAAAATTTATTTAGAGATTTAAATGTTGCACGTATTTGCTACAAATCTAGTCAAACTTGTGTCACGAACACCCAAAGCGATACTTAATAAGGGACAGAGGAAGTAGAAGAAGACGAGTCACTTTGGTTTGATCCGCGCCACGTTCACAAGTCGCAACTGCGCACGAGTACCTTGTCGACATGACCATATTTGTAAGGCCATGTTTATATTCCCAACTATTCACTATTCATTCTAATTTTTTATTATTCATTTCATCTTTTCACTATTCCTCTCTCACAAAACACGTTTCCCAACGAATGCTACAGTGTTTTTCCTTATGCTATAGTGTTTTTTTACTACAATCTAAACACACGAGCAACGGGCCGATAGCAAATGCAGATAGTAGTCCACGTCGGAGAGAGAAGAGCAAAGAGAGAAAAAAATGTCGCTTAACTCATCGTAATCCGATAGCACAGGAAACAACACCGAGCGGGCCCTACGTATGTGCACGACTGATCTGTTTCTCCTCTCGTTGGTCGCTCTCGACGGCGGTGGAGGCCTAGACTGCGTTGGAGATTGTGCTAAAAGATGGCCTGTTTAACATGTTGCCTTCTTTGCCTGCTATGGCTGAGGTGTACAATGCTATAGAGAGTAAACTGTCGTTACCATTGCTGCTGCCCTAAATTCGCAATTGCTGGGATAGGAACGCCTGCATGCACTGCATGCATTGGCTTGGCTAGTTCGTCCACACCCCGCCGGATCTTTTCCATCTGGCCTGCAGCGCAGGATCGGACCGCATGCATGCATGCATGCCCGAGCACGACGGACGGGTACGGTGCGCGCACCCGCGCCCGCACGAGCTCTGCTCGCCATCGTAGCCTTTTTTCCTGTTTCAACGGGGGCCATGATTGCACTCAGCCACTGCAGATACTCGAATCTCGCTCGCATCTGCTCTGCTCTGCGTCCTTCATAATTGGCCTCCTCCTCCTACATCCCGTCGGTCAACCGCCTTGTCGAGTGCGTGTGCGTCCTCCTCCTCGTAGCGTACCCGTACGCCGTTCATGGCGGGTACGATGCGGCTGCTTGCCCATCTGTTCCGTTGCGGTGGTCCTGGAGGTGGCGGGCGCGAGCGCGCGTACGTGTCTTCTCACAACCGGAGTGCGGATGCCGCGCGGCCGGCTCTTGTCTCGGGATCTCGGCCCGTCTCTCGGCACGTCGACGAGATGACGACGTATTCCGCCCCTCCCTCTGGCGTGCGGTTCCTATACGTACTTCTAGTAGTAGCTTTCAGCCGTTCAGGGTGGCGCGATCGGGCACCAAACTCCGTGCAAGGTACAACTGCAAAATGCGCCCCGCGCACGCGCACTACCAGTAGAGGAAGCAGACGCACATGTCTGGACGTCCAGACATGTGGTGTGTAGACATGTGCTGGGAAATTCCATTGTGCAATGCTAGGAGTACGTCAGGAGAGTATTTCTGTATGGACGAGGGCATCGACTTGTACTAGCAACGTTTACCAGTAGTACGTGCAAAGCCAATTGCGGGTTGCCGTTGCCTCGGCATCCGCGCGCTAATCCACCGGTGTCCCGGGCCAATTCTGTACGAAGGCTCCACCTGCTGCTAATCAAAGTGTATGTACTCTGACGGTGTTCGGCCCATATCGCGCACACGAATCTGAGCGTCCGTCCGGCGCCAGACACCACCACCAAGCGGCGCGGCAGGAGAGCAAGGGCCCTCTGCACGTCCCTGTCCCGCGGAGGAAAGCGGCGGCCCCAGCCGGTCGACGAGCAGCAGCGCCATGATGGCGCCTTTTGAGCAACCAACAAGCCCAGGCAGGTGTTGGCATGGCGTTGCCTACCAGTTGAACAACCTACCAGCGCGCCGTGCCCACTGCTGCGCGCACAGGAGGGCGCGGCGGCGAAGGCACACGACGCTGCCTGCTCGTGCGTGGTGGCTTCCGGTGAACCGCATCGGTGGCGTGGCGTGGCGCGCTTGCCTGCCTTGTGGCCGCTGCTGCGGCTGGCTGGTCCCCGGCAGCCGGGCCCGCCCCCGCCCGGGGCGCGGCAGCGACGCTGCTCCCCCGCCTGCACGCCGTGTGTGTAGGTCTGCCTCCCCCGCTGGCCCCGCTTGCCCCGAACGCTCCGCTTTGTCCCTCGGCGCCCGTCCCACACACCACACCACCCACGCGGCCTCGGCACGCGCGCCCGTGCTGTATGCCGTGCCGCCCCAGCCGGCGTTTCAGGCCCGACCCATCCCGGCCGCGCCGCACGCCGCTGTCTGCGAGCCTGCTGCGTGCTGTGTGCTGCTGCCCCGCGACCGACTCCGCGACGCACGCCTCGGCGCCTCGTCCTCTGCTCGTAGGCCGATAGGAGGGGACCCTCCTGCTTGGCTGTGGGCTGCCGCGGCCAGGCCACGGGCGCGCGATTAAAAAACCGGTATCGCTCTGCCCAGAGGATAAGAGGGGGGTAGGGGGGGTTCTGCTGTGATTCTATTCTGCAATAGTGGAGCGCCTTCTTGTCGGGGGCACGCTTCCAAAGCGCGAGCACGGCCGCCGAGGCTCCCTAGCTACCGCAGCGAGCGAGCGAGCGTGCCTTTGATGGCGTTTGCAGCAGCAGTCGTGGCCTGAAGCTTCGTAGTATTGGTTCTACTCTAATCCACGGACCATGCTGGCAGGTTAAAGTTAAACTAGTGCGGGCAGTATAGCAGACAAATGTGACGGTGTTTTCGCTTCGTTTCTGGGCTCGCGACACCGGGAGTTCTCGTTGATTATTCTACGCTCCGTCCGTCCGTCGCCACGATCCTCGCGCTCCTCCTAACACCACGGAGCGGCAATCGAGTGTTAACACTAGCCGCCAACCACACGAACATGCGCTTGCGCTTTTCAATAAAAATCCCCATCCATTCCATCCGTCCATCCCTCCGTGCATCCGCCGCGCTTGGGGAAACACAACACACCACCCCGTCGTCCGAACCGAAGCCCCCACCGCGCCCACTTTCTCGGCAACTCCGCTCGTGTTCCTGCCCCGCCCGCGCGCGCGCCATCACCAGCAGCGGGGCGGCGCCGTCGTGGTAGCTAGCGGGAGTGGAGTAGCCACTTGCGAGCACAATCCCCGGTTCTCCGACGCCTGCCACCTTTGGTAAAAACAGCATTTCAATTCGATTGCTGCCCGCTTCCGCTCCTCCGTGCTTTCACTTTCACCGGCGTCATTTCCCCCCGTCCCTGTCCCAGCGTCGCCGTCCAGGGCCCAGGTCAAACCTGCCTGGCCTCCGCGCAGCTCATCAGCTGCCAAGCGTCACTGCCGTGCCGGTGGAAGAGAGAGAGGTGAGAGGTTCTAATGCCTTTCTGTCCCGCGCCGCATTAATTTCGCGACGAGAGGGAGAACGACGGGGGGCTTCTACCTATTTTTTACCGCGGCCCTCGCTTCGTTTTTTCCATAGCGCGGCGGCGGCGGCTTCTTGCTTGGCCTGTTTGCTTCCGCTCACCTCCCGCTTGCCGCTTTCTTGCTACACCCTGATCACGTTATAAGCCTTCGCGCAGGTGTGCTGCTGCCGCGGTTGTCAGGCAACGAACTCGCTCGCTCGCTCGCCGCCTCGTCTGCCCGCGCTGTCTCACATGCTCGAGGTCCTGGAGATGGCGCCGCCGCCGCAGGCGCGGCACCAGCAGGGGCCCACCGGCAAGGGCGGCGGCCACGCGTCCGGGAGGAAGCAGCCGCTGCAGAGCAGCGTGGCACAGCCCAAGGTGGAGCTTCCGGCCGCGCCGCCGGAGGGACCCAAGAGGTGCGGTGGAGGAGGGAGACGCCGCGGCGGGCGCGGCCGGGCCAAGGCAGCGCCAGCGGTGGGGGAGCCGGGAGCGCCCTTGCCCGCGCACACGCCTCCGCCGAGCACGGTCATTGGGCCGCCCGTGCCTAGCAAGGGCCTTTCGTTCTGCCGTCGTCCGGGGTTCGGCACCATCGGCGCGCGATGCGTCGTCAAGGCCAACCACTTCCTCGCCCAGCTCTCTGACAAGGACCTCACCCAGTACGACGTAAGTGATCTCCCTCTCTCACACTCTCGCCATTCATCAATCAATCCACCTCCGGCGGCGTTCAAGCGCAATTGAGATCAAAAGGTGACACCTTTTTCTGTGTGTGGGTGGTTTTTGCAGGTCAAGATCACGCCGGAGGTGAGCTCGCGGGCGGTGAACCGGGCCATCATGGCGGAGCTCGTCCGGCTCTACCGCGCGTCCGACCTCGGGATGCGCCTCCCCGCCTACGACGGCCGCAAGAACCTCTACACGGCCGGGACGCTCCCGTTCGACGCGCGCGAGTTCGTCGTGCGGCTCACCGATGAGGACGACGGCACCGGCGCCCCGCCTCGGTTTGTGCCTGCAGCCTGCATTTGCTTCCATCACCACTTGCGCCGCCCCGCCACCACCTCGTACGTCTTTCTTAATGGCCGTGTCGTAACTGACTCGCGAGATTTTGTTTGTTCCTGAAGGGAGAGGGAGTACAGGGTCGCCATCAAGTTCGCCGCGCGTGCTGACCTCCACCACCTCCGGCAGTTCATCGCCGGGCGCCAGGCGGACGCGCCACAGGAGGCACTACAGGTTCTCGACGTCGTGCTCCGGGAGCTCGCCAACCAGAGGTAATTAATTACTCCCACCGGCACCTGCATTGATCGCAACGCCACGCGTCGCCCGTTTGCGTTCTTGGATTTGAGGAGGGAGCTGCCTAATGCTAATGGCGTTTCTTCCCCCATTCTTAGGTACGTGCCCATAGGGCGGTCCTTCTACTCGCCGGATATCAGGAAGCCACAGCGGCTTGGCGATGGCCTGCAATCCTGGTGTGGGTTCTACCAGAGCATTCGGCCGACCCAGATGGGATTGTCGCTTAACATCGGTGAGTTGTGCTTTGGCTGGTCATGCATGTGATTTCTTGTTTGTCCTGGGCTGCTGCTTACATGGCGATGTTGACGCTAGACATGTCGTCCACGGCGTTTATCGAGCCGCTGCCGGTGATCGACTTCGTGGCCCAGATATTAGGGAAGGATGTCATATCAAGGCCATTGTCCGATTCTAACCGAATCAAGGTAATCTTACTGTGGGGAGCAAGGAATCTAGCATAGAACTACAGTGACATGTAACAGCTGCCATTTGGTGGCTATTGCTTATGGACTATTTGCTGCTTGTGTCCTTCGAGTTTTGTGGTTTCTCTAATAAAGTAATTTATATTTATCTGTGTAATTTGCCAAGCAGATCAAGAAGGCACTGCGAGGCGTAAAAGTTGAGGTCACTCACCGAGGAAATGTAAGGCGAAAGTATCGCATTTCTGGACTGACAACGCAACCAACTCATGAACTGATGTATGTTTTGGGATTCTTAATTGATTTTTTTACGAGCTCACGGAGATCCCTTGTTCTCATATTTGTTTTGATACACGATCTAATCTGGTTCAATGAACATATAAGAATGGTATAACCTGTTGATACAAAAGGGTTGAGCATCTTGTAACCTCTAAATTCAATTTGGGTTTATGTTGACATACCTAATGTACCTTATCTTTGAAATTGATTTGAACTAATAAAATACATGTTTTGACAGCTTCCCAATTGATGATCAAATGAATATGAAATCTGTAGTGGAGTACTTCAAGGAAATGTACGGTTTCACCATTCAGCATCGTCACCTACCCTGCCTTCAGGTTGGAAACCAAAAGAAGGCAAACTATCTTCCGATGGAGGTCAGTTTGTATGCTAATCAGTGGATTATGTTTATGTTTCTGAGTGTCATACTCTAGTGGTCATAATTGTAATGTTGAGATTGAGACATTTCATACTAGGCCTGTAAGATTGTTGAGGGCCAGAGATACACGAAGAGGCTGAATGAAAAACAGATTACATCATTGCTAAAGGTTACGTGCCAAAGGCCTCGTGAGCAGGAGATGGATATTCTACAGGTGGATTTTTTTCTCTTAATCTTAACCCTATTATTAAGTAAATAGCTTTTCAACATACACATGCTATATGTTCAGCTACTTATGCCAGGGCTTAACTAAATGTTCTCTGTTGAATGTTGAACTGATCTTACCTATATGTATTATATGTGTAGCTACATGTGCTAGCCTTTAGGGTTTTGTTATTTTGGTTGAACTAATCTGAACAAAGCAATCCATGCATAATGCCTGTTCATTGTGCTACCCTAGACTCCCTGCTTTTATTTGCTTGTGGTCCAAACTTTCCATGCAGTGGACCCTGAATAGACAGCCATTAATACCGCTGGGGTTTTCACTTTTCATAAGTGATAGATTTATTAATGGGCACTTTTTGTTAGAAGCTTAAAATGGCTTAAAAGGCTTAAATAATTATTTGTTTTCAGACAGTTCATCAAAATGGATATGAGCAAGATCCATATGCAAAGGAATTTGGTATCAACATCAGTGAGAAGCTAACCTCTGTTGAAGCTCGAGTCCTTCCTGCACCTTGGGTAGGAATGATCTTATGACACTGTTATTCATTCATTTATTTCTCTTTTCGACAGTACCTTGCTTTTTTATTAAATATGGACTTTTGTTGATTAGTTGAAATATCATGATACTGGAAAAGAGAAAGAGTGCTTGCCACAGGTTGGTCAATGGAACATGGTAAACAAGGTAAGATTCCAGTGTTGGGCGTCTCATGTTTTGGAATTATGATGTTTTATCCCTATTTTTGCACCTAAAACAAACTCATTTTGCCAGAAAGTGATCAATGGATGCAAGGTAAGCCATTGGGCTTGTATAAACTTCTCAAGGAGTGTTCCAGAAGCCACTGCTCGGGGTTTTTGCCAGGAATTGGCGCAAATGTGCCAAATTTCGGGGATGGTACTATACCTGTCATTCCTACTCATATTTATGCACGAGAAAAATAAATGGGTAAACTGAAGATATGTGCATATTTTAATTTAACCTCCTGTATATTACAGGAATTTAACAGTGAACCTGTGATACCAATATATTCTGCTAGACCGGATCAAGTAGTGAAGGCCCTTAAACATGTGTATAACATTGCATTGAACAAACTCAAGGGTAAAGAACTTGAGCTTCTTTTGGCTATCCTCCCTGACAACAATGGTCCACTATATGGTAAGTGTCATCTGCTAATTGCCTTGCATATATATAGTTTCTTCTTGTTGAACACCCTATATATTTATTGAGATGTAACTTTTTATTTTCAGGTGACATCAAACGTATTTGTGAAACTGATTTGGGACTGATATCGCAATGCTGTCTAACAAAGCATGTTTTTAAGATCAGCAAACAGTACTTGGCAAATGTCTCCCTAAAAATTAATGTTAAGGTACTTACCACTTGTTTGTACGTCAAATATAGTGTGGAACATGAAATCGATAATATGATTCACTGTGTAATTCAGATGGGAGGAAGAAACACTGTGCTCTTGGATGCGATAAGTTGGAGGATTCCTTTGGTCAGTGACATACCAACAATTATATTTGGCGCAGACGTAACACATCCTGAAACTGGGGAGGACTCAAGTCCATCAATCGCTGCGGTAAGAGTAATTATGATTCTGCTCTTTCATCAGCAGTATACTTCATCTTTCTCATCAGTAAACCTTCGTCTTGGTTTCAGAAAAAAATAAAGTCCTTACCTCTTTCTAATATGCTGGTTGCAGGTTGTTGCATCTCAAGACTGGCCAGAAGTTACAAAGTATGCTGGATTGGTTTGTGCTCAGGCACATCGGCAAGAGCTCATTCAGGACCTTTACAAGACATGGCATGATCCTCAAAGAGGCACTGTAACAGGCGGCATGATCAGGTCTTCATCTAGGAACAATGAGACATGCTTAAGTGGAAAATATAATTAGATGACACAATCTTTATTAAAATACTTAAAATTTTTCCAATTGGCTGTTTGAACTTATTTTCTGTGATATGATTATGCAGGGAGCTCTTAATATCCTTCAGGAAGGCCACTGGGCAGAAACCACTGAGAATAATTTTCTACAGGTATGTTTGTGAGCAATCAATCACCTCCAGCTTTTAGATGGAACAATCAAATATTGGCTATGGCTATTATTTCCATCATTCCATTTAAATGTTCTCTAACTACATTAGGATGTAGCTTATCGATTCATCACGAGTGGAAGTAGCCATTGTTGCAACTCAACTATTCATTGCGTCGCAAAAACTAAATTACGCATATATTAAGTTCATTAAATCGCTTTCAGGGATGGTGTTAGTGAAGGTCAGTTCTACCAAGTTCTCCTTTACGAGCTAGATGCTATCCGTAAGGTTAGATACACTTTATGTTTCCTTACATTGGTCTTGTAATTACTTCATACAGTTAACTAATAAGTGCTTTTTATCAGGCATGCGCATCCTTGGAACCAAATTACCAGCCTCCGGTAACATTTGTAGTGGTTCAAAAACGTCATCATACAAGACTATTTGCAAACAATCACAAAGACAGAAGCAGCATGGATAAGAGTGGAAATATTTTACCTGGTAATCAGTCATTCATGCCTCTAAATCTTTAACTATGTCAACTGCCATGTTCCAAAAACTATTAGTACTTGAACTAAAAGCTAGTATGTTTTGGAGAATCGGAGTAGAAAAATGTTTTGATACAAGGTGTTACTAATCTAGTCACTCTTTGAGATGTAGTCAGCTTTTCTTGGTCTAGATTGCATCATGTTGAACCTATTCCCTTCTTCCTTTGACTGCTCACTTGTTGCTTGAAAACAGGAACTGTCGTTGATTCTAAGATATGCCATCCAACGGAGTTTGATTTCTACCTCTGTAGTCATGCTGGAATTCAGGTAAAGAATATTGCGAGTCCCTTGGGGAATCCTGACATAACATTTCAGTTAGAATATTCTGCAGGCCGAATTTGTCATTTGTTATGAAACAGTATCGAAAGGACCTGGCATGTGCTCTATTCCACAAGCTATCACTACACCTAGCTGCCTAGTGAAGGGCACATGCTAAGAGAATAACTCAATCTATGTTCAACTTTTTACCATGTGATTGTACCACTATGGTACTTGCTACTTGGATCAGTAGCATGGGAATATATAGTAGTCTGATTCTCTGTACTGTACTGAAAGACTGATGTGTGAGTTTGCCAGGGAACAAGTAGGCCTGCTCACTACCATGTCCTCTGGGATGAGAACAATTTCACAGCAGACGAAATGCAGACCTTGACAAACAACCTTTGCTACACGTAGGACCTTTCTGCCATATTCTATATTTGACCCTTGCACTTTCAACTTCGGTCAATTTTCTTAGCTTGATGTACATATTTGATGCAGTTACGCCCGGTGCACACGCTCGGTTTCAGTTGGTATGTTCTTCCGTGCTTTACAGACATTTTCCAGTTCATTGATTTTAATTGTCGGCTCTTTTGCATGATCGCACCTATTAAAAAAAACAAACCTGACCTATGATCGATGTTTTGCCTTTTAACAGTCCCGCCTGCATACTATGCCCACTTGGCAGCATTCCGGGCTCGGTTCTACATGGAACCAGAGATATCAGAGAACCAGACAGCGAAGAACTCCAACGGCACGAATGGAGCCTCGGTGAAGCCCCTGCCTGCCGTGAAGGAGAAGGTGAAGAGGGTGATGTTCTACTGCTGACAAGGAGACCACTTAACCACTCACATGCTGTAGCTAACTTGGTAGAATTTAGTCTGAGATTAGATTAGCTTTCTCCGGGAATGGAAGAGAAGAGCATTTGGATCCTGAACAGCCAATCAGTTGACTGCCTCTGTAAAGTACTCGGAAACGCCTGTATAATAGTTCTTGGATCATGTGGCATGTAATCTGATAGAAGTACACTAAGAGTCTAAGACGGTGTACAGACCTGCTGATCTTTTTTTGGTCAATCTCGTTGGTAGCAGGGTTTCCGGGAAATAACGTCATATGTGCTCACTTTTTTGCAACCTTGGGATATGACTAACAGGCATAATACACTTTAAAATGCATTTACCATTTTTTAACGATTTGTACTTCCAGTCTGTAAATACGGATGCAAGTCTGAAACTATAGCTGAAATAGACTGAATTGGACAATTCTAGCAAGCTGAGCTCCAGTTGAGCTAAATTCAATTATCCAAACAGAGTTTTGGACTGTTACTGAGAAGAACCAACGGCTGGTGACAAGTATAGGGGCACTGAAGTTTTAAGATAGAGGATCGAACTTGACATGTCATTTTCAGATTTGCAATTAATTACGACTGCTAAGCTAGGAGTTGAGAATTTGATATGTTGTCAAGAGAATGTGGTGTCAGCTAGGTACATCAGAAATCAGAAGTAGTGATGACAAGAGCGACGAAAAACCTCTTAGCAGCCGAGAATTTGATATGTTACCGCAGGGAATGGTGGTATCTACTAGGTACATTCAGCAGCAGTGATGACATGGGCGAGAACCTCCCTCCGAACAAGTGAACAAATGAACGCCACTTTCCTTGCAGATGTCTTAGGTTTACTTTGCGTCTTTCTGAATATGCCATACAGTTTGCAAAGATAAAAACATAATGTTCCTTCAGCTAACTAATTGCAGAAGGCCTTAAAATACCCACAAACTGATGCCCCCACTTTGAAAAAATCTTCTCTCTCCTTAGTTTCTGGTAGACTAGCCTGATCATACTTTGCATGTCCATCAGGTCTAGTAACTCTTTTAGTCCGAGAGAACTCTGGGCACTTCAATACTTCAGACATATGGTTATTTGTTTAAGGGTCCCGCCTGGTTGCTGGCCATTAATCACCATGCCGCAACCGTGGCACCGTCGAACTTGGGGCACTGACTCTGCACGCCACAATTGTGGCGCGATTTTCTGCTGCTCTTCCCATGGCTGCCGCAGATTTGGCAGGAACCAAGCACCAGCCACTGGATTTTGTAGCGAGCCCCAAGTTAGACGTGGCAAATGATGTAGGGAATCAAACACCCCCTAATGGCTTTAGGAACAGATAACCAGGCTTACCACTAAAATTGGTTAAAATTGTTACCGAGCTGACTTTCTTCGACTGCATGCTGTTGGTTAACACAGTGTGATTAATTGAACTCAACGAATGCTTAAATATTCTGATTCCAAAACATTAAGTGTGTCCCAGAGTTGGTTCCATCGTCAGCATTTTACTACAATCAAGCTATACCCTGCAGTCTTCTTGACAGTGGGGTGCGTCATCTTGCTCCTTACTCTTACTGCTTCCTCCCATCGACTTGCTGTTGCATACATATTAGACATGAGGACATTGACACCAGGGTTTGGGGAATCTTGCTCGGCAATTCGTTTGGTCAGCCGTTCGCTCATCTGAACATTGCCATGAGACTTGCAAGCTGTGAGGAGTGCACCAAACAGTGGCATAGTGTCCCTGTTTACAGGCATGTCATGGATCAACCTCTCGGCTTCATCTAGTACACCAGCACGGCCTAGAAGATTGACAAAGCAACTATAGTGTTCGATTATCGGTTCTATCCGATAGACCTCTTTCATGGCTTGGAAATGCCTCCGTCCTTCGTCAACCAAGCCACCATGGCAACAGGCACTCAGTACCCCTATGAATGTAACACCATCAGGCTTCACTTTGCTTATCTGCATCTCCTCAAACAATTCAAGAGCTCTACTGGCCTGACCATGAGTGGCCAGGCTGCAGATGATGGCAGTCCAGGCCGTGGCGTCTCTGCTCCGCATTCGCCCAAATACATTCAGTGCCTTGTCAACATGCCCACACTTCGAGTACATCTCAATCAACGCCGTTCCAAGAACTGCATCAATCTTCATCATTCTACCCTCAGCATACTGATGGATCCATTCACCTTGATCAAGAGCACCAATATTGGCACAGCAAGTCAGGAGAGTGACAACAGTGAATCTGTCTGGTTCCACCTGTTGCAGTTGCATGTCTCGGAACAATGCCAATGCCTCCTCAAAGCTTCCATGTTGCACACAAGCATTGATCATTGCAGTCCACATAACTAGGTCCTTCTCTGTGCACTGATAGAATAGCGCTCTCGCCTTGTCCAGCTGACCAGCAAGGGCGTATCCCGACAAGAGTACAGTCCAAGAAATGATGTTCCTCTCCGGCATTTGTTCGAACATCTTCACCGCCTCTTCCAAACAACCATTCTTCGTGTACATGTCCAAAAGCGCATTTGCAACTGGGAGGTTGAACCCAAAGACTGCATCCATGTATGCGTGAATCCTCCTTGCCAACCTCAGATCCCCTGCTCTGGAGCAAGCCGTCACAGCAGTCACCAACGTAACCTGGTCAGGTGTGGCACCGCTTCTCTCCATTTCCTCAGCCAACGCAACTGCTGCCGTGAAGCGGCCACACCTGATGTAGCACCTGATCATCATATTCCATAGCACCAGGAACCTCTGCGGCATTTCGTCGAACACCTTCCGCGCGATATCCGCGCGACCCAGCATTGTGTACATCTCCACCAGCGAGCTCGCGGTGTACGCGTCCCACCGGAACCCGGTCTTCACCGCGGCCGCGTGCGCCTTGCGACCCTCGACGGATAGCTTCATCACGCCGATCGCCCTGAGCACGAACGGGTAGGTGAAGCTGTCGGCTACGAGGCCGCGCGCGCGGAGGTCGTAGTACACCGCCATGACACGGTCGAAGCTTCCGCGCCTGGCCAGGGTCCTGATCAGCACGTTGCAGTCTCGCAGCGGCATGCCATGGTGGCACGCCTCGCGTGGGTAGGAGGCACCCGCCGCAAAGGCTGAATCTTTTTTGGGTGCCGTGCCGTATAGAAACGAGGGGAGAGCGACACGGATGGTTGGGGGGAACTTGGCAAGATGATGGGCAAGCGGGTGGCCGTGGTGGTGGGAGGGAGCGTGGCGGGGCTAGCGTGCGCGCACGCCGTGGCGGGCGCGCGATGGGACGTGGTTGTGCTGGAGAAGGCGGCGGCGCCGGCGACCGGGGCTGGCACGGGCGCCGGGCTCGGGCTCGACCCGCAGTCTATGGAGACGCTCGCCCGCTGGATCCCCCGGTGGAGCCTCGATGACGCCACCCTGCCGCTGGCCGTCGACCTGGTAATCCCCCGCCTTGCTCTCCGAATCACCCGCCCTCATAGTCGTAGCTTTGAGGTGAGGTGAGATCTGAGGTGGAGTGCTCTCTTGTCATCGGCCACAGAACAGAACAACGGATAGCGAGGCGAAGGCGGCGCGGACGCTGGCGAGGGACGACGGCTTCAACTTCCGCGCGGCGCACTGGGGCGACCTGCACCGGCGGCTGCACGAGGCGCTGCCGGCCGAGGTGACCGTGCTGTGGGGCCACCAGTTCCTCTCGTTCGAGACGCCGGAAGACGACGACACACGCGGCGGGGTCGTCGCGACGGCCCGCGTGCTGCGGACGGGCGAAACGGTTGAGGTCACCGGCGACCTTCTCGTCGTGGCGGATGGCTCCACGTCGTCCATCCGCCGCCGCTTCCTCCCCGACCTCAAGCTCAGGTCAGTCAAGATGCCTACCTAGCCTACGAATCCGTGGCGCTGTCGCGCGTTTGGCTCGATGATTCGGTCCGTGGCTGGTGCAGGTACTCCGGGTACTGCGCGTGGCGAGGCGTGTTCGATTTCGCCGGGAAGGAGAGCTCGGACACCATAGTCGGCATCCGGAGAGCCTACCCGGAGCTCGGCAACTGCCTCTACTTCGATCTCGCTTACATGACGCACGCCGTGCTCTACGAGCTGCCTAGGAGCAGGCTCAACTGGCTCTGGTACATCAATGGCCCAGAACCGGAGCTCACGGTAATAATGGCCGGGCCCCTCGTTTGCATCGCTTACGTCATTCCACTGCTACTGCGCCACAGTTCCAATCCCCACCTGATACCGAATGCAATTTAATTCGATCGATCGAGCAGGGGAGCTCTGTGACCATGGAGGCGACGGACGCCATGGTGGCGAGGATGCGGGACGAGGCGGAGCGCGTGTGGTGCCCGGAGTTGGCGCGTCTGGTCCGGGAGACGGCGGCGCCGTTCGTGAACGTGATCTACGACGCGGACCCGCCGCCGCGGCTGTCGTGGGCGGGCGGCCGCGTGGTGCTGGTCGGGGACGCGGCGCACCCCACGACGCCGCACGGCCTGCGGAGCACCAACATGTCGATCATGGACGCGCGCACTCTCGGGCGGTGCCTGGCGAGGTGGGAGAAGACGGAGACGACGACGCCGGCGCGCGCGGTGGCGGAGTACGAGGCGGTGCGGCTGCCCGTCGTGGCCGCGCAGGTGCTGCACGCGCGACGCCTCGGGCGGATCAAGCAGGGCTTGCCGGTGGATGACGAGGCGGAGGGTTTCGATGTGAGGACGGCGGTGGAGGATTTGATGCTGCTACTGCGGCAGAGGTCCATGCCGTTCTTTAGTGGCGCGCCGACCGTAGATGACGGTGGTTTATGATCTGTGTTTAGTATAGATAGAAATCCGGGGTGTTGTATTTTGATTTTTTTTTTCTGTATGGCTCAACATATTTCTATTATGTGTATATGGAGCCTATTGCTTTGTCTCCATGCTGTAAATGTTCTCATACCGTGGTGCCGTAGGTACGTCATGGTAGTAGTTTGTTAGGCATGGTTTCACCAAGATATAAACGTGAAGGTGAACACAAGACTAAGAAAATGGATCATTGCTAAATTAAAAGGGATACGTGCCGCATGGTTGCTTGTTGAGGCAACAAAGGCTTCGCCATTGCAAATTCACTCACCAGCCACCACAGGGAGTGAGTCAGACATGCTATCTGTTGCGTCATACGGGTACGGGACAATTGATAGAGGTAATAAATAGCATATAACGTGTTGATAGCGGATTGACATCGGGTACCGGATAGCAGACGCTAAGTTCCAATAGCGGAACATAAATATCACTTATTATTATTTTAAAGTAGTATATATACCTAAAATAGAACTTTTTAACTTAATAAAAACCTATTAAAAAATAAAATTATATACCTATATAGCTTAAGCGTAGAAATATGCATGTATTTGTACTCAAAGAGTAGATATGTAAACACTTATATGGTTGGCTATTTATAAATCATCTATAAATATCATCATATAACCATACCTAGAAGTGCCAAATAGCGGCCATTAGCTGCCGCTAAGTTTCAATCCGCTATTCCAAAGCCGCTACCTCGTAGCGGTAGCGGTAACTGGCCGCTACCGCTATAGCGGGCGCTATAATGGTCGCTTACCACCGCTATTTATTACCTTGGGAATAGGGATGACCCGATGAGTGGATCTATCATTGTCTAATCGTCGGTAGAAGGGGTAATATAGGAACAAATTACTTAGTTTTTCAAAGAAATATTCAGAGGTACCATTTGCCTATATGATCTGTTAACATGACAAGCTCATAATTTCTCAACCAAATAGCACTGTAGTTCAAGCTTTATTTTCTCTAGTACAATTTTCTTATCATTACATTCTTTCTCCTTAGATATCCACAACGTTTCCAATATATCCATGTACTGGTTATCTCCTAAGTAAAAGAATTTTTGTGGCATCGTTCTTCTTCTTCTTCATTCAAATTGGATGTAATAATAGATATGATGTTTGATGATAAATTACCATATTTGAAGAGTGTGTTTCAGCAGAAACATTTTTTTTAGATCCGTGTAAAAAAACACACACAAGCAGGGAGGGACAGATAAGAGAACGACGGGTTGGGCAGGAAGAGTAGAGGGACAAGCCAAGGGCAATGCTGTCCGTTCATGTAAGCTAGAAAAAGGGGGAAAAAAATTGAGCACGGCTTGGCCGCCCAGCGAGCAGCGGCGCGCCGGCGCTTCGAGGACTGGGGCGGGGAGGGGAAGTGGCTTGGCTGCCCAGGGTCGCTTCGAGGGCGGGAGGTCGGGCGGCGCCGCGGCGGTGCTCGTTTGCGGCACAGCGGGCTTGTGCAGTTGTGTACATCCACTTGCTTCCTTTTTTTTTTCCACTGCTACAGCTCTTCTTCCCCACTCGCTCTTTCTGACATGCCCAAACCAGCTCTTCGCCGGCCTCGACGGGATGCAGCAAGACATACCTCCATCCACCCGGTCTTCTCTGGTCGATAGGCGTCTCTTGCCCTCCTCTTCCTGCGCTCTGTACTTGTTCTTGGCGCTCAGAGTGGAGATCCATTCGGGCTGGAGCTGATTTCTTCTTTATCAGGTAATCATGCCTATCTTGCCCCGATGGACTGCTCCAACAGTTCGTCTTGTTCTAGGGTATCTCACCGTGGCATGTATGGCGATGCTTAGAGCAATTTGAAATTAGTCATTCTACTAGCGAGTTTACTTAACTTTGTGATGTCTGATGTGGGTGCTCTTGGCTGATGAGGAATGCTGAAATTTAGGCTGTCTTTCACTTCACTTGGGATACATGTTCTTCTATTGATGTTAGTGCGTCAAATTTGTGCCAAATCCATGATATTTTGCTATATTTTATAATTACTTCTCTGTAGCAAGCGTGTGTTTCCCTGCCTGAAACTCAACTCAAAATGTCTAATTTTTTCTCCTTGTCTGGCATTCGTCTGGTTACCTGATTATTGTAGTGATTTGTCAGACTCGAAAGATTGCATTTCCCTTCAATGGAGTATTCGTCAAGCGAAGATGAAGAATTGGTTGAAGATTTCATTGATGTTGAGGATGATACCGGGACTGGGAATATTGACCAAGGAACTGGTGTGATGGCTTCCCAGATTCATGGTATTGAACCCTCTGATGGATCCCTGCCACCAATCGGAAATGAGCTGCTGATGGCAGCTGATGTGGTGGAAAAAAATGATGAACCACGTGTGGGCATGGAGTTTGAATCTGATGCAGCTGCCCGAGCATTCTACAACGCATATGCGACACGTTTCGGGTTTGGGATCCGTGTTGCACGATCCCGGAGTGAGCGGAGAAAGGGTGTTGAGGTGTTCGTTATGAAGCGTTTTGTGTGCCTGAAAGAGGGGCATCACAAAAAGAAGCCTATTGAGCCTAGCAACAAGAAAAAGAGGAAGCGCCTCTCTATACGGGATGGGTGCCCAGCGATGATGGAGGTGGTGCGTAGGGGCCCAGATAAGTGGGTTATCACGAAGTTTGTGCTGGAGCACACCCATGTTATTGTTAGTGCAGACCGGGCACGGGAGGTCCAACTCCGCCAATTCTCTGGGAAGTTTAAGGAGCATGAGAACCAATTGCAGGAGGTACGAAGGAGCGTGTTTGGAGATACGGATGCTCAGGGCCTGTTTGATTACTTCAAGAGAATGCAGTCAGAGAACTCTGGTTTTTTCTGTTCTATACAAGTCGACAGTAAGAACTGTGTAAGCAATGCAGTTTGGGTTGATGCAAGAGCTAGAATGGCGTACACATACTTTGGGGATGCTGTTTACTTTGACACTACTTATAGCCAAAATGAGAATATGCTCCCTGTTGCAGCTTTCACAGGCGTGAATCACCATGGTGATACTGTTGTTTTTGGTTGTGCCTTAATTCTGGACAGAACAGAATCTTCGTATGGTTGGATTTTTGAGACATGGTTGGCAGCGATGGATAGACTGTTGCCGTTTTCCTTTACTACCGACGAAGGCAAGGGGATGGCAGCTGCAGTTGCAAAAGTATTTCCTCAATGTTTCCATCGTCTTTGCAGATGGCGAATCTTGTCTAGATGTAAGAAGAAACTGACTGATGTCTACACCAGATTCCCTGGGTTCCATGATGAGCTCAAGAGATGTATCAATGGGTGTGATACTGTGCCTGTTTTTGACATGTTCTGGGGCTCCATTCTTGACAAATATGGTCTAAGAGATGATACTTGGCTGCAATCACTGTATGAGATAAGGCACAAATGGGTGCCAGCATACCTAACCAGCTCCTTCTTCGCTGAGTTGTCATTAACTCATAGAGTGGAAACAGTCAGCAGGTTTCATAGGAATAACTTCAGTGCAAGAGTTTCTCTGAGTACTTTTATCACTAAATTTGACCAGCACATGGACAGTTTGTATGCAAATGAAGCCCAGAAAGACATCATTTCATTTCCTCTTGAACAACTGCTGAAAACCAACACAGTCTTGGAAAAACAAGCGGCGAGCATCTACACCAGATCTGCATTTGAAACATTCCAGGGGGAACTGATTGAAGCATTGCAGCATTTTGCCATCAAAGTTCAGGATGGACCATACATGAAGTACTGCGTCGAAAGAGATGGCAATCCTCCTACCAGGCATACTGTTTTATACAGCGTGGCCGAGGAGAAGGCCTGGTGTGAGTGCTGCCGGTTTGCTTTCTCAGCGATACCGTGCAGGCATGTGCTTAGAGTGTTTGTCTTGGCTGGTGTTATCATGATTCCGGAGCCATGCACCACGAAGCGATGGACAAAGAAGGCCAAGACAGGTCCGGAACTGATTGGGCTTAATGCTGGAAATGAAAGTGGCAGTGCAAATGATATGGCTTCAAGATATAATGATCTTGTCCATGACGCGATGAAGTGTGCAGAGAAGGGAGCTGTATCAGCTGGCGCCTTCAGATTTGTGAAGGAAGTACTTCGCAAAGTGTTCATGGAGATCAAGGGTCTAGGTGAGAAACTGAACACAAATGATATGCACTCTGCTGCAGCAAATAGATAGCAATGTTTATGGTTTGATGTCGTTGGAGGTAATTTGATTTGGGCATCTTTTCTGAAGAAATTGTTGCGCCATCATGAGGCTTCACCTGACCTACTGGCACGTGCCAGGTTGTTCTCAAGTTATATCCAATCTTGCTGATCGAGTTGTATATATCACTGATATAGTTTATCATTCCATCTCTACCCGACTTTTGTGGCAACCTGAGTGCCTGAGTGTGCTTGGCTCTGCTCATGACGTCACAATCACGGCCGTTGATATTTTGGGATGTCCATGTTTGTACTTGTAGGATCTTTCCTTGTACAATTTATTAATTTCTTTTGAAAAAAAAATCTGACTGTGTGCTTGCTCTTGTACTACATATCAAGCTTGTTTGTTGAATTGTTGCGGTTTTGAGGGGGATTTGTCCAGTTGTTCATGCATTGCAAACTGTGTGAGTTAAGGATCGTTCACTCCGGGCCCTGTGGCTAGGAATTGGGCAAGGGGCCAAGGGCCCACCAGTGATCTCCTAGCCCAAATTTTAACACGCGCGCAAAAAATGAATGAAGCGACGAGAAACTCCTCCAACACAAACGAAACCAAACGGCATGGCCACCACCACATCCCTCCGCTCCCGCCTCCTCATCCTACCCTCGCCGGCGGCGTTCCCCACCGCCGTCAACCTCCGTCTCCGCCCATGCGCCGCCGCACTCCCCTCTCCCTCCCGGAACAAGAGGCCCCTCCTCGCGGCACGCGCGGCGCCGCCTGGCGGCGCGGTGGCCCCTGCGTCGTCGTCGACTCCAGCGGCGGCGGCGGAGGAGGAGAAGGATGAGAAGGGAGGGGCCGAGGGGTTGTCGGCGGCCGAAGCGGAGAGGTTGTGCGAGTTCCTACGCGCCGACCTGCCGCACCTGTTCGACGACGTGGGCATCGACAGGTCCGCGTACGACGACAGCGTGAGGTTCCGCGACCCCATCACCCGCCACGACACCATCGACGGCTACCTCTTCAACATCCGCCTCCTCAAGCTGCTGTTCCGGCCCCATTTTTACCTCCACTCCGTCAAGCAGGTTCGGCGCGCTTCAGCTCTCCGGCGTGCGCGGCAGAGTTTTCAAGGTGTGGTGGGTATTGAGTATTGACTGTACTGAATTTGGTTTTAGACAGGGCCGTATGAACTCACCACGAGGTGGACCATGGTGATGAAGTTTATGCTTCTACCGTGGAAGCCGGAGCTGGTCTTCACCGGGCTGTCGATCATGGGCGTCAACCCGCAGAATCTCAAGTTCAACAGCCATGTGGTAAGGCCTGCATTGCTTATCAAGTGACAATGGTGATTGCGGAAGAATCAGAGTTGTGGTGTGCTCTAAATAATCCCTAGTATTTGCACAAGTTGGTGCCTCCATTGAGAATTAAGATGAAGCATATATGGAGTTGGACGTGCCGATGTGGAAAATTGGCCATAGTAAATATCAAGACTCAAGAGCAATATCAAAACTAATGGGTAGTGCCGTCATGGCTGGATTAACTAGTTAGCACACCACAAAAATTGTCAGAGATTTCTCTTAGGAGGTGCCGGCCTGTTTTCACATATTTATTCTTACTATGAACTCATCTTTTAGTTGGTAGTTATGTCCTACAAAGGCATTTTATCACAATGTTCACAATTGCATATTTCCTCCTACAGTTCCTTGCTTCTTACACTTCTCCCTGCTTCTTAGTTCTTACCCTTCTCCCTAAGAACTGGTTTTAGCAACTCTTGTGGCAAGGTTCGGTACTCCCCTTTTTAAGACAAAGCCAATGGATACCATCTCCCTGTGTAAGTTTTGCTTTTAGTTTAGGAAAAAGTCTAAATTACTCCTCCCCTAAGTATAACCAAAGTCCGGATAACCCCTTAAAGTATTTCTTGGTTCAGTTTACCCCCTAAACTATGTCATTTGTTTCAATCTATCCCTTAACATAGTTTGCCGTTTTTGTTTCTTCATGCACAAATGGAGTTTTAAGTTGAAATTTTGCAAGATGGTAGCAGATATCATAAGTTATGCTACAAAAATATATCATGAAATTTTGTCATTATTTTGATAGACATAGAGAAGAATATTAATAATAAAATTTATCCGTGAGATACAAAATTATATAAAAAGTAATGATGAAAATTTATAGAATATTTTTAATATAGATTATGATGTCCACTACCACTCTGCAAAGTCTCAAGTTAAAATTCAACTTGTGTATGGAAAAATGAAAATGACAAATTGCATTATGGGTTAAATTGAACAAAAATGCAAGTTTACGGGGTTATCTGGACTTTCACTATACTTGAAGGGACTAATTTGGACCTTTTCCTTTAATTTATTTACTCTCTGGTGAAGTTCTACACTAGTAGTTAAGCTTCCATACTTGACCAGACAAAAATACCTAGTACTTTTGGATTTTGCTGAGATATGGGTATAATTACTGATTACTCCTGCTATCGACTACTATATGGGCTACGATGGTTTTTTTGCTGGTCAGTCTCGTTCATTTAGATTGTAATGATCAGTAATGTAGTAGTTTTCTGATACACTGAAAGTGCAGGATCTTTGGGATTCAATACAAAACAACGAATACTTCTCCTTTGAAGGATTAATGGATGTTTTCAAGCAGGTAATCTTCCACTAGCCTATTATTTTCTTTTTTACAAATCAACAAGTATTTAGAGACTCTGGTTTTTGGCATTTTGCATAGCTACGGATTTACAAGACCCCGAACATAGAAACACCGAACTACCTTATCCTAAAGAGGACTGCTCATTATGAGGTAAATTAATGCATCATCTCTACTGATTTTCAATGTGATTTGTGCTTGATCTAGAAGTTTTGTGTGTTCGGAGGAGTCTAATAACCATCTATACTGATTTACTATGTCCTTGATCTACAATTTCATGTACCTACTACATAGAGCAATTTACTGCACCATCCATACTGATTTACTATGTGCTTGATCTACATTTGAGTACTCAGCAATTTAACGCATCATCTGTAATGATTGAGAATTTGCTTTGTCTACAACTTTTGTGTACTCAGAACAACCAAAGCTTCAGATTGTTGACATCTGCTAGCCATATTTTGTTTGGTGCTTATGATTAATTATTACATTAGACAAAATATATTTCAAATACCAACGTACCAGTATACCACACTAGTACCTCATATCCTCGTCCGCTAATTATTTTGTCTAATCAAATCACTTCCAGTTCTTTCAAGTTTCAATGATAGATAACAATACCATTCTTATATTTTCCAAAGCTTGGATTCCACGTACATGTTGATATATAAATATAGAACAAGCATTGGCATGTTCTCATAATCCACCCATATGATCATTCACTTGTTGGATGCAGAGTAATAATCAATATTGTAAATTCAGTTCTTGATAGACTTGCAAGAGGTGAAAATTTTGAGCATAACTATTTTTCAGGTTAGAAGTTATGAGCCATTCTTAATAGTTGAAGCAAAAGGAGATAAACTGACAGGATCTTCAGGCTTTAATAATGTGACCGGGTGAGTTGTTCTATATGTTACAGTGGTCAGTAAATATCGAGCAAATTCATGAAACTCCACGTGGCACAATACTGAATGTACTAATACATGTAGATATATATTTGGCAAGAATGCTTCATCGGAAAAGATTCCGATGACTACACCTGTTTTCACTCAAGCTTCTGATGACACACTTTCAGATGTATCCATCCAGATTGTTCTGCCGATGAACAAAGACTTGAACAGGTATATCCAGGGATTCTGATCTCAGCTCCAGGGCTCCTTCCATTTGTTTTTTATTTTTTTTTCATTGGGTTTTTGCCAGTTACCACTTTTCTCTTCTGAATTTTATTTTTATATAGGATGTATTATATACAGCTGTGATAAGGTAAATTAAGGGGATATTTTCAATATTTTTGTATGGTTTTACTTCTGTGGCTAATGGTATTTTCTATGTCAGTTTACCAGCTCCAAATACAGAAGTTACTTTGCGGAAGGTTGAAGGAGGCATTGCTGCAGCGAAAAAGTTCAGTGGACGACCAAAGGAAGAAATTGTGCTCCAGAAGGAGAAGGATCTACGCTCCCAGTTACTTAAAGATGGATTGAAGCCTCAACAAGGCTGTTTGCTTGCACGTTACAATGATCCCAGAACAAAGAGTTTCGTAATGGTATAATTCCTTGTATAGCTTCTGTCTTACATGAAATTACTAATCAGTTTATGTGCCTTCCTTGTTGATGTATGAAATTATATACTTTTTTGAGAATGGTATGAAATTCTAGATGAATTTCTCACTCATAATTCTAGGAAAACTGCATAATTTTTGCTTCAGAAAACTAGATAGTCTTGTTCTATGGTATTGAATTTAGAGTGTTGCCTTACCTACCTCTGCCCACGGTTCCAAAAAGGCCACTTCCATCTTTTTACAATTGTATTCACTTTCTATTTTTTACTGAAATTCTGCCCTTTCTGCTCCAGAGGAACGAGGTGCTGATACGGTTAAATGACTTCACACTGGAGTTGTAATCATCACTGTCAGTAACAGATTTATGTAACATTAGGCGTTGGGTCTGGAGATTTCACTATTTCAGTGCATCATTAGAAAGGTAAATCTGATATTTTAGTTTTGAATATTACCTGTACTGAATGTATAGCTACTTTTATAATTTCTATATGAAACAACTTTACGTGTTAAGTTCCGAATGACACAACATTCGTAGTTTCTTACTGCTGCATTTTCAGTCTATCTGAGGCTCTGAGACTGAGCTGCATTTGGTTTCGTTTCTGTGCAGGACAAATCATGTTGATGGGCGGATGTGCTTTATGTATATGTAAATCCTGAAAGGTAGTAGACTGCTACCTCCGTCTCAAATTATAGTTTGTTTTGGTTGATTCATAGACTTTGCTATGCACTTAGATATAACCCACATCTAAATGCATGATAATACCTATGAATCTAGAAAAGCTAAAATGACCTATAATTTGGAACGGGCCGGTACATAATAAAGCTAGACCATTCTCTCTTTTTTATACACACAATTTTGAATTGACAAAAAATGTATTAGAATGAAAATACATGAGATGCTCTGGGCGTTTACTTCATGCTTCTACAATTGGGCTGGGCTGGGGTGAGCACATTTATCTGTTTTGGGCCAACTTTGCCCAGGCCAATCTAACATAACTTTAGCAGGACAATCTAACAGAACTGTCCTGGACAACCTATGGACAAGTCTAACAAGAACTTTAGCAGAACTGTCTGTGCTGAAGTCTAACTAGAACTCATCGCTTGTCCATATGTGTCAGGTGACAACTATAATTGTACACTTGCCGTGCACACTCGAAAAGCATACACAATAAATTGGCCATTTCGGTGGAGGCCTAAATCTGCATAATCTGGCAAGACGGAAATACAGGCTGTCTAGTTATGAAATGCAGTTGCCTCCTTTAGTTCTGACTGAACACCAAACACCATCGAAATCAGTTTTCAGCACTATCTTAACTATGTCCTATTCAGATAGCGATTGTTGCATTGCATGTTTTCCAAACCCACGCGTGCATGCAAATCCAGACTGTGCCCATTGATGCTGAAGGTTGTACGTCCGTGTCCTTGTCGTCAAGCTGTCCTGCGCCTCCAGGCAATGCAACCCGTGCTCGTATGGTAGTAGGTGAGAACTGCCGATGTCTCCAGAACCATTCATCTCCTTTTTGTTTGCAACGTAGGTAACTGAAGAGGTTTAGGAAACCCTGTAAGGTAACACTTCGAATGTTACAGCCCAAAGAGTCGCGTCGTCGATAGAGAATTGCAAGAAGACGTGATAAGATGCTTGTGGAAACTAAAATTGATTGCAACATTGATTTTTTTTTTTTTTGCGAATCAATTGCAACATTGATTTATTTGTGTTGTTTGACAAAATAATTTATTCTAGCATTCTTATAATACTCCGAGTTATCTCTGTGTTTCTTATAATAAAAAGGAGTGCAAAACTATGGGAGGAAATAGGCAGTATTTGGAAATATACATAATACATTGTTAATGCCACTGATAACTTAGATCATATTATTTGTGCGTTTGTTCTCATCTATCTTTCACCCATGCGTTAAGCCAACGGACAGGCCTTCACGCATGATGGCATGGTGTTGAGTGAAGCAGCGTTTCATGCGGCATGAGTAGCATGAATACAACTGGTTTGGCCTGCACCCTGTACCATTACTATGAATGTTTTTCTGTGAGGCATTTTCCTTTCTGGAACTAAACTCTTTCAAAAGCTTAGATAAGTCTGAAACTCTAAAATTTTAGCCTCTCCTGTATTCCCGAATATCACCTTAAAGTGTCATTGTATCTTACGTTAACATAAAGAAAAGGAACTGCACATGGAGAATTAACACGATTTGGCTTGGACATCAAGAAACTTATCTGAAAGAAACTTGCAAGAAATTGCACGTGGTGCGTGGTGAACACATAATTAATCAAAGTTGTCTGACTTCATGTAATCTGGTGGGATTCTATCCAAAAATGTCAAATCTCAGCCACAGATTATGCTCCGTGAATGGCTGGATGATGACATGAAAGCTACCGAGTGAGATCACTAGCTGGAAAACAAAGCTAGGAACATGACATCATATCAGCTAGCGGTGCAAATGCCTTCCATCATAAGTAATTTCATCGTTTTAAATTATAGTTCGTTTGATTTTTTTAACTAAAGTTTGGCTACTCATCTTATTCAAAATATTATACAAATTATTATTATTATTATTATCATTTTATTATGGCTTTCGTTATTAATAAAAGTTCTAAATAACTTAAATTTGACTACGTTTGTATATTTTTTAAATAAGACAAACAGTCAAACTTATGGTAAAAAAATCAAACGAACTGTAATTTGCAACGGAGATAGCGCTCTTGAAGCTGCAACTTGGTTGCTTTTCATACATAACACCAAAATTATGCCCAACGGTTCATTCTCTGCTTAGTCAACAATGGATAAAATTAGGCTCGTATATTATATTGCCCACACTGCTTTTGTCAAGACGAACAACTATGAAAATTCAAGTCCAAGTCAGTTGCTTGGTTGGTTTAATCTGTGCATTTTCCGGGAAAGTTGATAGCTTGAAGTCTAGGTGTTTGAAACATGAAAACCTATCCACTTCGCAATGCCAAGTACACAACGCAATAGGTAAAAATGGGGAGGGCTTACATTGCAAACCAACATAAAAGTCAATAATGAAACTTTGAAAGCTGACTACCCGATCTTTCTTCCGATAAAAGAAATGCCCTTCATTTTCTTAGAATTTTTGTTGGCCTAACAATTCAAGAAGTTGTGTCAAGACTGAGATGCAGCTAGTACATTTTGTTTATCATAATCTGTGATGTAGCTATATATGCTAGTACCTAGTGGTAGGGAGGTTGTGGGTTGTTTTCGCTAAACAGTATCGTCGATGGGTCAACGTATGAACAGTTGGTCATGATGTGGCGATGGTTCAGTGTCATTTAGTGTGAGGGCAGCTCTTCGATAAATAGGCTTCAATTCCTTCAGCGGCATGCGCACGCATGTACCATAAAATCTTGAATAGCTCACAAGATTGGTGTTTTGGATTAAGCTTTAGCTCATGTCACATTGAATGTTTAGTCACTATTGCGAGTATTAAATATAGACTAATTACAAATTAATTGCACAGGGCGAGACTAATTGGCGAGGAAATATATGTTAAGCCTAATTACTCCATGATTTGATAATGTGTGCTATAGTAACTGTTTCTAATGATGGATTAATGGAGCTTAATAGATTCGCCTCACAGATTAGCTCAAGTTTCTGCAATTAGTTTTATAATTAGCTCATGTTTAATTCACTTAGTTAGCATCCAAACATTTGATGTGACATGAAAATAAACTTTAGCTCAATGATCAAACAAGTCTAGCTTGTCCATTTTTATTTTTTAAAAAAGGATCCACCAGACTCACAAGTACACAATGCAACAAACAATCGGTGATCTAATATAAAGGACCTTGACCCGGCTCCCAAATTGAACTTTAGATTTTGGTCCAACAGTTCATCTAGGCGGCGCATCAGTGCATCGTAAATTTGTATCAGCTGCATGTGACTTTTTCCTAACAGCAACACAATCACACTTAACTTTTTCTCGGTGTGATTCTTCGAAATTCCCTTGAAGTTTGTGTAAACATGATGATCCACTTCATTTGCGAAGGTTCAACCTAGTGCCCATGAATTACAGATTTTAGGTTGGTCTCTTTGTTGGCTTGTGGTACATGTTACACTTGCTGCGAGGCATGTGTGGTATGTGTCCATGTACTGGAAAAAAAGTCGAGTAGCTTGGTTGTATACACTGTAGAATATGATAGAGCGTTTGTGGGTAGTAATTTCCTGTAGTTGGGCTGGGCCCCACCTTGCCTGCCTTGTGCTGCAGCGAGACATACCCAGCTGCACGGTGGTTTACAATTTGATGTCCACCAGGAGGGACCAACTTGTGTGTTTTTATACGCACGGTAAGCGTATTAATTGCAACGAATGTACCCTGTCGTCTTGGCTCAATTGAAGACGGCCTCTCCCTGGAGGCAAAGGCAATGCATGGCGCCATGCCATGTGCCATCTAACCTGAGTGGTCCTGCCTCATGGTTCAGCAGAAATGCAACAGTGAGCATGCAAACTTGCAAAGGATGCAGATGCAATGCGGGGAATGGATGGAATCCTCTTGCCCAGTTGTCAGCCCCTACTGATTAACCTTTCCTTCCTTTTGCCCCCAATGAGCTGATCACTGCTTGAGCATCTTGTCACTATTCTAAATTTTAGGAGCCAAAAAAAAAAACTATATCTAATGGGGCTCCTTCATATTTTACATGCCCTCGTAATTTTCCCTCCAAGCCCGGTCTCTCGTCCTCCCTCCCAAATCATGGATTTTATCAATTCTCATGTCCCACAAGAGTATGGATGCATGTCCCATTGGAGTTGGATGCAAAATTGAGCCCCTAAATTTTACATATGAACTTGTAAAATAGAACTTGGGAGCCTAAATTTACATGTGCTACTTAAGATGCTCGACGTTGATCTTTGCTCATAGGTTGCATATCTGTCTTTGTCCAGTTACATTCCTTATATAAACACTTTTCACCTGACCACCTTTACTTACGGTCTTAGACCAACATTGAAACCGGTGTATCTTAACAATGATCATTTTCTTTTTCCGAAAAAAAAAATGGATCACAGGTTAGTTGGCATCATCACATTCGGTGACTCACCATCAGTCAGCACGCGATCTCTCATGGCCACCATGTTTGTTGGTTCAGCATGAAGAGCGAGAAACGAGGAGAAGGAGATGCTAGAGACTGAGGCAGCCGAGGCCAAGCAGAATCGCATTGCATGGTCACATGGGCTGCTGCGCCATGTGCCAGCCAGTTCATGCTTGCGGTGCGGCATGCCCTGCCCGCGGTGGCCTACGGGTGCGCATTTACATGAGCAACAAACCACCAACCCACGGCAGATTGGTCCTTGGCAGCATAGTGGCTTCATCCCACTCTTTGGAGATGTATTATAGCCAATAGCGATCCGAACTGTGCACTAGTTGTAGTGAATAGTCTGAAGTCTCATATATGCTGTCGCGGTGTCGCCGGGACCTGTGTCTCTATCAGAAGGTTTTCTTTCTTTGTAGTTTGGATTTTTTTTTAAAAAAAACAACGTATTTGGAGAGGTTGAAACATCGAATGATGTCAGGGCTGGTGAAATTTCTATGGTGAAAATCTTGGAATTTTGAAAGAATGCACCCATCACAGTAGAAACGGGGGAGAGAGTGTGTGTGAGTGATTTTTCTGAACAAAGACAGAATGTTGTCTAGTGAGGTAAGGTTTCATCAAATATTTACTCTGTCTCTTAGAAAAAGAAAAGCGAAACGATACTATGTGAAACTTCAATAAGTTCCAAATTTCTTTTTTGATGTAGTATTATTACTAGAAGAAGAGAGCTAGGCCAGATTAAAAAATAAATCAAGCCCTAAAACTATCCGACTAAGATATATATGATTTGAAAAGCAAATAGAGAGTCTATACATAATGCGTTTTAAATTATTGAAAAACAAAATAGTTGCAATCTATACCAGATATAATTAATCAAAACAATTACATTAGGACATGCATGAAAATTACTTATATAGTTAGTTTTAAACAATTGTGAATCCATGTTTCTCGCCGCATAATATCTAAATATGATTAGAACATGCATGAAAATGATATAAAAATTCTTATCGCCATTGACATTTTTCACAACTTTGACCTTTTGTCTTATAAAAAAAATCATGTGAGCACTTTATTTATGATATGCTTTACTTATATAGATAGGCTTATCTTCATATGTTTGCTACAAATTTTTTAATAAGACGAATGGTCAAAGTTGTGAGAAAAAACAACGATGACAAACATTTTTTATACTTAGGTAGTAGTTAGTTTCAAACAATTATGAATTCATGTTTCCCGCCGCATAATATGTAAATATGATGATGATTAAATATTTTTGAATTGACACTACCCCGCTTTTATCTGCGAGACCGCGGCTTGGTAAACACTAGTTGTTTATCACTGCCCCGCCTTTATCTGCGCGTAACTAAGGGCAAGTACATTGCTACACATCAGCGGTCTCATAGGTTGTCTCATGCAAGTCCACGTAGAATTTTTAATAAGGTGGCGGAGAGAGAGGGGGGAGAGAGAACCAGGTGGTTGTTTCGCGAGGCAACCGCCTCATAGGTTAAAATCTAGGACTATGAGACGACTTTCTCACTATTGTACAAATTGTAGTTGCCATGCAACTCATATTATTTCTTTTTTTTATCCATAAATTAAGGATTATACATTTATTATGAGATAACATATAAGACGACTCATTGTATGAGTTACCTGTTATGTCGCCTTATGTCGTCTTGAGATGAGGTGGCAATGCGCATGAAACTGCCTATTAGACTACACCAGCCTACTTGCCCTAACAAATAGATAGCACGGTTGACCTCATCATTTACCGAGTTCGATCCGATTCGGCGGAGAGAAGTCATGCACAGTGCATGACATTCGAGCTAATTAATTCATCGCACCACGCAATTGTGACTCACCACAAGGACCTTGTTCGAAAAACCCGACCCCTCCTAACTTCCCGGAGCGTGGTAAATGTCGAGGCCGTGCAAAGAGCAGGTGTTGCCGGCGCCGGCCAGTAGGAACCACACGATCCGGCGTGTGGCGTGATCAATCGGCTTCTTCAGTGCTTCTGTACTACACGTAAACACACCATCAGGTTCAGGTTCAGGTTCACCAACAACACCTGCATCCGTGCGTGCTGAGACGAGACGTGGCGCGCATTGTATGTAACACATTGTCCCCATCTCCGATCCGTCCAAAAGTCTCACCCGATCCGGACGCAACTACCAACCCCGTCTATGGTGCGAGTCAATGTCCTCTCGAGCTGGTTTCAATGGCTTGTGATGCCAGTAGGCCGTGATGTCTGTACACTTGTCGATCGAGCTCCATCGGCACACAAGATGACAAGACCCCCACCACCGCGTCCAATTGTACTTGGGCTCCACTCTCACTTCGTGAAGTGTTTGACGGGAGCAACCTAACGCGAGTAAGCTATAGCACATTTGATCCAGAAATTTTTATGCGTAGCTGGTGGTATGAATGCAAATGTGCGTGCTTGATTCCCATCTCCTTTTTACATGTGTTTGTTTTAGATATTGAAAGGGGGCAGATCTGAATCAAGAACCATTGTTGCCGTCTCTAGATATGATGAGTCATCATCAGTTCATCACACATGAACATTGTTTTGCATTAGGGTGTGTTCAGATTGTAAAAAAAAAATATTATAACTAAGTCCTGAGAAGCATGTTTTCTGAGAGAAAGGAATAGCTGAATAGTAAAAAGTTAGAATGAATAGTGATTAGTTTGAAATCTGAACAGGCCTAAAATATGTAATAGAGCTTGCCTAGCGTCCCAGACACATCGCTTCTGTAATTTTTTGATAATTCTAGCTAGTTACCAAGTTATCATATCAAAAGTTCTAATATCTAATGCTTCTCTGAGTTTTTTTGTTTAATTTAAAAAAATGTAAAATTGAAGCCATTATTATAGTTAAAAAAAAATTGGCTTTAGGTTCATTTTTTTTTTTGTCAAATCTGTCGGTCTGGGTTAGAGTCCAATAATCCTTGAGAGGTGCTTGTATTTGTCATCTTTTTATTTTGATTGAAAGTGTGGCTAATTGAACGGTGAGTAGCATGGCCATTAACATTTAACAGCAATCCTTGTATGATAAATTTGTCAATCTCTGACTCGTCTTCTGCATACAGTATACGTTCATTATTGCAAAGCGTGTATGCATACATTTACCCATATACATAGGGATGCAGGTTAAATTTATTATGGGTTATTGGGTCAACCCAAAAACTTGATCAAATGAACTAGAATAGCATTGTGCGTAATTAATTTAGGAGAAGAAATAAACTAGGATTACATGCGATTGTAATAATTTAGTTAACCAGAAAACATCATTGTGTACCCACTTGCATCATCCTTAAATATACGTATGCGTTTGGAAAACAATTAAAAGTTTAGCACCCAAGTGTGCTTGTGAACAACCTATTGCTGATTTTCGCCATCCATAATTCTTCCTTACCATCTTTTTAATATAATTTCACTTTACCTGCCGACTAGTGTAGGTTGGCAGTGCAATTTCTTCGGTCAGCGGACTTCTTTTGTCGGCCGGTCAGTGTTGTTGTTGGGTCAACAATGTCATGTAATAACTCTGACACATGATATTGGTAGTGAGTTGTATTTTAAAGTCTTCTGGTGTTTTATGAACGTTTGTATAACTTAAATATTCATCTCACTGAATTTGAATGAATTTCATCTAGTGAACTTTGTTATGTAAAAGACGATGACGAGATGTATGTATCTAGATACTCACCATTGTGTGAGGTTGTGAACAGTCTTATGGTGGTTTTATCGGGACGTTATACTTGACAGATGCTCATATACTCTAGTTGAAGCACAAGACTTAGCCGATCAAGTGTTTTCTACTCAGGCAATTTGTGTTTAAGCTAGGTTATTTGGAGTGGTTCCACCCCACAATCCATATCAAAAGTTCTAATATATATTTCTCTCTGATTATTTTATTTAAAAAGTGAAAAATCAAATTGAAGCCATTGTCAATATGATCAACAGTAATTCTTTCATAAATTTGTCAATATTTGACTAGCCAACTATATACAGTAATGTTCATTACTGCAAAGTGTGTATGCAAATGCATGCACATAGTATGCATTTGGAAAAACAATTAGAAGTATAGCACCCTAGACCAAGTGTTATTGTAAAATACTAACTATTGCCGATTTGCCCATCCATAATTCTACTTTACCAGGCCCCTCTTGTAAATCTTACATACATCAGCCGCGTATGAATAGTATATTAGGAATGTTTCATATTATAGAATTATTATCGTGTGACTTATCACAATACTAGTGACGTCGCTAGTCGCTACATTAGCTCCGAACAATAGACCAGAATTAGCAAATCATCCTATTATTTTCTACCTGCAAACAACTCTATTAGCCCAAAGCACTAGGTCAAATTTAGAAAATCGCACCACTATTTCACCAACTGTGCAAATAAAAAGGGGGAAAAACTAGCTACCATATTTGTTGTGCAGCATGTGTGCCTTGCGTGAACGGGCACGTAAATTTGATCCATCTCCAAAGTCACGGTACGAACTGGACCAAAAACAAAAATGATGTTGCCCTTGATGATTTTTTTGTTTGTTTGATTTGAACCCTTGATTTTTATCCTTTATCTGCTGAGGTATGTGTCCTTGAAAAATTAGATGTTTGTAGATAAGCTTTGACTTAATAGGAGATGAGTTGGTGAGAAATTCCCATGTGAAAAACACCTCAAATGACCTTCCCAGAATATAATTGTGAAAGGGGCTTGAGAGCACACAGCAAGGCTTGAACGCTAGTCCCGCCAAGTGGGGCCCACCTGCTCCGTTGGCCCAGTTGTCCAGTAGCAGTAGTGCTTGCCCTGGCAAACCATGTGGACCCCACATGCACGTGAGAAGGAAAAGGCTACGGGTATCTGAAAAGGGTCGGACGTGAACTGTTGGAAACGGTACCCACAACGTGGGCGCCTGTTTGGCTGTTTCAGGTCTGGGGGGCCCGATCCAGCCGTCCGTATCGACCCGCGCTGCCCTGCCAGCCGCTGATCCTTGTACGCGCAGAATTTCTTCGTCTTTTTGCGAAAGAACGCGCAGAATTTGTGCAGGCATAATTGCATAAACCGTCGCGTAAGTAAAGGGTTGTCGCGTCTCACTTTAGCCCCTCGCTTTTTTTCAGAAAAATTATGGTACAGCACCAAACATGAACAACACTCTTGTAGACCTCCTTGTTCAGTTAGGACCGGATTCATTCTGGTTAGAAACAAATTTACTTATGATAGGTGCACTAAAAGAGCCGGAATCAATCTATTAGTCCAGAGCTGTGGAATCAATCCAGGTCTCTTGATGCATTTATCATGAGTAAATTAGTTTAGGGCCTGTAATGAATCTGAGTCTCTTATTGTCTCATCATAGATTTTTTTCTATTACACTATTATTGCTGGCCCGGATTGAATCCGGTCCTAACCGAACAAGGCCTAGAAAACTTTTGCAAAATCATGGGAACCTATAGGTTCAATAATCAATACTTATATATTTTTGGAAATAAGTGTCACATATATTTTTATTCGAGATGATGAGAGAATGGTTATTTCCGATAACGATAACTTCATCGCTTCAAATCTTTCAAAGAAACATACTCCATATACATAAACAAAAAAGGAGCCTCTCTTATTTAGGAAGTCAAGCGCTCAAAGACCCAGGAACCTGATTCAAACTTTTGTAGTCAAGACGCTTTACTAAAATGAAAATTCCTTTCATGGAAATGAACAAATTGGGTCTATTATTGCCACGAGTATGAAATGCTCGCCTTGACGCGTCCTATACAATTCAACGAGCGTTTCCTTAAAAAAAAAGTAGCAGTTGCATTATTAATGTAGGAAAATGCCCTTATAGGAACACGCCTTGGTAAATATTTTCAGGTGCCAACTCAGAAATTATTTTGCAAAGAAATACAGTATGATCCTCCAGGGTTGGGACTAGAATAGATAAATTAGTAGAGGGGGCGAGGAAAAAAGTTTCCTCTTCTCCGGCCTTGTCTTCTCCGTTTGTTCATTTCGCGTGGCCAGCCCAGCCCCCTATTAAACCACCGAGCTGGGCGCCTCCCCGTGGCGCTCGCGGCCGCATTAGCGCAGAGATTGAGAGACAAGAGAGGGAAGTGCGGCGGCGTGCCGGCTGAAGCCTTCTCCCCTCCCCTCCGCCGCCTACTCCCTGCTCCTCCCCCGGAAACCAATCCTCCTCCTGGTACGCGTGAATCGTGAAAGCCTCCCTCTTTCTTGCCAGATTAGCCGGCCGCGTTAGATTTAGATGCTCTGGGCGTTCCAATCTGAAACCTCGATACAGAGATCCGGAAGTTCTTGCCTGAGATCCTGGCATTTGGGATTTTTCTGACGGGCATCTTTATTTTTTTCAGTATGGCGACATCGGCGCCGGAGCCCAATGCTGCCCCCGCGCCGCCGGCGCCGGAACCGGCTCAGCCGCGGCGGCGGCTGCCGGACTTCCAGCAGTCGGTCCGTCTCAAGTACGTGAAGCTGGGGTACCACTACCTCATCTCCCACGGCATGTACCTGCTGCTGTCGCCGCTCATGGCGCTCGTCGCCGTGCAGCTCTCCACCGTCTCGCCGCGCGACCTCGCCGACCTGTGGGAGCAGCTCCGCTTCAACCTCCTCTCCGTCGTGGCCTGCTCCACCCTGCTCGTCTTCCTCTCCACCGTGTACTTCCTCACCCGCCCGCGCCCCGTGTACCTGGTCGACTTCGCCTGCTACAAGCCGGAGCCGGAGCGCAAGTGCACGCGCGAGACATTCATGAAGTGCTCCAAGCTCACCGGCTCCTTCACCGACGAGAACCTCGAATTCCAGCGCAAGATCCTGGAGCGCTCCGGCCTCGGCGAGGACACCTACCTGCCCCCCGCCGTGCTCCGGGTGCCCCCCAACCCGTGCATGGACGAGGCGCGCAAGGAGGCGCAAGCCGTCATGTTCGGCGCCATCGATCAGCTGCTCGAGAAGACAGGGGTAAGGCCTAAGGACATTGGCGTCCTGGTGGTCAATTGCAGCTTGTTCAACCCGACGCCGTCGCTGTCAGCCATGGTGGTGAACCATTATAAGCTGAGGGGGAACATTGTCAGCTACAACCTCGGCGGGATGGGCTGCAGCGCCGGGCTGCTGTCCATCGACCTCGCCAAGGATCTTCTGCAGGTACATCCCAACTCATACGCGTTGGTGATCAGCATGGAGAACATCACCCTGAATTGGTATTTTGGGAACAACCGATCCATGCTGGTGTCAAATTGCCTGTTCCGAATGGGTGGCGCCGCCATCCTGCTCTCGAACAAGAGGTCGGACAGGCGGAGGTCCAAGTATGAGCTGGTGCACACAGTGCGCACACACAAGGGTGCAGACGACAAGTGCTTCGGCTGCGTGACACAGGAGGAAGACGAAATTGGCAAGATCGGCGTGTCGCTGTCCAAGGACCTCATGGCTGTCGCCGGCGATGCTCTCAAGACCAACATCACCACTCTGGGACCGCTGGTGCTCCCGTTGTCAGAGCAGCTTCTGTTCATGGCCACATTGGTTGCCAAGAAGGTGCTCAAGATGAAGATCAAGCCATACATCCCCGACTTCAAGCTGGCCTTCGAGCACTTCTGCATCCATGCTGGTGGCCGCGCTGTGCTGGACGAGCTAGAGAAGAACCTGGAGCTCACCGACTGGCACATGGAGCCATCAAGGATGACCCTGTACAGGTTTGGCAACACGTCGAGCAGCTCGCTCTGGTACGAGCTGGCATACACTGAGGCCAAGGGGAGGATCAGGAAGCGTGACAGGATCTGGCAGATCGCGTTCGGGTCTGGGTTCAAGTGCAACAGCGCTGTCTGGAAGGCGCTCCGGACTGTGAACCCAGCCAAGGAGAAGAGCCCCTGGATGGATGAGATCGACAACTTCCCGGTGGATGTCCCAAAGATTTCAAAGGTCGGCAACGCATGAAAATATTGGTTGTTCTCAGGTGGCAAGTGGAGTTGGGTGATTATCAGGGAGCAGGGCAGAGGTTTGTGCTTGTGATCCATTGTTTGCGCCGTCAATTCTTGTTTTCAGTTGTAGCATGGCATCTGAGTGAGGGAGGGAACTTGAAGTAGATGATTTAATTAGGTAGAAAGGGTGTGATTTCTTCGTTGGGGCTGCCTGAATGGCTGAATGTCTGATGTGTCCAATTTATTCAGATTGGGGGAAGCAATTGATTTTCCGTTTGGTGTCGCATTCTTTGCAGCCAGAACCTGATTGAGATGTCTCAGTTACAGGCCTACTAAAACTGAACCCCCATTATTCAATTGGTTGGTCCTATCCTAACATCTTCTTGATGATCATGTTTAGGATCGGTAGGTTGTTATGTACAGGTACTGAATGTGTTGTGCCTGTCGTGCGGTGTATGTGTGTTGTTGTCCAAGTGATCCCCAGCAGCTGTTTCTGATGTGGATCTGAGCTTGCTTGGATGATTTAGATGGAAGTGCCTGTCAAGTATGCATTCATGCTTGTAATCAATATCCAGCCTGTCAATCGTTACGTGATAGCAGCTGTAGCCCGTCAGCATTATTTTGAACTAAACAAGAGTTGACCATGGTACCACTGGATTCAAAAGAAAAATACAGGAGTATATAAGGCCTAGATGATGAAATTTCACAAAAACGTTTTCACACTGACCTGCAAGAAATGCGCGTGATGGACACTGGAAGTTGCCCATGAAACACGCACATCAATCCAGCTTGCAGCCAAGTTATCTGCAAGGGGTCAGGGGTGAGGTCCCCCGTGCTCCGCATCCGGCCAATTTCTAGCCGCCTGGCCCGCGACTTGCCTTCCTTCTGTGGCTGCAGAAGCGCAGGCCCTCTGCTCCAATCCAATTGCAAACCACATCCTGACACCCTGAATCACTCCCTGCTCATCCTGAACGGCGTTCCCCGTTTCCTGTTGCGGGGCGCAGAAGCCTACAACGTCCTGTGACACCGAGGGAGACGCACAAGACGAGATACTGATACGAGATCAGGATTGCAAGACTGTCCGCTGCTGTATGCGATTTTGTTTAGAAACCATTTGCCGTGTGCGCGTACAGATATGAAGTTAAGAACCTACGGCTTGCGACAGCACTTTTTGTACAAAACGACGATTGGCGATAATAATATACCAGGGTATTACACCCAACTGGTGCCATTGTGCCAATCATGAGATGGCCATGAACAGTGATTCCACATGTAGGAGTACGCCGCAGCCGGAAACGACCCCAGAAAGGCCCAGCAGATACACGCAGCCATGCAGGTCGGTTCACATGGCGAGGCATCAGGCATGTGACTCGATTCCCTTTTGCGAACGCAGCGACGAGGATTGTATGCTACCTATCTAGCACAACATGCGCCAGTGCCATATGCCCATATCCCAGATGTCTCCTGGAAAAGGTCCTCATTATGCGATATCGGAGCCAATTATGAGCTTTTAGATACGAGAACAACATGCTCGCAGATACAGTTGCAGGTCTTACGGATCTGATCACAAAACAGCACTGACGCACGTTCTGGGCAACCACGAATCCACAACCATCTCACGCAGTACAAGCTCAAGACATCCGAACAGAATCTGTAATAATCGGCAGCTTTGAAAATAGGCATTCAATCTTCAAAAGCCAGAAACCTATAATCAGTAAGGCCCTCATGCATTGTTCGGATTAAAAGAACGGAGGCAAAAAAAAAAAGGTCAACACAAACATGGGTACCAACGGCAATACATGATACTCTTGACTTTTCTGAACAAAGACACGGTGCCTAAACTAGCCAACTTGCTTCTCTTGGTTTATTTTCTGAAACTACAGGCGCTATGTTGATAATTGTTCTATCAAAGCGAGGGCCCCTTACAAAAACCCACTTCCATTTTCTTAAGGTTTTTCCCAGTGCTGTGATGATGGCTTGAAGTCAGGTTAGCCTTCGATTCCAAGCAAGTGTTGATTAAGGGTGAAACTGGAATGACCTCTGATGAATATCTCCTCCCAATAAGAACCAAGCACCACTGAGCATGCCAGAGATGCAATGTCTACCCCTCGGTCTGCCCCTCCTTGGGGATGTGGAAGCCTTCGATCTTGGTTGTGACCTCGTTCAATCCAGCAGTTGGCTTGCCATTGGATGCCTCATTGTCATCAGCATTAGCCTGGCTGAGCTGCCAAATCCGGATGGTGCCATCTTCTGAACCTGATGCATATGATTCACCACCAGGTGCAAACCGGACGCAGTGGACTGGACCATGATGCCCTTTGTTACAAGCTGCATATTAGAAGAGGTTGTCATTTCATTTGGACAGTGTGATGCAATAAAACCATACAAAGGAACCACTAATGGACAAGCAAAATTTCTAATATAACTTATAGCCTAAGGTCAATATGGTAAAAGATCACCATGGACCACGACAACAATCTGAAACAAGTTGCCCTTTGTAGCATATTTTTGTGGTCAACGGTGGCCTTTTACCATGCTATCCTGGACCATAAGCTAGATTATATAATTTATTAGGAGGTAAACAAACAGGGCATTAATCTTAACCACAACAAAAGCTTATCCACTTAAGAAAAGCAGAACCCAAAATACAAATGCCATCAAGTTATTACTACAACTATTTACCACTAACAAAAAACTATATATATTATCGAGTTAATGTTGTCAAAACTGTTTGAAAAGACGGAGATTCAGGTGGCCTCAGGGGATACCACCAGTAAACCCAATAAATTAGCCTTCACAATTATCTACCAGTAAACCACATATTCCTTATACAACAGTTTTCCTTTTCATCCGTGCTATCCAAAAGGCTGTTTTGCCCTTCATACCTCAGCATGAGGCAAATATTTTTGGAGCATACAAGGAAACATCTAGGTACAGAAGATATGGTCAACACCGGCAAATTATGGAAGTCAAGAGTATCATTGCCACATAATACATCCTGTTTCCTGGGTTTATTAAAGATACCCAAAAGAAGCTTTGATTTCCTGGAATAATGTTGCAATATACTTCACAAATCATTGAAAGCCAGATAGATAGAAAAACACAGCATTGAAAGCCAAACAAACACCTATTCTTATATTTCTATTTGTATAGGCAAAGTGACACCAGTGTTCCTAAGCTGCATGACTTGTGAATGATAAAAACTTACTTATTTCTTCACCAGTGAAGAAATCAAATACATGAACCCACAGATCTTCTCCTCCAGCTACAAATTTACTCCCAGTCTTTGGTTCAAGTGAAGCTGACTCCACATTGCATGGCATATCATAGCTTTTAACAAGCCCAAAGCTGATGCAAAGTACCAAAAAAAAATTGTTGGAAAGGGATCGATCACTCAAATATGTTAACAATAATGATATAAGAAACTTACTGATTCGCATCCCAAAATTTTACACTTGATCCATCAGCTGTAGTGATGAACCTGCCATCCTGGCTTACTTCCGCACTAGTGACAGAGGCCTTGGTTTCAAGAGTTTGGACAATGTTTCCAGTTCTCACATCCCATAGCCTACACAGTGCCATACAAATCAATCAAGGTTGTAGTAAAATTAAATGGCCAGCCAGTATACAAGTTCATTAATTAACTGAGGCATTCCTTTCATGAACACACCTTACTCCACCCATATCAGTGCAGGAACTTAATATAGTTTGGTCACTATGAAGCCATGCAACAGTTCGGACAGAACCAGGTGATTTTTCAAGCTCTCTTGGTGCTGCATCTGGACGATTCATATCATAAACACGCAAAGTCTTCTCCATGCCTCCAGTGAGCAACAGATGGGTATCCTGGAGTGTCATTTACAATTAAAACCATTTAGTACATCACCAATTGAGTAGATCTCAAAGGACTGCACATAAAGAAGTTGCCCCCAAGTCCAAAACATATGTTTTCACAAACCGATTTTAGTTTGCAAAAATACATATCTGCTGGCTTTAAAGGAATCAAATTGCAGCAATTTTTCTCATGTTCACTACTTATAGGTACCAGTGTCAGATACAACGGAAGGAGGTAAACATTAGTTTTAGCTGCATAAGCATGGAACGACAATGACAACTAATTTAACCAGGAGTATGGAGTAAAAAAAAAAGCTACTACCAAGTAAGATGCTTAGATGGAGCATGGATAAACCACATTATCTATTACATTTTTCAAATGGAATAATTACAGTAAGCATAAGAATAATCACTTTAGAACTGACAATCGTTCATGGTCAAATGGGGACAAGATAATAGCATTACCTCAGAAAAGGCACAGGCCCGGACTATATGCTTGTGTTCAAACGAATGTAACTCGTCACCAGATAGTGCATCCCATACTTTACTGGAAAAAGAAGTGCCAGTTTTAGTTACTAACACATAATTGAAAACAGGAATGGGCATTGAAACACCTCTTGTAGATATGTTAAAGAGCTTGAAACCTGTCAACCTACATACTCTCATGCAAACCTCCCAGTCATACATTGTTCCTAGTATGGTCGGCTACTTGACTCCTGAATCTAAGGAAAAGATTACACTCAACAGTTTATCACAGTCCTAGTATTCATGATAACCATTTCTAAAATTCTTCAACCCCATATTATTCTCGTAAGGTTTTGAAGCCTGCTCATCAAGGTGTTAATGAGATCAAAGCCAAAACTTATCTAACTATCCTGGATCCTATAGGAAGCAAAACAAGATAACATATTTTATGAATGAACTTTCTAGATCGGCGTACTCATTCAAATAATAGCTAGGTAAAAAAGGATGCATGTCAAAAACCTACAAATAAATGAATAGTCACTTCTGTCCTAACCTAACACACTTGAAACAATTATTCCCTGTATAAATATGATTGTGTTCAAAGTCACTAGCAGAAGTGAGTAGCAGGATGAAATGTAACACATGTAAATTCATGTATAAACACGTCTCTGGAAGCAAATCAAGACTGCATTTATAGAAATTACCCATTGAGTAATATCCATTTCTTGTCTGAAAAAAGGAAATAAAATTAACACCAATGCCAACTGGAACTTCAAAGTGCAGGAAGACCATACGCTGAGAAGTCAGCAGAAGCAGAAGCAGCACGCAGAGCATTTCTGTCAAGACAACAGCTCCAAACAGCACCTTTATGACCTTGAAAAGTCCCAATCCAATCACCAGTCTCACCATTACGAAGCATTGGATTTGTATCTGCAGAATAAAACAAATGACAGAGGAGTCATTCAATAACTGGCAACATAACTAAATGCAAATATGATTCTCCACCAATCAAATGACAGAAGACTCATTCAATAGCTAGTAATATAACAACATGCAAATATGCTTCTACTGCAAACTTTACTACTCCCTGTATTTCAAATTGCTTGTCATTCTAGTTGTCCGAAGACAGACATTTCTATCTTTCACCATCAGCTTCTAGAAATTTATGTAGTCTGACAACATGTGAACTATATATTGTTAAGAGCTTTGTTGTAAAAGGGTGCGCATGGTTGTATGGGGTTTCTAAACCCACTCCTTTATTCTTAATATAATGATACACAGTTCTCCAGCGTGTTCCAGAAAAAAAAATGCCCACCATTCTCAAGGCATAATTACCATTGATGCTCAGCGCTATAGCGCTCAATTGCTTACATACAAGACGTGACATGGGCTAACTGTTATCGCTTTGTCCCTCGGTATCTCATTCATAGTTCCAATGCCTACTATAAAGATTTGATGCAAGGAAGCCAGAATATAGAACATAAAGTGCAATTCTGTCCTAAAAAATAGGGATGCATTTAGATATCCCAAGAAAAGGACTAAACATGTAAATAGAGAATAATCCCAATGATACAACATGATAATATTTGAACATCGATAGACCAATCCTTTTTCAAAGGGGGCAGGATATTATTGGCAAAGGTTGGTACACAATCAGTTTTTGTACTTGCATAGAGTTTGGGGAATGAAAATACACGTATTACATTCATCATAAACCTACAAACTAAGATGTTATTTGGAAATACAAGTATATTATATTCACACCAAAGATGCCAACCCTGGTTCCTTTGTACCATGTATGCTGTGTCTCAAGCTTACTAGTGTCCATGAACACCCAACTGTTTATTTTGGTTTCCAATCGTTGTGACTGTAACTCTGGCATTCAAATCATTAAGCAATAAAAAAGCTAACTTATCTATAGTATTGATTAAACTTATAAATTAACTCTCACATAAATTTCCAGTACTCCAGACAACCCAGAAATATAAATTAAGACAGCCTAATTAAAGTATCTGAGCACCTAACCATCCAAACTGGGAAAGACATGCTCCTAAGAGGACCCATGCACTACGAAGTGAAACATTGCTCTGCAATTATGATTGCATGTAAAGTGGCCAGCAATAAAACTTTGCAAGGGTATAAACCACAAGTTTGCAATGACTATTTCGTCCTCCAAATGAGTCAGATATGGTAAACTTCAGATATATTACAACAGGCCAACAGCAATACTTTAAATAATCGGATAACTGACACTATACACCACATGAACATCAGGTCTCGAATTGCATATTGCAGTCACCATCCCAAAGTCACGACTCACCAGCAACACAAACTATTCAATATCAGCACCCTTTATAGACATAACCCCTCAGAGGCTACTTGGGCATATGAATGGAAGGGACAAGTGGAAGTAAATCTACTAACATAAAGTAGAATATAAGGATCTAAATGGAGCTAGAAAATCACGATGAAATAAAACAACAAAAATAATAATGGGCACCTCTTAAGAATTGCATCAGGTAGCGCGGCCGATAACAGTAACAGCTAAATCATGGGTGAAAGGAAGAACACTAGGACAAAGTGGATGCCATTTTCAAATAGTAAGTGTATGTACTACACGACAACCCGACTCCCGCCAAGCGCTTTAAATCATGGGTGAAAGGAAGAACACTAGGACATTTCTAGATCAGTGATCAACAACACCATTGACCTTGATGCTTGAAAAAAATGTGAAACTAGTATTGTGTCTTTTGATTCATTGTTAAATGGTAGATTCCTTCCTAAATTAATGTGGCCGACAGTGGTGCAGCTCAAAAGAATACTATCTAATATTCCAATTTCTACAGGCCGTGAGGTCGCTAAGTAAAATTTAGCCCAAAGCAAATCAAACTTCAAAGTTAAATCACCACGAAAATACTATCAAACTGCATTACCAACCAATTGCTATATATTAGCTTAAACTAATTGCAGAACAGAAATCTTCGCTCAAACACTTGCAGCCTAACCAACATCTCGCAAATGCATATTAGTTAACAGCAGGCAATCGCATCACAATCAATAGTGAAAAATGAATTACATCGCTGGGGAAGGGAGGGGATGTGGGGGGATTTCGCTTACCCTTGCTGGCGCTGATGAGGAAGTAGCCGTCGGGCGTGACGGGGCTGTAGAAGAGGTCCACCACGGGCCGCGAGTGCCCATGGCACACCAGCGGGATCGCCGACTTCTTCTTCTCCATCACTTCGGTCCGCACCCCTTCCCCCGGTGAGAGATCACACTAGCCCGCCCTTCGGATCGGCTCCTGCGACGACGGCCCTCGAATGCCTTGTGCCGCCACCACGCGCACCCAAACCCTAGTAGTCCTCCGATCGAAGAAGATAGAAAACCCACACAAAAAAATTCGGGGGAAGAATCGGAGGAAAAATCGAATCAAATCGCGCGGATAGGCACGGGGCAGGGCGATCCGGATCCTTAGGGTTGGATCTGTACAGGCGCTTTATTTGATGGATAGATCGGAGGGGGGCGGGGCGGAGGGTGAGGCGAGGCCTCCTTTGGGCGGAAGGGTGGGGAAGGGGGGAAGAAGCCGGACGCTGTGGTTATATAGGGAGGGGACGAGCCGAAGCGGCACGCGCTCGAGCGGGCGCCGCGGGAGAAGGGAAGCTGTCGCCTTGTCGGGTTGGTGTCGTTCTTCACCGTTGGATCATCGCCTAACGGTCTCGATTTTCCTTGAGCGTTTTGGTGGGACCGTGGGCCGAGATGGGCTGCAATTCTATGGGCCTTTCTTATGGAGAGAGATCGTGGGCTGCGTAATTGTTCAAGTGTTTAGCGCCTGGGCCTTTTTTCCCTTCTTTTCTCGGCTCGATTTCATCAAGATTCAGGAGTTCATGGTTCAAATTGGAGGCAATTTTTATTTTGTATATATATAGTATACAAATTCAAAAGCCTAATAATTGGAGAAGCTGAAACGTGACAGTTGAAAGAAATATGGACGGTAGCACACAGCATGTGGGCCACTGGTGCTTTCTGCCTCCTTGGACCCGGCAAATTGCCGCCTTGGCAAAGTTTCAAAGCCCGCCAAGCAGGTAGTAGCGGAGCGCCGCGGCGATTTCAGCACAGGCAGCCGCAAGCCTGGGGAACCGGGGAGCGACGAGCCCCAGCATCGCGAGCGCCGCGCCGAGCAGCCAGAGGATGAGGCCGACGACCAGTGGCTCGACGTTGCTGAACGCTGGCGCGCTCCTGCCCAGCTGGTGCGTGAGGGTGATGGCGCCGAGCAGCATCGCTACACGGCCGTAGTCGATGAGCAGCTGCTGGTGCCGGCCGATCGCGGGGCCGCGGCCGTTCCTCGCGGCGTGCACCGTGAGACGTCTGAGGTAGAGGGCGAGCGGCGCTGCCATGTTGCCGGCTTGCCGCTGTATCTGGCTGGGTGAAGTAGGACTTTCTCCCTTTGGGGATGGGGGTGTGAGGGGGCAGGGCTTTTTATAGAGGTGGGAATGTGGGATGTGTGTGACGAATTGATTTAACTTAGCTTGGGTGCGATGATTCCATGGTCTTCTTGAAGTCCCTCTCATGCAGTGGCGGAGATGGTGATTTTCAACGCCTGGGGCATTGATTTATGAATCCAGTCATGTTTCTCTCGTATTTGTTTTCGGGTCAAAGCCGCTTTCCGAGTAAACAAGTAGCACGAACTGCTTTTCCGAGCTAACTGTGTACATGGTCAAATGGGCCGCACGGCACGACATGACATGGGCATGGGCGTGGTTTAGATGTTGACGGCCTGCCACATGGCCTACCTGCAGATCGAAGGCCTTTTTGGTTGCTAATTGCTTGTGAGATGCTGGTTGAGCTCCGAAATGTTCTTACATTTTTTTATAAAAATTCCTTTTTTCTCTTAAATGTCGCATCTATTTATAATTAATACAAATAAATTATTTTTTACGTTCTCCATTAGGAAAAAAACAAATTTAACTTTGTATTCTTCAGAGTTAATTCAACAAAATTTATAAATTATATAAATTGAGAAAACTCTCATTGAGTCAATACATTATCCTGGTCAAGTCTGAACTTTTTTCCTCATGAAAGGCGAAAAAAAACTGTTTGGATAATTCGAGATTGGAAGATTTCTAGTTTTGTACATCAATGTTGAAAATCGAATGAACGCCATAGTTCAAGGTTAAATGTCAAACAAACGTCATAGTTCAATGTTGAAAATCGAACAAACGAGGTCACTAACTTCATCCACAAGTTGATCATGTGGCATCTAATACAAGAGGTCCCTATAACAGAAGGTTTGGCCTGGCAAGCATGTCACGCACCTAGTAGTCCAGGAATTTCTATCCATCTTCTTGTAGATTTTAACCTACACATTTTGTAGTGTTTGAGATTCGTGCAAACAATTTCGACCTTTGGAATTTGGATCCACTCAAACAGTAACTCCCTCCTCTCCCTCTCTAGCCTATCTCTCTCCCTCACAGGCTGCCTCCTCCTCGCGCGTTGTGCTCCGGCTCCACCGGCTGTACTTGTGCCGCCACCGCACTTATGCCGTTGCCGACGCAGCTCTTGCGCTGCCACCACGGCCGCGTCTGCCAAATCCTGTGTCACCATTGTTCTATGCACCGTCAATCGGCCCCGCATCGTCGACCTCGTGCTCCTCCATGGAAGAAGGAAGAAAATGAGAAGAAAAGAATGTGAAGCTTCAACATTTCTGCACTTAGAATTCTACATTTCTAGTTTTAGGGATCAACAATTCTGATTTAATCTTTCGACATTTGACAATTGCGACTTCAACATTTCAACATCAAATGTTGAACTTATTTAAATAAAATGTTGGATATCATAAAATAAAATGGTGAACATGTTCAAGAAAAAAAATTAAGTACGTTTCAAAAAATGTTGGATATTATACTCAATTAATCTTTTTCCTTAGTTTATTGGGACAAAATGGACTATCAATCTTTCACGAAATGGATAGTTCAGTACCATATGCAGTGCACTGCCCTTTCTAGGCCGTGAAGCCGTAAGATCTGAGCGACCTCTCCTACAAAATCAGATTGGCACAAATTTGTTCGGCTTCAGCTGCGCCACAAAATGAATGAGGCAACACAGCTTGAGATAAATCCGATCAGTATTCAAATTCAGTCTGAACCGAATCCGGTCCGATACTTCAGCCACAACCAAGAAAATCGTGTGGGCACCCGACTCGGAGAGATTAGGCTTCCTATATATAACCCACGAGCTCAGGCCCCAGGACATAATCGAAGCCCACCAGCCACCACAGCCCACCGAAAGCAGCAGCTGTTCCTCGTCGAAACCGAACTCGAAGAAACAAAATCAAATCCAAGCCGCGGCGAGGCGGCGAAGTGAATCAATCGCGCGATGGCGACGGTGGCGATGGACGTCTCGCAGCCCTCGGCTCTGCCGGCGGCGGCGGCGGAAGCGGCGGCGGTGAAGGGGAGTAGCGTGGGAGAGGGACTGGGGCGGTACTACAAGCAGCAAATCCATGACCTGGACCTCGGGCTCCAGCAGAAGATCAACGACCTCAGCCGCCTGGAGGCCCAGCGCAACGTCCTCAACTCCCAAGGTATCGAAGCGCACCGGCTCCCCCAAACCCTAAACCCTAATCTCGCACCCCTAGCGCTTAGATCGGGCTCCTTGTTTGGTTCAATTCGGGCGTGTACCCAAAAGACGATCCGTTGAGTTATGCTTTCAGTCCTTAGAATTGTCTTCCCAGTTTCATGTTTAATCGAAGTACTCACCACTTACTGTGGGGAATTTGCCGGTTTGGTTGTGTGTTTCATGTTGGGGATTGATGAATTTTGCTAGTATGTGTAGTCCTGAACATCTTCACGTCAATTTTCAGAATTAAAAGTTACCTAGTGCCACGACACTGAACTCTGAAAATCTTATAAATTTAAAAATTCCCCACGGCTCCCATGGTTAAGTTTCGCTGTTGTTGTGTGTTGGAATACAATTCAAGACCTCCTAGGCACAAAATCAATGACTACTACACTAGAGGACCCAAAAAAAAAAATCACTGTTGTATTGTATTTATATGCTAGCATGTACTGTTTTCTTAATGTGGAGCATCCATGCTTTAGATGAGGCACTGATGCTTGTTGTTATTGTATAGAAAAATTGTCGGTGGAGATTTTGGAATGAATTATGTTAGTTAGTTCTTACAATTGTTTATCACTCTCAAATTTTGCCTTGCAAATTCTGTGTTGCAGTTAAACTATGCCGGAATGAGTTGAATCTGCTTCAAGAACCGGCTTCTCATGTTGGTGAGGTTGTGAAGGTGATGAGCAAGTCAAAGGTTCTAGTGAAGGTATATCCCATTTCTTTGCTTTTGCTTTTCTGTAATGTGATGTACTTGAAGTTGCATTACTTTTATGTGAAAAGGAGCAATCGATTCCTTTCTGAATGCTCAAAGTACAGTTATTATTATAGCAGATAATTATTTGTATAGGCATGTATGTTCTGAATGAGTTTCTCACTTACCCACTGTATTTAACTGGTTATGTTGATTTCTCAGGTGCATCCAGAAGGCAAATATGTCGTAGATGTTGATAAAAGTATAGATATTACAAAGCTCACGCCTTCCACAAGAGTTGCTCTTCGTAGCGGCAGCTATATGCTTCATGTTATCCTGCCCAGTAAAGTCGATCCATTGGTTAATCTTATGAAGGTTGAGAAGGTTCCTGATTCTACATACGATATGATTGGTGGTCTTGATCAGCAAATTAAAGAGATCAAAGAGGTGATCGAGCTTCCAATTAAGCATCCTGAGTTGTTTGAGAGTCTTGGGATTGCCCAACCAAAGGTTAGGATTTGTTTACCAGTCCCTTCACCAATCATATTATTATTCTGTCGATGGTACCAATATTAATGTTTATCCTTTCATTTCTCAGGGTGTCATTCTATATGGCCCTCCAGGTACTGGAAAAACTTTACTTGCACGTGCGGTTGCTCATCACACAGACTGCACCTTCATTAGGGTGTCAGGTTCTGAGCTGGTTCAGAAGTACATTGGCGAGGGTTCCCGGATGGTTCGTGAACTTTTTGTGATGGCTAGGTAAACACTCAGTTATGTACTTATGTTGCAATCAAATCATCACTGTCAGTGTTACTTCAGTGGGATTCTAAGATACTTTCTTCAGATAAACGTGTGCATAGTTTATATAGTCTAAGATACTTAAGTGCGCCAATTTATTTTGACAGGGAGCATGCACCATCCATTATATTTATGGACGAGATTGACTCCATTGGATCTACTAGGTCAGGTGGTGGTGGTGACAGTGAGGTTCAGCGAACCATGCTTGAGCTTCTAAACCAACTTGATGGTTTTGAATCAACAAACAAGATTAAGGTTCTTATGGCAACAAACAGGATAGACATACTGGATCCAGCCCTCCTGAGGCCTGGCCGCATTGACAGGAAGATTGAATTTCCAAATCCAAATGAATCTGTAAGTGATGCTGTACTGAGCACACTTAGTTTTCTATCAATTATGTTCGTACTGCGTAATCGCTTGCTGCAAGTTTTGACTTACCTGTAATAATTTTCTCTTGTAGTCTCGCTTTGATATTTTGAAGATCCATTCCAGACGAATGAACTTGATGCGTGGCATTGATCTGACGAAGATCGCCGCCAAGATGAATGGAGCATCAGGAGCAGAACTGAAGGTGTGTATTGGTGCCACGGTGCCACCAATAGGCCAGCATCCTAGTTTAGAAAACACGCCTTAAGAATACTAAAGTACATTCAAAATTGGACAGCACACGCTAAACACAAAAAAAAACAATCTAAGCATCTGCAGTAGCGCAGTTCCACTTTCAGTTAGGTGTACCATTTTAGTCCATTTAGTATTAGTATATTTGGGCAAAACTTTAGTTGATTCACCCTCAGCATTTTAGCATTTGGGCAAAACTTTAGTTGTGTCTCAGTTGGTCAACTATTTGTTTACTGAAAGTATCGTATATTCATGATTTTTGACGAGTTGATCCTGTGACTGGTTTTGCAGGCTATCTGCACAGAAGCAGGGATGTTTGCCCTTCGTGAGAGAAGGGTGCACGTCACCCAGGAGGATTTCGAGATGGCAGTGGCGAAGGTGATGAAGAAGGATACAGAGAAGAGCATGTCGCTGCGCAAGCTCTGGAAGTGAGAAGCTCGCCTCTCGCACCATGGCCAAATCCTTCCATGCCGAAAAAGCTGAAGGCCTGAAGCAAATGGATGTGCGGTGTTGGATTAATTTTTGTGAGACTGTAAACATGTGTCAGACCTGCCAATGTAGTGTAACAGCTTAAGTTGAATTTCATTTATTGGTGCATCAAAGAGGAGTGGAGATGGAAATTGGAAATCAGTTTTTCAAATGCTTCCTGTGTTGCGCTCTTATCCTGTCGTGTCCGTCGTTTTCCCATCATCAAAACCGGGCTTCACCCGAATTACCATTATCGTTTTGAGGGGGCAATTAATCCTTTTTAGGCCAACTGTAATGCCATGTGAGCTGCCCAAATCGCCAGGTTGGATTGAAGGCCGGAAGGAGGCACGAGGGGTTATTCACCTCGTATATTTACAGAACTGGTTTAAAAAAAAAAGAGTTTTACAATGTTTGAAAAAATGGAGAACCGACCGTTCCCAAAGATCCAATGGTGGTAAAATGGGAGGTACCAGGAGGTACCCAAAGAAAGGTACCTGGAGGTACTAACGGAATATATTTTTTTATATTAAAATAAATAGTTAGCTAAATATTCAGCTAAATCAATGGCTATCTCCCCGAATGTTTCTCCTTAATAATGAAAAAACACGAATCTCAAAAAAAAAATGAAAAAAAGAGGGAGATTACTACGCTGGATTTTTTTTTCTTGTTGAAGGCCTTTTTTTTTTCTTTTGAGGAAATCATCAGTAGGGACTATGGAAGGCCGCTACCTATTTTCATTATCATGCAGAAATAAACTGAACAGGGGCATATGACTGGAGCATTACAAGTGCTGATCAAAGGGGTATGTACACAAAAGAAAAGTAAAAATGATTACTCTAGCGCCGTCGAATGTTTTCTGATTTCTTGCTAACCAACTGCAATGATCTGAAGCGATTCGTCATTGCTAACCATGCAAAGAGATGCATTTTTTGGTCCCAAGAATGTCCATATCGCTGGTGCTACCGGGCAGTTGAACTCTCCAAACGAGAGTATATATCAATCCCTGGAGCAAGGGGAAGAACAAGAAGCCGTAGGTTGAGAAAGTACGGAGTCGAAGATGATCACCGGTTATAGACCCCGAAATCTCGCTGCCCTCAGGGCCCCACCCACTCACGCACACAGCGCCGCATCCACAGTAAAATACGTCTTCCAACCGGGGTCATGTCTTCTTCTCCAAACCAGCCTCTGCTCACCGCTCACCCTGCAGACTGAAACAACTCTTGTGGGCCCTCGGCCCAACTTCGCCTTCGGCAGCTCGGCCCGACCCAACAAGTTCACAGGCGGTTCGGTTCGGTTCGGTTACTTTTTCCTCCAAGCAAACCAGTTCGCGTCAAAACGAAGCAGGCGGCGGTCGCGTCGAGAGCACGCACGCGGCCACGCGCACGCAGACGACGGCCGTATATATAGCCACCAGCACGGCCTCCTCCCCAACCCGAACACCCACCCCTCGTCGCCGGCGATTCGACCCGACTCGCCGCCCCGGAACCCCGCCGACTCGCGCCTCGAACCCCAGCCACCAATGGTGCGTTTCCTCCTCTGTCTTTGAACCTTTGCTGATTGTTTGCTTGTTCCCCACTCGAGGGGTTTCGGTTGATTTAGTGCGCGAGATCGACGTCATCCTTTGATCTTCGATCCGGAGTCGTCTAGTAGTTCTTAATTGGCGGCGTCTCTCTCGCACGCGTTGATTATTGATTGATTGGTTGGTTGATATTTTTGTGTACGGACGCAGGAGCTCCCGAACACCCATGCCGTGGATTACTCTAGCTTCAAGCTCGTCCTCGTCGGCGACGGCGGCACCGGTGAGATTCTAACTTGATCTTGTTGAATCGTACCGGTGGATCAATCGCACCTCGATGCTGCGTCTGTCTGAACTTTTGTTAATGTGGTTTCTTCTTGCAGGCAAGACGACCTTTGTCAAGAGGCACATCAGTGGGGAGTTCGAGAAGCGATACGAACGTAAGACCACAAACTTTCCGCATTGTTCTTGTTTGCACTAATCTTATTTCAGGTTCTTCATGAAAGAAGTATGAGAATTGGGCCCTTTTTTGTTGCAAAAGATGCGATCCACTTGTCTGATTCAGTTGCTCTGATCTGCTTGACGTTTTGCAGCAACGATCGGTGTGGAGGGCGCCCGCTGGACTTCGCCACGAGCCACGGCAAGCTGAGGTTCTACTGCTGGGACACGGCTGGCCAGGAGAAGTTTGGTGGCCTCCGTGATGGATACTAGTAAGACCCTTGTAACCAGCTAGTTATTAATTCAGATGTTGCGCGTGATGGGTAGCAGTTTTCATCATGATTTTCCTCGCTTTCTAACTCGTATGACATTCGTATTTAGAAGAGTTAACCGAATGTTGGCTATGTTACGATCGATGATTATTCAATAGCATCAGTCATCTTATAATAATGTAGATTAAACGTAGACCAGCTTGAATAGTTTCAATTGATCCAATGGCAGGAGACACACTATAATGTTGGACGAAGTGGTACAAATCCATGCAGTAATTTTCAGTGTCATTAAATTATTTTCTTGAGAATTTATTGATGTGACCCGGCTTAGTAGAAGAAAGGCAAAGCTGATGTGGTAGCCAAATCTTGCTGACTGACGTAACTTGAAATTCGGTGGGTTCATCCCTGATTTTGCTTGCTGATAACTTGAAATTCGATGGGTTCATACCTGATTTTGTTTGCTAATGAGCCCAGAAAATGGATTTTTAAACAAGGAAGCTAGTACAAGTACAGCACCTATGATATAGATAAACGTGTAGAAAACGCTTGACAGCAGGAGTAGGTCCAATGTGGTAATATAACCATGGCCTGGTAAAGAACTCTGCGAGAACTAAGACTAGATGATTTGCTCAGGATTAGCAGGCTTGTGTAAAAAACAGAGAGATTATCAAGGGTTAACGTTTTGCTCATATGTTTCAATTATGCAGCATCAATGGTCAGTGTGCGATCATCATGTTTGATGTCACCTCAAGGATAACCTACAAGAATGTTCCCACCTGGCACAGGGACATCAGCAGGTAAAAACTCCGCTTTGAACTGCTCACCTCCCACTTGTTTCTGTGTCCTCAATTGGTGTGTTGCATCTTTTCATAAATGCCCCATTGGTTCATATTAGGGTGTGCGAGAACATCCCGGTTGTCCTGTGCGGCAACAAGGTGGACGTGAAGAACAGACAGGTGAAGGCGAAGATGGTGACCTACCACAGGAAGAAGAACCTTCAGTACTATGAGATCTCTGCCAAGAGCAACTACAACTTCGAGAAGCCTTTCCTTTACCTCGCAAGGAAGCTCGCAGGGTGGGTGCTGTTGTCAATTCTTTACGTGCCTTGCTTCCTCTTGATCCAATGCTATAGCGACACCAAATAACTGTTTATGCCTTTCTTCCTCTTGATTGCAATGCTATATAGCGCCAGCAAATGATTAACAATATGGTGCATTTCTGTAAATGCAGGAACATGGACCTCAGGTTCGTGGCGGAGACTGCCCTCGTCCCTGCCGAAGTGACCATTGACCTCGATGCACAGAAAAAGTAAGCGAACAATCAAGCCAACATGGTTATCTGATAGCGATCTCCCTTGTTGAATAGACAATTTATTATAATGTAGAGTGTCTTTGACGCTGAAATGTTTTTTTGTACCATTCAGGATTGAGGAAGAGATGTTACGTGCATCTAAAATGCCCCTGCCAGACGAGGACGAAGATATCATGGACTGAGTTCAGCCAGATGCTATGTCAGGCTACCATAGACGAAGATATCATGGACTGAAGCTCAGCCAGATGCTGTGCCAGGCTACCATAGTTTAGATGTAGGTTTAGTAGATGGTTTTAAGAGAGACCTATCTTTGTTTCAGAATTTTAGACGTAGCATCAGGTGAAGCTGGTTTTAATTCTGTAGTAGTTTACTATCATCTGTCTGTTTCAGTGGTTGCTGATGTGATTTCGTCTCAATGACGTCCTATGCTGGATGAGTTTTTTTTAGTTAAGCATTTGTTATATTCCGGAGCAATTTTTGTGATTGATGCCGCCATGCTGCTGGTTGGTCAAAGACGTCTTCCGGCGTACCCCTGTCCGGTGCCTTGGTGCGCTTGTGCTAAGCCCAGTCTTTCCCCCTTGAAAAGGGGAAAAGGAGATAGAGTACATACAACAGGCATCGATCGATGCATAGTATGACATGTTTTTTTTTTTTGGCGCTTGTTAGGCTTTGACAGTCAACCGGCATCGATGTCGACAGAGAAACATAGCTGAAGGGCAGAAGACAGTTTTCGTTTATCTTTCAGACGTTGTGAAATTACCACAACCATCGAATGTTTGTACCTTCATTTGCCCTTCTAATGCACAAACAAGAAAAACCCCTCATGCCTACTTCTATCTTTATGAGAAAAAATAAATTAAAAACATCCATGCTAATCACGAACCTCTAAAGTCTGAGGAAAAGGAATGTGTTTTCGTTCGTCATCTCTGAGCTTCCTCTCGGAGGTCTTTGTAACTAGTCTCTCTATCGTGCCCCCTCAATAATTTATTATGACGTTTTCGGTTACCTCCATTCAGTTCAACCAATCTAGGGTTCTTCATCTTAAATTACCATGCATTTGAAAATTTATATCCTCAGTTTGTTTCTTAAAATGTGGTCTTGTAGTGCTAAGCACAGTTTTTCTTTGTAATATATTGGCTGAAGTTGTTTTTTTTAGAGTGGGACCACATTGCCCTCCGAAACAATTAGGTAGCAGAGGATTGTATCATTTAGCATTTTAATTTTCATTACATGTCAAGCTCCAGCGGAAACCAACATTTTATTAATTAGATTATACCAGAAGTTCAAGACAAAGGTATGGAGCATAGATCTAACCTGGTTTCTGAAGTTTTGCTATTGCAGTCTTGAATGCTTTCGGACATTTTTCAAGTAAAGAAAAGGGGATTACTCCCTCTAGCAAGAAATCCCTACAATATAATATGCATTGATATCTTTTCACATGCTTAGATGAACAAATTATATATAAGTCCTGCAAATAGTAACTATGATAAAAACAAATCTTACAGCATGAATGTATCTTCCAGTATAATTGTGCAATCTCCACGGAGATTATAGTACCTGGTTTTCGATTGTGTCCAGATTCCAGAAGGCCAATAACTTGATATTTCACTTTTCCAGGTGTAGGAGCATCTCCAAGCGTGCCCAATAAAACATCTCAATACTTCGCTTTTTTGGGACTAAAGATAAAAAAAACAGTCCTTCAACAATTGTCTAATCTAGTTTCTAAATTTTCAACATGCTCAATAATAACTCCATCTAGAGTTAAATTAGCCCACACCTCTTGAGCTCCCAATATTGTGGACCATTTTTTGGGAATTGCTGGGTGGAAGAGTGTTTTTTTTTTCTTCCCAAAATCAGTTTTTTAGCACTTTATTTTTTAGGCACTCTTGGAGATGCTCTAACCAAGTTCCTTTTGTATCTTAATTTGTTGCTCACGCATTTTATGTCAATTAGTGCCTACAAATAATTTCTCTTACCACAAAATAGGCGCTAGTAAATCCATCATAGACTGACTTTCATGACATATATATACTCTAAGGCGCAACTACTCCCACGTGTGTATCTCACAAATTAGAAGGTATCTCTTCATACTTGGGTTTCCAAAAAAAAATTTATACACACATTTGATTTTTAAAAGTAGTATGCGGACACACTTCTTTTTATATATGAGAATACATGAAGTATATGGACACACATACAGAAAATGTTATATATCACAAGGTGAAAAAAAGCTATGAGGTACTCAACATTTTTCATGGTTAGAGCATCTCCAACAATGGCCTATAAATCCCACCCTCTCTCCCTACTTTTAGAGGCTACTATTTTAATCTCAACTCCAATAGTACCCTCTAAGTCACACTCTCCTCTTTAAATCTAATGGGTGGTACCCATTTCTTAGTAGATAGAGAGCTCCATAGAGACCTCCTCCCCTCGGAATAGATGGGGGAAGAGGTCTGGAGGCCTCCCAAAATAGAGGTTGCGAGGAGATGATGGAGTGTAGTTTTTTTACCGTTGCACCCTCCAACGAAACTCTGGCAGTTTCTACGTACACATGAAACTCTCGTGTCACGCATGTATATGCTAATTTATTTGTATAAAATCTTTAAATTAATCATGGTATCTCAAAGATCGATTATGTATATCAATGCCTGCCTCATACACGTACGTGCAAGTCATCGATCTCATTCAAATAAATCATCAAATCTCACACAAAAGATCTTGCTCCCGTCTCTATATATATATTGAGAGAGAGAGAGAGAGAGACATTGGTAATCTGACTATCATACAACTCAAACATATACAGATCGCATGAGAGGTGTATGTATGTATATATAGTTCCAATATGAGGGGTAAAGACTGTAGCAGTCTGGTGTGTATGATGGCCATCTTGTTCTTTCTGCTTTTCGGATGCCTTCCTTTGCCAGCACACAGTAAGTATATCCTCACGAAGGTAGCTTGTCATTTAATCCAAGAAAAATGCGTACTCGTCTTGTCTCACTATCATGCAAAATGCTGCACTAATTTAAAAGGTCGTCCTGGGCTACTCGAGATCAGAGAGGCAACAAGGCCCAATGGTCTTACCAACACAGGTGCTAATGCTACTGCAGCCATCTCTTCGTTGGATGAGAGCAAGTTAAAATTGATATTTTGCATCGAGCCACAATTATGTGTGCACCCGGCTCCCTGCTACTGCTGCGTGCAGCCTGAAAAATGTTATTACACGATGGAAAAATGCAGGGCAAACTGCCTCACTTGCAGCCCTAACTGTGGATCTCAACCGCCGCCGGCCAAGGAAGATCGGCTAGTACATGCACTGACAGAGCCAGCAGAACCATAGCCCATGTTGGCCAATTATTAGTCAAAACCTGCATTCATGGTCTCGAAATCGCCAGGATGAAGCAAATAATGCCGTCTTTATGCACAAGATATGTAGCTGAAGATTGATAAGCAGCTGTCATCCATTTGTTAATTTTTAATGCATTTTTTGTCATTTTATACCATCATCATTCTGGTCTACGAGATTTGTGCCCCATCACCAATTTTGTTGTTTGAGGATGCAAGCGAGTACCCAATGATATTTTAGCTAATTATTATAATCATGGTATAGTATATGCCACTGTCGATCATTTCACCTTCTAAACTAATTACATGGAATGCCACTTAAGTACATTATCAAGTTTTTAGATTACCAAATAATAAATGACGACACAAAATGGTAGGCCTTGCATCGCTAATTAGGGACAACGCGGTTTCTTTTCTCCACACGAAATAAAAAAATTCAGTTCATGAGGGGCGGAAATTTGGTGTCTACAAACCCCGTACGATGCAACCCTACTACTAGCTACATACATTTTTCTTTTGAGCCTCGGAGTTATGTACATGTCATGTGTCATGACCTGGACCTTTCGACGAAATCAAAATCGCAACCTTTCACTTAATGTCATGACCTGGGCCTCAAACCATGTGTGAGTGAGTGATCGAGGCTACGAGCCTTGGTATTGGGCCAAATGAGCCCGTGTAAATCAGCCCAAGTTGGAGCACCCATGAACAACTAACAGAAACTCTCTCTCCACATCCTATCTTCCTCTGTGTAGGCGCGCGTTGCCAAGTTGATCTATCGTGCGTGACACCGGCAAACCCCTCCACTTATTCAAGGATCCTGACATCGTGTCACCATAGAGTTCCGTGCGAGCATTTGTAGGGATGAGTGTACGTGTGTGTGTGCATGTGAACATTTTGTGTTTGTATTGTGTTTTATGGGATCTGCATTAAACAAAAACAATACATTACGATTTACCTATGGAAGCATCCTTAGCACAAACGTTCTATGTGCGCATGAGGTTGAAATGCTAGATCATGTATTGATGGTTTGGGCGAAAGCCGTGGTTTCGCGTGCTCAAACACGCCGGCTTGGATGGTTTGGGGCTATGGTGAAATCATTCGTTGAAGCTTAACGTGGTTATGAGCGAGTACAGAAGTCAAATCATGAAGATTCATAGAAAGGGTTTTGACTCCTTCGTTTGGCTGATTGATAGCTTAGTCGTTGTGGAAGGTAAGGGACCATTGGGTGTAAGACTACTCTGGCATTGATGCACAGTGGCCTTGGAGGTGGGGACATGGTGTGGAGGTAAGGATATGGGCGCGAGCACGATTCTTAGCCCTTATGCATGTCTTTAGTCCTAGGTTGCTCTTGTTCTACTTTTGGTGTTGTGCTCTCTTTCTCCCTCTTTGGGCCTTATGGGCCTTTGTGACATGGTGGTTATATCTTTAGCTTAATCTGACATCTCTTCGTAATGAAAAACATCATATACATGTCTTTAAAAAAATTACAACTATCTATTATACCCCTTCTTGTTTATCATGTATATGTGAGAAATGCTGATATATAGTGTCCTGAACTTTTCAAAAGAAGATACCAGCGCAAACATGACCGTATTGTATCGACTACGCACCAAATCATTATAGCCCATCAGACTATATCACATCACACGAAAGAGAACGGGATAAAACGATCCAAGGGGGAGAAAGTAATCCACGTCTACTACATACTTGGCCGAGTACACCATGAGCTCGTGCCCCTGCAATAATGCAATCAAAAGGACCGAATGAACCAAACTAACACGTCTTTGACATCGCACCTGCAGCTGCATAATTCAAACCTCTAGCTAGCTGACCCCTTGTCAAAGACGAACGAAAAAGTAGTGATCCACGAGGAGCACACATCTCTGCACGCATGGCCACCGGTTCGATCTCTTGCATATGGTCTAGGACGCGCCTGTCGTGTCGCTGTCCCCTAAAGCCCCTGGCATTTTGTTGTCTTCGAGCTGCTGGCATAACGCGCCGTGTGTTTTGCGTCTGTCCTGTGGCTCGTGATCGAGAGCATGGAGACACAGGGGCGAAGTTACGTCCAGAGGTAACGACGGCTTGCTCTCTGCACGCATGCACTTTTTGTTGGAGTGTAATTACTAATTAGCTTCAGATCCTGACCTGATGCCCAACAACGCGTCGACGGTCGATGTTGTCGCCATTTGGAGGTCGATCAGATGCATATGCGTTTTTCGACCCTGTCAGTCCAATCGACCAGCAGGGCTCTGTTAGTTAACTCTAGCTATAAAAAAAACCTTAAAATAAGGCAGTCTAGCTAAGCTAGAACAAAATCCGATTCTGTAACACCTTTTTATTCCTCCTCAAGTATGTACTTTAGCTTTTTAGTACTGGAGCACTTGAATATAGGATGGGTATATAGTTTATGGTCGACTGGTCGTGTTCATGTCGGGTGGCCAAGCAGCCAATCACCTCTCTGATGTCTGATCTCCTTCCGTTTCAGACATGGATCGTGTCGTGTCAAAATACTTCAGGTGGCTCCGCTGCAAAGAAAACTTCAGATCCCATATGCGTGCAGCGTACTACCATCACTCTGACGATTATGCTTACATCATGCATCGGCCTTAAAAAAACAGCCTCTTGTGCACTGCTTTTTAATTTCTGACGCAAGAACGAAACAAATAGCTAGCTGGCTGGCATTGGCTCGCACTTGTACACAGTGCCCGTGATGGTTCCTTGAGCGCGTTGCCTTCGTCTGACGATCTCTTTCAGTCTTGTGGCGGTGCATGAGGACGACACAGTGGTTGGGCCGGGCGCACTTTTTACGGGGTTTTTTCTAGTCTGAAAGGCGTCGCATTTTGACTAGTTTCAGGTTCGCCCAGCTTGCATTGCATCACTACTCGCTTTACACGGAGGGCAGTTTGCCGGCCGGCCCTAAAAGCAGGCGTGAAATCGCGTAGGCACACGCACACTTGCAGCTTGACCCAGCTGATGAGTGCCGGCCGAAGCCAGCAGAGAGATTGATTGTTTCGCTTACTTCGTCAGTGTACTTTCAGGTGTGCTTTCTAGCAAGGATAGATCTTGCTTAGCTGATCCTCCAAGATGCACAATTATTGCGTACTGCTTTTAATTTACCACAAAGACTCGTTGATATCATGCATATAACCGAAAGTTCGATGCCTTTCTGAAAGTCTTTTGAGAAGATTTCTTGCAGTGAATCACACCCGAATTGAAGCCGTGCCGTGGACTTAATCCAACTTATATTTAACTGCTACTGTTACTATGTTAATCCTCACGTGAAAATGGGGTACTCTGGATCATTGATTTAGTGAATTCAGTCATCACTGGTAACGCAAACAATGCATGGCGCTCGGCAGTCCACTAAATCAACTCTTTCATGATCTAACAAGGTAGAAAGATCTGTTAAACCAAATACTGAAATACATACTGATAGATTGACTAGCATGGCGTGGAATAGCACTCCACTCTCCAGTACCGGCCGGATCTAATTCAATGCGGTCGATCGATTCAGCTAAAGATAGTTGCGTATCTCCAGTATGTAGATGTAACGTGACCATTCGTGGTCATGGACTACGTTAGAGGTAGTGTTCCGCAAGCTAGGTGGCGGCGACGATGTGTCACCCTCAAATGCACGTCTGCATGCGCGTCAGCATGTGCACGTATTCAGTTTTGCAGGAAAGGTTGTGGCCTACCACTTCACATAAATGGATTATAAAACAATATTCTCAGTAACATTTTCTTTCACATATAGAAAAAAAAGAGAGCTTATGCCCGGGAACCGTTGGAAATGTACCTGTCGACATATGGTTGAGCCGTTTTGAGGCGTCGCCGGAACCTGCCGGTTTCCTTGCGATAGGAGGCAACAGTGCCGGCGGCACGGCGAGCACGATGGCCTCGTTGGCAACGAGATCATGCGTGTGCGTCAGGGCAAGCTAGGTTCTGGATACGAGGCGAAGTACATGTGTGTGCACGACATGGACTGTCGAGCGCCCATTGTATACAACGTTAAAGAACAATTCGATCGAGACCCCTGTGTCGCGCGCCGATGTTGTGAACCGGATATGGGTATAGCGATTTCCTTGGCAGGCACGCACACAGCTAGTCAGTGACTCACCGACAGTTCGCATCGCACAAATGCAGAATACTCTCCTCCGACGATCCGTTGGGCGGTTGGGCCCTCAACGTCAACACATGCATGAAAACGCCCTATTAGCTGAACACCTGTACTGCACTTGATATAGAACTCCATCCAAGGCCGAGCGAGTATACGACAAGCAAGAGCCCCCATCGAGATCGATCGAAAGTCCCATCCCATCGCAGGCTAACGAACGACCAGCCCGGCTTGCTTGTAGGCACGTCCGAGGCGTCTCCGGCTCGCGCAGGAATGTTCCTGGCAGCAGCAGGCGTGTGCATGCATGCAGCGGCAGCGGCAAGCAACCGTCGCCGGGGTCCGCGCGCCGAGAGAGATCGAGATCGAGACCGAGACCGAGGCCCCCCCGGATTAAAGGCCCGGACACGAGGCGTTGTGCTCCGCCCGCGCCCGGCACCGAGGCGAGGCGAGGCGAAGCGACACGGGCGCGCTTGCCCCGGCCTGTCTTTCCGTGCGCCCACCTGGTTTCCCGGCGGGTTCGGCTGACCCCTGCATCACCTCGCCACAGCACCCAGCCATCCATAGCGGCTGCTGCTAGGCGCATGCAACGCACGTCGATCGTCGGCTGATACTATATGCATGGCAGGTGGCAGCTAGCAGCTCGACGTGGCACGCACGGGGCCCGCCGCACGTTTGCTTGACTAGTCTTGGATCGACCGATCGGGGCCACGCATTGCATCATCTGATCGACCTTTCGATTCACATCGAGCCCCAAACAGGAACTACGTACGTACTACACGAGCTTAATTATGCAAGCGCAATGATCCGGCCATTACGGATGGAGAACATGGTATTCGGGCGGTTGGGTGCTTGTGCCAACGCGGACTCCATGTGGCGGTGGCGCGGCAGCGGCACCGGTCGCCATCTGCCTGCAGCCGCTCAACCGCCCGATAGCTTCATGCGCTGCGGCTGGACCTATTCATCACCTTCCAATCCTTCCCGACAGAACAGCATCCAGCTCACAGAATACGTTTTTAAAAAATTCTTTTTCCCCCTTAAAATCTAAACACACCAGAACCAAAACCATACAGTTCGTTCGCTCGCTCTCTGTGGCAGTCCACTTGTCTTCCCTTACATCCTGTCCTTAGCAGCCCCTTTTTTTTTTCGAACAATGTCCTTAGCTGACCTGGACATGCCACCTCCGGTTACGTACGCAAGGTGGACATCGTGATCTTGTTATTTTCTCTCTCACGATCAGAGATTAGGACACCGTGATATATGCATGATTAGGACAGCATAATGTCGACTACTCGTCATATGTATATGAAGAAAAGCTAACACATGCATGTGAACTCCAGGAAAAATATATTTCGTAGGTGCTAATTAACGTGCATATTCCTGTTGCTCTTTTTTTAGCCACAGTGTTGAGAATTTCGATCCATCAATTAATGAACGCCGTGCATTTGACATGAGTCGCTATGAAATTTTTGCTTTCTGCTTGCACTACCATTTGGAAACAAAATGATCGAGTAGAGAGTACGTACTACACGATAGCAGCGGCTCAGGTTGATTGATCAGTTTCGTCGATCTGGTTCGGTTTCGTGACCACAAGAAAAGAACACCGGCCAACGTACGAGCGAGCTTAGCGTGGCTTGGACGACATAACGAAGTTGAAATGTGGGGATTGCTTGCTGCTACTTCTGACTTTTGACAAAGATCTCTTCGTCTTTTTGCCCAAAAGTTGGTAATTAACATGTATATTCTAGGAGTACCAGGCTACACAAAAAGAGCTGCGAATATAGCCATATCTCTGCCCTGTTTGTCTTCCAGTTTACCACTTTTTTCCCCTAGTGGAACACTTGTGCCACAGCAAAAAGGACGTATAAAAAGGTTTCACCAGTAACAACGACAAGGACTTTCTGTGGCGATTTTAGGAAAAGGCTGCTACGACTTTCAGTGTTTTTTTTCTTCTTTCCTTATTTTTGTTTAATTTTTTGTGACGAGGAACAACTAGCACATTTTTCAGTATAATTAAAGTATATTCCGGTTGATTTCAAATTAAATTGAAGTTATTTATACATTTCACACAAAAACCATACGATAAAACCAGAGGCTAATTAATCAAGGGCACACTTTGCATTGGTTTATTGCCCACAAACATATAGTAGTATTTAACATATTTCTTTGTCAGATGTCGACCAACTGATGGACATGGTTGAGACGCGAACATCTGGAGATTCTAAAGTCAGTTGCGTATCAGTGTCCAAGTACAACTAACCACCCCCCTTGATTTCAACGATATAAACGGTCAGGTCTGGGCGTCCCCAACTAACCTGCTAATTCAGACCCCCCCCCCCCCCCTTTATCATTAGCAGGTAGTAATGACAATCATTAAGCCCCTTGACAAAAAACACACCAGGTCAGGTTAGGTCAGAGGAGGAAGACAACTTGTCCATGGCAGGTCACACACACAATGACACGACACTGGAGCTGAGCTTCGTCGGTCTTGAGCAGAATGGCAGAGCAGCAGCAGAGCAGAGCAGGGGGGCTGATGAGCGCCACGTCAGCCGGCTGACATGGTCAAGTGCATGCAGGCAGGAACGAAGCTGCTCCGCACCACCAAGCAACCCACCCACATCGTTGACCCCTCCTCCTCTCTCGGGAGGCCGGTGGGTCCCACTGCCGCCGGCAGCTCTGTGCCTATATAACCGGCCTCCACTTCCCGCCCTCCATCTCCTCTTCCTGCCTGACAACCCATCTCACTTCCGAACAAAACCCGCTTGCTGTGCTGCAGTGGCCGTCCTCGACACACACCGCGAAAGCAGGCGCCGTGTCATCGCCTTCCTCGACGGACCTCCTCTGGTTTTGTCTCCGTGAGCAGGGCAGGGGAATCGAAGCGCGAGATCATCCATGGAGGTGGAGGAGGCGTCGGGGTGGTGGTGGTGGTGGTCGACGTGGAGTGCCACGGCGGCGGCCGGGGCGTGCCTGCTCCTTGTCATCATCCTCCTCCACGTGGCGGCGAGGGTGGCCGACGCGCTCTGGTGGCGCCCGCGGCGGCTGGAGGCCCACTTCGCCGGCCAGGGCGTGCGTGGCCCGCCCTACCGTCTCCTCCTCGGCTGCGTCACCGAGATGGTCGCGCTCATGGCCGCCGCCGCCGCCAAGCCCATGTCCCCGCTGGACTCCCACGACGCGCTCCCCCGTGTCCTCGCCTTCTACCACTACTGGAGGAAAATCTACGGTACGTACACGCGCTCTCGTCTGCCTGCCATGTTCTTCTCCGATGCATCGTTGATTCGTATGTCAATCTAGCTAGCTCCGGAGTGATATGGTTTCATTAATGGCAGGGCCGATGTTCTTGATATGGTTCGGGCCGACGCCGCGGCTGACGGTGGCGGAGCCGGAGCTGGTGCGGGAGATCCTCCTGACGAGGGCGGACGCGTTCGACCGCTACGAGGCGCACCCCATCGTGCGGCAGCTGGAAGGGGACGGGCTCGTCAGCCTCCACGACGACAAGTGGGCGCTCCACCGCCGCGTCCTCACCCCGGCCTTCTTCCCCGACAACCTCAACGTACGCGCACGCCGCGCTGTCCTCCCTCTTCTTCACCAGTTGCTTTTGATCTGATCGCTGCCCTGTTGGCAATCAATGAATGGGCGTTCTTCCTCGACACTGACACGTGCCCTGTATGTCCTGTGCCATCGATCGCAGCGGCTGGCACCTCACGTTGGCAGGTCGGTGGCGGCGCTGGCGGAGCGGTGGCGGGCGATGGCGGCGTCGGTCGCCGCCGGCGAGGTGGAGGTCGACGTGGCCGAGTGGTTCCAGGCGGTGGCCGAGGAGGCCATCACGCGCGCGACGTTCGGGCGCAGCTACGACTCCGGCCGCGTCGTGTTCCGGATGCAGGCGCGCCTCATGGCCTTCGCGTCCGAGGCCTTCCGTAAGGTCCTCGTCCCCGGCTACAGGTGCGTGATGATTCTTCGCTCTCTCTGCAACTCGTCACAATTCGTGTTGTGTTGTGCTGCGATTTGATTTGATTTCGCAGGTTCTTGCCGACCAAGAAGAACAGGCTGTCGTGGAGCCTGGACAGGGAGATCAGGCGAGAGCTCGTGACGCTCATCGGCCACCGGAGCGACGAGGCCGAGGAAGAAGACGAGGTCAACGAAAAGGGGAGCAACAGCGGCTTCCGCGACTTGCTGGGGCTCATGATCAATGCCGGCGGCGGCGGCGGCAAGAAGAAGGCGATACCCGTGGAGGACATGCTGGAGGAGTGCAAGACGTTCTTCTTCGCCGGCAAGCAGACGACCACCAACCTCCTCACCTGGGCCACCGTGCTCCTCGCCATGCACCCGGAATGGCAGGAGCGAGCACGCCGAGAGGTCCTCGCCGTCTGCAGCGCCGACGAGCTCCCGTCCAAGGAGCACCTCCCCAAGCTCAAGACGGTACACCAACTCTCTCTCCTCCACAGTTGTTTTTTTTTTGAAACAAATCCATAGTTGTTTTTTTTTTCCCAAACCACCAAACCAGACACCTGTAGCTGCCTGCAGTCCCTTTCGCAAGGGCATTTTGGTAACTCCGCTACGACAAAAAGTCTCACTTTGTTTGTTCCTTCGTCCCTTGCAGCTGGGCATGATCCTGAACGAGACGCTCCGCCTGTACCCGCCGGCGGTGGCCACCATCCGCCGCGCCAAGCGCGACATCACCCTCGGCAACGGCCTGTCCGTGCCGCGGGACACCGAGCTCCTCATCCCGATCATGGCGATGCACCACGACGCTGCGTTCTGGGGCGACGACGCCACGGAGTTCAACCCTGGCCGGTTCGCCGGCGGCGCGGCCAAGGCGGCAACACACCCGCTGGCGTTCATCCCCTTCGGCCTCGGTCCCCGGATGTGCATCGGCCAGAACCTGGCGCTCCTCGAGGCCAAGATCACGCTAGCGATCCTTCTCCAGCGATTCGAGCTCGCGAGGTCGCCCAACTACGTGCACGCGCCGACGGTGCTCATGCTGCTCTACCCGCAATATGGAGCGCCGGTGATCTTCCGGCCGATATTATCCTCGGTAGCATCCGATTGACCGACCGGCGACGGAGACGACGACAACACCCCCAATGTTTATACGAGTAGTAACGACTAGTGAATAGTGATAGAGCTACAGAACAACCAAGGAAACCACTAACAAAAGCTTGTCCTGTCGTGGCATGGTGGGCGGTGGCCGGACGGACCTCCATGCTTTGTGGGGCGGCCGGTTGGTTGCCGGAAATGCCCCTCCCCCCGTTGGTAGACTAGACCGGAGCAGAGCCTTTTGGACTGGACGATGGCGTGGAACAACACCAACAAACCAACCCCACATCTGCTGTCGGGTCGGTTCCATTTGTTGGCTTCTCTTTCCACGGATTCTTTCTCCTCTCGATCCTCTAGTGTGTGTATGCAGCAGCTATATATGCAGATGTGTGTGTACAGGTTCGTTTGTTATATTTGTTATATTTAGAAAAAGCTTTGTAGTAGTGTATAGATGGGATTGATTGGAAGGGAAAGAGAGAAAGTCCAAGAAACAGCGCAAAAGGAAATGGGGACGGGATCGATCGATGTGTGTTGTGTTCGCGCTGCTGCGTCGCATACGGCATTCCGATCGGTTCCGGCCAGGCTTGTGCTCCTCTGCCTTTTGGCTTGTGGTCGGCGGCGCTCCGGTGCGTGTCGGGTGTGGCTCCCCCCGTGACAATTCGATGGAGAATCTGCAGCGTGCCGCGGCGGCACAGCAGCAACCCTGCTGGCCCTTTGTGCAGTCTCAGTCTCAGCTGCTGTGGTGTACAGATACGTTAGATTCTAACTGAACTCTACTGAATACTGTAGCCGGTTGTATCCGTATGCCACATTGCCACCCTTCCGCCGTTCCGCGGTGTCGGTTCTCTTGTTGGCGTTTATCGCTGGCATCGGATCTCTGACGCAGATGAGCAATCCCAGCAGCAAGTCCCATTCTTTTTTTGCCAGCCCTACCATGGGCTCGGTTCTTCGTCTTCATCTCCATTTCGTTGTTGGATCCTTCACAATTATCTATCACCATGCTAGCGTATATCTTGATAAGCCATTGTTCTGATGCATCGACCCTACCTACTGATCAAGTGATCATCCTCTACAAACTACTTACCCTCTCACAGTCACACGCCTCACTCGGGCCCACTTGTGGCCACTTTCTCCAATACGTACTTGTTTAACATAAGAGCCAGGGGCGGACCTAGCGCAAAAATTGAGTGAAGGCCCATTGAGCCAGGGGCTATAGTATTTTGTACGGTAGAATAGTGTCAAATTACATAGCGTTCACAAACTTGAGTGGGGGCATGTGCCCGCTGGGCTACATGAGTCCGCCCTTGATAAGAGCACAGGAGCACCATATCTAGATAGATTTAGGCCGCTAAATGGTATAATGCCCTATGTTTTGCGTTTAGATTATGGTTGGACACCTAGGCTGGCTTGGTCCGCCCCGTTAGACTAACGAGTCAGCCAGCTCGACTCGGCTTGTTAATAGAACGAGTACGAATGTCGGTTCGGTTAACATTATTATACTCCTCTGTTTCAAATTATAATTTGTTTTAATTTGTTTACATCAAGTTTGACCGCTTATCTTATTTATAAAATTTTTGTAAACAATAGTCAAATTTAAGTTATATTTTTAAAAAATAATTATTAAGGCAAGTCATAAAAATATATGATATTTTGCACAATTTTTTTGAATAAGACGACATGTCAAACTTGGGTTAAAAAGTCAAATAAATTATAATTTGAAATGGATGAAGTAGCATGTTAGCCTAGTGAGTCAGATGTAAATCAGGTAGTGCTATTTCAGCATATAAAAAAATACTGCAATCATAGTGTATTCAAAATTCATCACCCTACGTGGAGTATGCAAGCCATACATAATCAACAATAGAAATATATACGTTGTAGATTTATACAAAAAAAAATTTTAAAAAAATAGACAGCTAAAGATGCATTCTAATCCCTATTTTTGTTCTTCTAGGTCGTTGGTTCGCGAGCTAGCGAAATGAACAAAAATAGTTATTCAGCGCGAGTTTCATGCTTTTGGTCCAGCCCTAGTTCAAATGGATTCCCACTTATATATAGTCCAAGGGACAAGTGTAGCGATCTCACCCGAGAAATGGGCCCACTTAAGTATATTCCACCTTCCATTGGTGCTAATACACGAAAATGTTCCCAAGTGCGGATTTGACCGTCGAGTCAAGCTCGACCAACGGCTACTGAAGATCGTCCGTCCGTACGCTCACTCGAAGGTGAGTTCCAAAGATCACATCATTCCTCAATTCAAATTACAACAAGTCTTAGAGTTATTACAACCAAATTGAAATGATAAGTAAAATAGTTCGAGTTCATGCAGCGGAAAGTAAACGAGATACTAGCGACGATCCATAGTATCGTCACGATGAAGTCAGCCGTGACGCTACTCCTCACGATCCTCGGGAGAGGTCGGCTCCCACTCGATGCTGTAACCAGGAGGAAGCTGGGAGGCCCAAGCCATAGAGGCAGCTACCTCCTGAGGGGACGGTCCTGAAAAAAATTAAGCCACAAGCAAGGCTGAGTATGCTAGTTATACTCAACAAGACTTAACCGACTGGTGATCACTACATCACCGACTCCTAAGATGAGAGGCTCTTTGGCTAGTGGAGTTCTTTTGCCAAAAGCGACTAAGCTGGTTTCTACTTTAACCACTCTTATTTTTAGTTCCGTTAACCTATCCATTCTAGGTGAGCCTAGCTAAACAATCAAGTTTGCAATACAATTATTCCATACAAAGATTTCATCCTTCCAAGTTCCACTTCATAATATGTCATACATCGGTCAAGCAGTCTCATTAACCGCGAGAAGCGGACAGTTCGAACCGAATTTACTACCTGGCCAGGGGAAACCCACACATACGGAATGGTTGGAAATGCCAACACACCCCAATCCTTTCTCCTCTCTCTGCGAGTGGCTCCCGAGTCCCACTGCCTCAGGGTAAAGGTTTACCACTACTGGGACTCACGCAACTACCCTCATGTGCCCATGGGATAACGTTTCCAAGACAGAGAGCTGTCGGACCTGCTCGCATCAATCGGATACCGGGACTTACCGGTCCCATAGTCCGTGCATATATGTGGTACGTTCAAACGCTTGACACAAAAGTACCACATGTTTCCAATTAAACCATCGATAGAACGGGTATCTACAATCATCCGTCCATCATCTCTAGTGTTTCTGATATGAATAGACATACAACTCCTATATCTCGCGAGTGTCGGAAACACTCGACTTCTAACGGTCTTAAGCATAGCAACTATCGAACCTAACATACTAGAGTTCAATCAAAGGAACCTATGATCATGCAATCTAGGGTTTCATTCAACTCCTTGAAACTTAATGCACAAACATCTAATCAATTAAATTGCATAAGTAAAGTTAGGTTATGCTCCGGGACTTGCCTTCCGGCTCGAAGCGGTACTCCTGCTCGGGGCTCGGATCCACGTGCACCACGTTCACCTCGGACTCCTGGGCAATCTCCTCGGCAGCGGGGACTAGCTCGTAGACTCCGTCGGCGAGACCCGAATCTACACGAATGCATGAAATGCTTAAGTATCGAGATTTAAATAGTTAGGGTTTATTTAAATCCTGGTTAATGAATTGGAAAGGATAAACATTAATTATAGTGAATATATCCTTTTCACTTTGAACCTTTAATTTGATTTTAAAGTTTTTAGGTTTTTCTATTTTCTTTCCTTTTTCTTCTCTTTTCTTTTCTTTTTCTTCTCTTTTCTTTTCTTTTTTCTTCTCTTTTCTTCTATTTAAGTCCTTTTTCTATTATTCAAAAGGTGAACTTAGGAATATTATTTTTAGGTGCCATTTGACCAGAGGCTTGCTCATGCCAAGGCAGGAGCCTAGCCCAAAATTTGGCTCAAGTTGATTTTTTCTATAATTTATTAAAAATGTTCTTATCTTTTTGCCTAAAAACAAACTAAAATCCTACAAAAATAATTACAAGGTTTCTGTCCACACCACTTGGCACAGTGACTTAAGGTACCAAGAGTGATCTCTCTGCAAGTTTGCATGTGGTATAGATTTATGGTTATTTTTGTGGAATTTCACCATGTTTGAACTACCAAAAATCATTTAGCCATTTTCCAGTGTCCAAAAATTACCATTTTCATTTTTCTAAGGTTTTTTTATGTCTTGATTTAGTCTCTGTGTGAAGGAGGTGATTTTTCACTGAGTACTTTATTTTCTGTGATTTATTTTCCAAAACAGCAGGGTATATGTTTGGAAAATCATAACTCTAAATACACTGGGAATTTTTGTGCACCCTTTGCGCATAAAGCTAATGATAAACACCCTAACAACATATCCCAAGCTCAGCTCCAGTTCATGTGTAGATTTTGAACTATGATGAAAAGTGCCCAAACTGAAATGAATTTATATTTCAAAATCTAAAGCTCAACTGAGTGAGGTGCAAAGGAAGAAGTTGGACTTCTAGATTCACTGGTCACTACAAAATTGGTTTGGCATTTTTCTGATTTTTCTACGAATTTCTACGAATTTTTGAAGATCTCAGCGAATTAAACCTAAAATATAGAATCTATTTTACGCTGTGTACCCTAGGGTTTTTGAATCTCTTACAACCAAGTCCCTACATTTTGCGCTCGGCCCCCTGGAAAGAGGTTGAAGACACACCGAGGTCCTCGAGTTCGCCGGCGTGGTTACGCCGGCCAAACGGCGGCGGGTCCGGGCCGGGAAAGTAGGGGGAAATGGAGAGGGGCTCACCGCGGTTCCTTTGAGCTAGGTCTCGAGGTCGGGGATGGCCGGAATCGAGGTCAGCGGCGGCGGTGGCGACTCGGCTTGCTCCGGTGAGCGGCGACCGGCGACGTCGGGGTCGGAGAAGGTCGGGGAAGAGGTCAGTGAGCACCAGCGTGGAACGGCGAAGCTATTGGTGCCCTCGGTTCGGCCGGAGGAGGAGTGGAGCGGGCTGTGCACGTGCGCGGGCGGCGGCGGAAGGCTCGGTTAACTCCGGCGAGCTACGCCGGCGGCTGTGGTGGTGGAAACGGTTCGGGGATTGGTCGGGGAGTGGCAGTGGAGGATGGGGAAGCTCGAGAGAGCCTCGGTTTGGCCGGAGGAGCAGTGGAGAGGGCTGCCCATGAGAGCGAGCTCGGCGGCGGCTCTGCGGACTCCGGCGAAGGTTTTTCCGGCGAGGAAGAGAGGGGAACTGTTGGGGGCTTAAGTAGGAGCGAGAGGGGAGCATAAGGGTGCTCGGGAAGCACGGGATGAGGGCTGAGGCAGCTCGGTGAGCTGTCGCGGCGGCAGCGGCTTGTCGCGGCGGCAGCGGCTTGTCGCGGCCGTGTTGGCGCCGTGCGCGGCGTCAGCGCGGCGCGCAGGCGTGCTGCAGGCGGCAGGCGCGCGTGGGCGAGGCGAGAAGACAGGCCATGGGAGGAAAAAGGAGCACGCGGGGGCGCAAAAGTCGCTCGAGCGACCGATGGGCAACGGCGGCGACGGAAATGTCCGGCGGTCCACGGCGGCGACGCGACGGCGAGCGCGGAGTCAGCGCTACAGTGCCTCTCAGGCCACGCGAGCTTGCCAGAGGCGTGCACCGTGGGCGGGGACATCCAACGGTGCCATTGGTCGGCTCAGGCGAGGCCGGACGGCAGCAGGAGCTGCCGGCGGCGAGCTCGGGCACGCGCGAGCGCGGCGTGAGCGACCCGTGAGCGCGCCGTGAGCGGTGCAAAGGTCAACTGATTGGCATGGCTCAAATTCCAAAATTTTGAACGTGGCTCAAAAATCTTCCAACATGAAAGTTGTTTAGAATTTCATGAGACATGTCCCTGCACTGGAAAATTTTGAGAAAAAGTTGAGAATTTGGCCGTAATTCAAAAGGGGTAAATCCCTGTTTTGAACTGAATTTCTGAAATTTGAGGGGCTAGATGGCAAAATTGGCCAAAGTGCCCAAAGAGGCAAAGTTCAGGAATGTGAAGATGTACAACTTTGCTTTTTGGAGATTTTGATGTTCTGTGGTAAAATCTTGAGATTTGGCTAAGATTCCATTTCAGCTTTGAATTTGAATTGGAAATTTCAAATTCCAAGGTTTGGGTTTGAATTTTGAGATGCTTCCAGACATTTTTAGGCTATGGTTTGAAAAGGAAAGTTTCTTGGTTTGACTTATACTCCAACTTTCCTATTTGCACTTTTTCAAGTTTTTAGGAAGTTTTCAAAGTTTCTTTATTGCTCCATTTAAATGTTTTTTTTATTCAAATTTGATAATTTTTTCCTCGATTTCTTTAATTTCTCTTTTGAATCATGCTTAACTTAGCTTAATCACTGTTTTAGTGTTAATTAACACCAGGGGTGTTACAACAAGGTTGTATGGCAAGTCCCTATTTTTATAATAATAAAGAAGTCCCAACTAAATTACAATCGTACCTAGAGAATATCAGTAAGATCATATCTTCTTTTTTTTTCTTGTTGTAACAAGGGTAATATCCCTTGCACTAGCCCCTGGACGCTTCAACATAAACTAAAGCCTTCCCGGCTATATGTTGTCGTGGCTTAGTGCTCTTCGGCCTCGCCTAAATGCTATCTTATCATGATAATCTCCTCCCTGATGAGTGGTTATGTAGAGATCCATCAATATTTTAAATATTCTTTGTTGAAGGAGAAACATATGGACTTAGCCCTTGAGCCTCACAGTGGTTAAGTGTCTAAAGTAGCCTTAGTCCTACTCGTCCTCTTCTTGAAATAAACAATGAGTATGGCCCAGAGTCTCGACGATATCCTTGTACGTACTTACTTGGCTAGCGACGATGTATAATACCTATTGTTGTAACATGTAAGTACACAACCGATGGTAATGTTTGAGTACCGAGTTATGTGAATACCCGGCTAACAATCGTCATGCAGCGTACCAAAGCAATGATGGTACCCAAGTACTAAGTGGTGTGAGTACTCAAGCATCAAATCACTGCAGGACTGATCCAACACAAGAATATAGCATATAAGGTCCACAATTCGAACATAGACCGTGCAATGAGAAAACATGAAGCTATATGATATAAAAATACTAATTCAATATAAAGTAGTAGTATTTACAATGGTGTGTTAATATTTATAATTCTCTCTTTAATTAAGTTATTTTACCTTTTTGAGAACCTAGTTCCATGCGCTCCTACAATCATAGGCATATAAGACACTATGTGTCTATTCTACCAACAGACTACATAGATGATTTCTTCTTCCTTTGAGGTTTTCCCGAATAACCCTGACTTGCTCTTCGGCTTCAATCACCAGGTCAGGTCCGTATATTTCTCGCTCTCCAGGCTGAGACCAACATAACGGAGTTCGACATATTTTCCCATACAAGACTTCGAAAGGGGCCATTTTCAAGCTTGCTTGGTAACTGTTATTGTATGAGAACTCGGCGATAGCCAGACATTTATCCCAACTTGCTTCATAGTGAATGACGCAAGCTCTAAGCATGTCTTCAAGGATTTGATTCACCCGCTCGGTCTGCCCATTCGTCTGCGGGTGGTAAGCCGAGCTTCGAATAAGCTTTGTGCCGAGAGATGCATGGAGTTGCTCGCAGAACCTTGCTACAAACTGCGGACCTCGGTCCGAAATGATTGTTCTAGGCACCCCGTGCAGACGTACAATTTGGTTGAGATAGATCTCGGCATACTTCTTGACGGCATAGGTGGTGTTGACCGGAATAAAGTGAGCGGTCTTTGTGAGCCTGTCCACAATGACCCATATAGAATCGTGCCCTCGTGCGGTCTTGGGAAGGCCAACAATAAAATCCATACTGATGTCCTCCCATTTCCATGATGGTATGGACAAAGGTTGAAGCGTTCCAGCCGCCTTTAGATGACTAGCCTTTACCCTCCGGCAAGTGTCACACTCGGATACAAACCGGGCGATATCCATTTTCATCTTGGTCCACCAAAAAGTTTTCTTCATATCCTGGTACATCTTATTGCTGCCAGGGTGAATAGAGAACTTAGAGTGGTGAGCTTCACTTAGAATTTTCTTCCGTAATTCCGGATCTTTAGGCACGACGATACGGTTCCCAAACCATATCATGCCTCGGGCATCCTGACGAAAACAGTTATACCGTTCCTCCGTTCCTTTGGCCAGCTCCTCCCGAATGACTCCGACCTTTTTGTCGGTCTGCTGGGCCAGAAAGATCTCATCGTGCAATGTGGACTCGAGAGATATGTTGTTTAAATAGCCATGCGGAACAATCTCGAGATTGAGTTTCGCCAACTCATGGCATAGAGTGTCGGCATACGATTCGACCGAAAGACAATGGCAATGAGACTTGCGGCTCAAGGCATCCGCAACCACATTCACCTTTCCGGGATGATAGTGCAAACTCATGTCATAGTCCTTTGCCAACTCCAGCCATCTTCGTTGCCTCATATTCAAGTTAGCCTGAGTGAAGACGTACTTGAGACTTTTGTGGTCGGTATACACGTTGCAAGGAACTCCTATGAGATAGTGCCTCCATATTTTCAGAGCGTGAATCACGGCTGCCAATTCAAGGTCGTGAGTGGGATAATTCAGCTCATGGGGATGGAGAGCACGTGAAGCATAAGCAATAACTCGATTCTCTTGCATAAGAACACAACCGAGTCCGGTGCCTGAAGCATCGCAATAGACATCGTAGGGTTTGGTGCTATCTGGTTGGGTTAGAACCGGAGCTGAGGTCAATAACTTCCTCAATGTGCGGAATGCCTCTTCACACTTCTCATCCCACCCGAATTTCTGCCCCTTCTTCAATAGCTCGGTCATTGGCTTGGCAACTCGCGAGAAGTCCGGAATAAACCGACGATAATATCCTGCCAAACCCAGAAAGCTTCGGATTTCATGGACAGAGGTAGAAGGTTTCCAGTCCATTACTTGCTGCACTTTCGTAGGATCCACCGAGATACCATCCTTAAAAACAGTGTGACCTAAGAACTTCACACTATCCAGCCAGAATTCACACTTGGAGAACTTGGCATACAACTTGTGATCACGGAGTCGTTGAAGAACAATGCGGAGATGCTCGGCATGCTCTTCCTCGTTCTTGGAATAGATAAGAATATCATATGAAAACCACTACGAACTTATCCAGCTCGGGCATGAGAACCGAATTCATGAGATACATGAAATAAGCAGGAGCATTTGTCAGCCCGAACGACATAACCAAGAATTCATAAAGTCCATAGCGGGTTGAGAAAGCCGTCTTGGGAATATCACAAGGACGAATCTTAATTTGATGATATCCAGAACGAAGATCAATTTTTGAGAATATCTTGGCTCCGGCGAGTTGATCGAACAATACATCAATGCGGGGAAGAGGGTACTTGTTTTTTATGGTGACCGCATTGAGAGGCCGGTAGTCAATACACATCCTCAACGTGTGATCCTTCTTTTCGACAAATATGGCCGGACAACCCCAAGGTGATGTACTCGGACGAATGAAACCCTTATCCAGTAAATCTTGGAGTTGAGTTTTCATCTCTGCCAATTCCGCGGGTGGCATTCTGTAGGGTCTTTTAGAAATTGGTGCGGTACCAGGTTGTAGCTCGATAACGAACTCAATGTCCCTATCCGGTGGCATTCCAAGCAAGTCGTCTGGGAAGACATCGGGGAACTCACAGACAATAGGAATGTCTTCAAGCTTGGGTTTAGTATGACAAAAACACATGAGCTCAAGGAGTTGGGAGACGGAAGATAGAGTGTGGTAGATCCATGTGTAGGTGAGTTGATATCAACAATTCTCTCAGCAATGCCTAACACAACCTTGTGCTGTGCCATCCAATTAGCTCCCAAGATTATATCTATCCCATCCAGTTCTAAAAGAATCAGATCGGTCAAGATAACCCTACTACCCAGTTTAATTGGCACCTTTCGCGCCACATGATTTGAATTTAAGTTTCCTCCTGCGGTGATTATTTTGTAGGCCGCATTTGTAGATAAGCAATTTATCCCACATTTCTTAGCACAACTAGGACTTATGAAACTATGAGTGGCACCAGAATCAAAGAGAATGACTGCAGGTTGGTTATGTATCAGAAATTTACCCGTCATTACTGGTGCTCCCTCGGGAAGGTCAGTCAAGGTGGTGAAGTTGACCCTTCCCTGCTTGACGTGAATCTTTTGCAATTTGCCCTTGTTTGGCTGGTTGCCATTGTTCTGCTGCTTGCCCTGGGGACAGTCCCTGATGAAGTGACTGGTACTGCCGCAACGGTAGCAAGAATACCCAGCTCCAGGCTGAGCTGGCTGCTGCTTCATCGGGGTCTTCTGCTGCTGTGACTGCTGTGGTGGAAAACGAGAACCACCCTGCTGAGGAGGGTTAACCACCCAGCGGCCAGACTGCCCTGTACGCTGCTGTCCCTGTGGAGGAACAATACGGAAGCGCTGCGGCTTACTGCCACTGGCAGAGACAACAGGAGCCTTCCTCTTCTTGTCGGCTCTATGGGTCATAATGGCATCCTCCTGAGCGATAGCCACATTGACCAAGTCAGCATAAGTGGCAGGCTTGATGTTGAGCAGCCTCTCCTGCAACTTGGTGCTGAGCCCCATACGGAACCTCTCCTTCTTCTTATCATCACTGTCAGCATGATGACCAGCGTACTGACAGAGGTTGTTGAAAGCCTGGGCGTACTGATACACCGTGTGAGTGCCCTGAGTCAAGGTCAGGAACTCCCTCAACTTCCTCTCAACAAGGCCCTTAGGAATGTGATGCGTCTTGAACGCATCCTTGAAGTTCTGCCAAGTAATCACAGTTTCGGCGTGGAGCATGCCACGATAAGTCTCCCACCAAACCAAAGCCGGACCGCGAAGCTGCTGTGCGGCGAAAGTGACCTTGCGCTCTTCAGAGCAAGGGATAGCCAAGATAGCAAACTTCGAGTCAATAGCCCGAATCCACGCGTCGGCCTCCATAGGCTCAGTAGCTTTAGAGAACACTGGTGGCTGAGTACCCAGAAAGTCCTCAAATCGAGCAACCTGAGCAGGCGGGGCATTACGGCCACTCTGACGCTGAGCACCGATGTTCATGTTCTGGGCCAACTGCTGCTGCTGCAATTGTATCTGCTGCTGCATAGTCCTCATGACCTCTGCGTGCATAGCCATCATCTGCTGCCAATTTGGCAGTGGAGGGGCAGGTGGTGGCTGCTGCTCTGGCGGAACCTGCTGGTTTGGGGCACTAGTTGAGCCTTGATTTGCCCCGAAACCGTCCGGGGTCCGTTGGGTCGTAGGTCCTGCCATCTGCATGATTGAGTGTCCATTAATTTCCTGAATCACCATTTGCTCTTAAGGGAATGACGGGCATGATTAAGAGACAATCTCAATGTTACAAAAGAACGTGGCATAAAAAGCGAGATTTCATAGAATGAGCAACTTCATTAATCCAAGACATGGTTCAACGAAACCATTACAACACATGCTGACAACACATTCTAAATAAGACGTTACACCAATGCAAAGGGAAACATGACATGAGATACAAAGAGATTATCCATCTTCAACTAGCTAAACTCCACGCGACACGGAAAAGCCATGCTGAAGAGTACCTAATCTCTAACTCAACGCTCTAGAAGTCATCCACGTCGTTCACCGAAGTACGGCTCACGGTGGGGGAAAGTGGTGGCTGATCTGGGGGTAACTCCTTGTCGTCCAGCTCGGACTTGGCATCCTCCTCTGCCTCGTCCTCCTCGGGAACCTCCATGTGAGCCTCCAACTCAACCATCTCGGCATTAGCCTCGTGCAACTCCTCCTGTGCCTCCTCAAGTGCATCCCTCAACACCTCCACCTGGTGAGCGCAGTGCTCCTTCTCCATGGTAAGTTGCGCAATGCGAGCCTGCAAATCCCGGATCTGAGTATCCTTGGCAGCCATGTCCAAGGAAGTGCAGATCCCGGCTATGTCCTTATCCGCGGACGCTCTCACCATCGCATCGGCAAAGTCAAGCAGAGAATCCTGAGACATCTTGAGTAGCTCTGCCATGCGGATGCTAGCCTTCATCCAGCTAGCAAAGAAAGCAGGTGCGTTCCGGGGAAACTCCAGGAACAACTGCGGGGAAGCCAAGTAACGTGACAACCACTGAGGGTCATCCCTGCGGGCTGAAGGCAGGAACCCAACCAAAATGTTCTCCACCAAATCGTGGTGCTACGAAGTGAACTGGTTCAGCCCTGCGAAGGCGGCCAGCTCCCAAGTGTCCGGAAAGCGGTGACCGTGCACCACAACTCCCAGCCTAGGCCAGTCAGGGTGCTCGGGGTGCACCGGTGCCTCCACGCGGACACTGCACCGAGTCACACCACGCTCCGCATACTCTCTGCCAAAGTAAACCGGCGGAGACGGGTAGCCAACCTCCTTCAGAATCGACCAAAAGAGGGACGGGAACCCCTCCCAGCTGAGGAGTCCTGGCACTCCACCTTCTCGTTCACGCCAGCAAGGTGACTGGGAACGACCATCTGAACGAAAATTCAGAGGTGAGTACCATAAGTCAAGAAGACTAAAGGGAAAACTGGGAGAAAACTGAAGGTAAAGAACGTGCTTAAGCTTTTAATTAAGGTCGTTTAAGCATTGATTTGATCGGTTGGATTTTTGACTCTCTTAAGTTTATCATTATTCCGATTTTAGTTAAGAGATGCATGCAAGACCTAAACGTCCTCACATTTTAAGTCAGACTTGACTTTCGGAGTTAGTGCCGGTGGCTAGGATTAGACGCGTCTCTCTCTATAGATCTAGTCGGACTCCTATTCGTAAACTTTACGTAGCAGTCAAAGGAATTTCGACGAAAGCCTTTTAAGATTGGGTTTCATGGAAGAGCAAACATCAATCCTAAGTTAGACTATGCCACCTAACAAGCGCAACCCTTAACCCTTAAGGACTTCACGTTCTAGTTTTATCCTTAACGATCCTATACGTTTCATTCCAATTGCTTAGGCGCAATGGAAACGGGGTTTGGTAGATTTTACTTAGAAAACATTGGTTAGGGTCTGATGCTCTCTTTGGTGTGTATGAACGTTGGCTCTGATACCAGCTGTAGCGATCTCACCCGAGAAATGGGCCCACTTAAGTATATTCCACCTTCCATTGGTGCTAATACACGAAAATGTTCCCAAGTGCGGATTTGACCGTCGAGTCAAGCTCGACCAACGGCTACTGAAGATCGTCCGTCCGTACGCTCACTCGAAGGTGAGTTCCAAAGATCACATCATTCCTCAATTCAAATTACAACAAGTCTTAGAGTTATTACAACCAAATTGAAATGATAAGTAAAATAGTTCGAGTTCATGCAGCGGAAAGTAAACGAGATACTAGCGACGATCCATAGTATCGTCACGATGAAGTCAGCCGTGACGCTACTCCTCACGATCCTCGGGAGAGGTCGGCTCCCACTCGATGCTGTAACCAGGAGGAAGCTGGGAGGCCCAAGCCATAGAGGCAGCTACCTCCTGAGGGGACGGTCCTGAAAAAAATTAAGCCACAAGCAAGGCTGAGTATGCTAGTTATACTCAACAAGACTTAACCGACTGGTGATCACTACATCACCGACTCCTAAGATGAGAGGCTCTTTGGCTAGTGGAGTTCTTTTGCCAAAAGCGACTAAGCTGGTTTCTACTTTAACCACTCTTATTTTTAGTTCCGTTAACCTATCCATTCTAGGTGAGCCTAGCTAAACAATCAAGTTTGCAATACAATTATTCCATACAAAGATTTCATCCTTCCAAGTTCCACTTCATAATATGTCATACATCGGTCAAGCAGTCTCATTAACCGCGAGAAGCGGACAGTTCGAACCGAATTTACTACCTGGCCAGGGGAAACCCACACATACGGAATGGTTGGAAATGCCAACACACCCCAATCCTTTCTCCTCTCTCTGCGAGTGGCTCCCGAGTCCCACTGCCTCAGGGTAAAGGTTTACCACTACTGGGACTCACGCAACTACCCTCATGTGCCCATGGGATAACGTTTCCAAGACAGAGAGCTGTCGGACCTGCTCGCATCAATCGGATACCGGGACTTACCGGTCCCATAGTCCGTGCATATATGTGGTACGTTCAAACGCTTGACACAAAAGTACCACATGTTTCCAATTAAACCATCGATAGAACGGGTATCTACAATCATCCGTCCATCATCTCTAGTGTTTCTGATATGAATAGACATACAACTCCTATATCTCGCGAGTGTCGGAAACACTCGACTTCTAACGGTCTTAAGCATAGCAACTATCGAACCTAACATACTAGAGTTCAATCAAAGGAACCTATGATCATGCAATCTAGGGTTTCATTCAACTCCTTGAAACTTAATGCACAAACATCTAATCAATTAAATTGCATAAGTAAAGTTAGGTTATGCTCCGGGGCTTGCCTTCCGGCTCGAAGCGGTACTCCTGCTCGGGGCTCGGATCCACGTGCACCACGTTCACCTCGGACTCCTGGGCAATCTCCTCGGCAGCGGGGACTAGCTCGTAGACTCCGTCGGCGAGACCCGAATCTACACGAATGCATGAAATGCTTAAGTATCGAGATTTAAATAGTTAGGGTTTATTTAAATCCTGGTTAATGAATTGGAAAGGATAAACATTAATTATAGTGAATATATCCTTTTCACTTTGAACCTTTAATTTGATTTTAAAGTTTTTAGGTTTTTCTATTTTCTTTCCTTTTCTTCTCTTTTCTTTTCTTTTTCTTCTCTTTTCTTTTCTTTTTTCTTCTCTTTTCTTCTATTTAAGTCCTTTTTCTATTATTCAAAAGGTGAACTTAGGAATATTATTTTTAGGTGCCATTTGACCAGAGGCTTGCTCATGCCAAGGCAGGAGCCTAGCCCAAAATTTGGCTCAAGTTGATTTTTTCTATAATTTATTAAAAATGTTCTTATCTTTTTGCCTAAAAACAAACTAAAATCCTACAAAAATAATTACAAGGTTTCTGTCCACACCACTTGGCACAGTGACTTAAGGTACCAAGAGTGATCTCTCTGCAAGTTTGCATGTGGTATAGATTTATGGTTATTTTTGTGGAATTTCACCATGTTTGAACTACCAAAAATCATTTAGCCATTTTCCAGTGTCCAAAAATTACCATTTTCATTTTTCTAAGGTTTTTTTATGTCTTGATTTAGTCTCTGTGTGAAGGAGGTGATTTTTCACTGAGTACTTTATTTTCTGTGATTTATTTTCCAAAACAGCAGGGTATATGTTTGGAAAATCATAACTCTAAATACACTGGGAATTTTTGTGCACCCTTTGCGCATAAAGCTAATGATAAACACCCTAACAACATATCCCAAGCTCAGCTCCAGTTCATGTGTAGATTTTGAACTATGATGAAAAGTGCCCAAACTGAAATGAATTTATATTTCAAAATCTAAAGCTCAACTGAGTGAGGTGCAAAGGAAGAAGTTGGACTTCTAGATTCACTGGTCACTACAAAATTGGTTTGGCATTTTTCTGATTTTTCTACGAATTTCTACGAATTTTTGAAGATCTCAGCGAATTAAACCTAAAATATAGAATCTATTTTACGCTGTGTACCCTAGGGTTTTTGAATCTCTTACAACCAAGTCCCTACATTTTGCGCTCGGCCCCCTGGAAAGAGGTTGAAGACACACCGAGGTCCTCGAGTTCGCCGGCGTGGTTACGCCGGCCAAACGGCGGCGGGTCCGGGCCGGGAAAGTAGGGGGAAATGGAGAGGGGCTCACCGCGGTTCCTTTGAGCTAGGTCTCGAGGTCGGGGATGGCCGGAATCGAGGTCAGCGGCGGCGGTGGCGGCTCGGCTTGCTCCGGTGAGCGGCGACCGGCGACGTCGGGGTCGGAGAAGGTCGGGGAAGAGGTCAGTGAGCACCAGCGTGGAACGGCGAAGCTATTGGTGCCCTCGGTTCGGCCGGAGGAGGAGTGGAGCGGGCTGTGCACGTGCGCGGGCGGCGGCGGAAGGCTCGGTTAACTCCGGCGAGCTACGCCGGCGGCTGTGGTGGTGGAAACGGTTCGGGGATTGGTCGGGGAGTGGCAGTGGAGGATGGGGAAGCTCGAGAGAGCCTCGGTTTGGCCGGAGGAGCAGTGGAGAGGGCTGCCCATGAGAGCGAGCTCGGCGGCGGCTCTGCGGACTCCGGCGAAGGTTTTTCCGGCGAGGAAGAGAGGGGAACTGTTGGGGGCTTAAGTAGGAGCGAGAGGGGAGCATAAGGGTGCTCGGGAAGCACGGGATGAGGGCTGAGGCAGCTCGGTGAGCTGTCGCGGCGGCAGCGGCTTGTCGCGGCCGTGTTGGCGCCGTGCGCGGCGTCAGCGCGGCGCGCAGGCGTGCTGCAGGCGGCAGGCGCGCGTGGGCGAGGCGAGAAGACAGGCCATGGGAGGAAAAAGGAGCACGCGGGGGCGCAAAAGTCGCTCGAGCGACCGATGGGCAACGGCGGCGACGGAAATGTCCGGCGGTCCACGGCGGCGACGCGACGGCGAGCGCGGAGTCAGCGCTACAGTGCCTCTCAGGCCACGCGAGCTTGCCAGAGGCGTGCACCGTGGGCGGGGACATCCAACGGTGCCATTGGTCGGCTCAGGCGAGGCCGGACGGCAGCAGGAGCTGCCGGCGGCGAGCTCGGGCACGCGCGAGCGCGGCGTGAGCGACCCGTGAGCGCGCCGTGAGCGGTGCAAAGGTCAACTGATTGGCATGGCTCAAATTCCAAAATTTTGAACGTGGCTCAAAAATCTTCCAACATGAAAGTTGTTTAGAATTTCATGAGACATGTCCCTGCACTGGAAAATTTTGAGAAAAAGTTGAGAATTTGGCCGTAATTCAAAAGGGGTAAATCCCTGTTTTGAACTGAATTTCTGAAATTTGAGGGGCTAGATGGCAAAATTGGCCAAAGTGCCCAAAGAGGCAAAGTTCAGGAATGTGAAGATGTACAACTTTGCTTTTTGGAGATTTTGATGTTCTGTGGTAAAATCTTGAGATTTGGCTAAGATTCCATTTCAGCTTTGAATTTGAATTGGAAATTTCAAATTCCAAGGTTTGGGTTTGAATTTTGAGATGCTTCCAGACATTTTTAGGCTATGGTTTGAAAAGGAAAGTTTCTTGGTTTGACTTATACTCCAACTTTCCTATTTGCACTTTTTCAAGTTTTTAGGAAGTTTTCAAAGTTTCTTTATTGCTCCATTTAAATGTTTTTTTTATTCAAATTTGATAATTTTTCCTCGATTTCTTTAATTTCTCTTTTGAATCATGCTTAACTTAGCTTAATCACTGTTTTAGTGTTAATTAACACCAGGGGTGTTACAACAAGGTTGTATGGCAAGTCCCTATTTTTATAATAATAAAGAAGTCCCAACTAAATTACAATCGTACCTAGAGAATATCAGTAAGATCATATCTTCTTTTTTTTTCTTGTTGTAACAAGGGTAATATCCCTTGCACTAGCCCCTGGACGCTTCAACATAAACTAAAGCCTTCCCGGCTATATGTTGTCGTGGCTTAGTGCTCTTTGGCCTCGCCTAAATGCTATCTTATCATGATAATCTCCTCCCTGATGAGTGGTTATGTAGAGATCCATCAATATTTTAAATATTCTTTGTTGAAGGAGAAACATATGGACTTAGCCCTTGAGCCTCACAGTGGTTAAGTGTCTAAAGTAGCCTTAGTCCTACTCGTCCTCTTCTTGAAATAAACAATGAGTATGGCCCAGAGTCTCGACGATATCCTTGTACGTACTTACTTGGCTAGCGACGATGTATAATACCTATTGTTGTAACATGTAAGTACACAACCGATGGTAATGTTTGAGTACCGAGTTATGTGAATACCCGGCTAACAATCGTCATGCAGCGTACCAAAGCAATGATGGTACCCAAGTACTAAGTGGTGTGAGTACTCAAGCATCAAATCACTGCAGGACTGATCCAACACAAGAATATAGCATATAAGGTCCACAATTCGAACATAGACCGTGCAATGAGAAAACATGAAGCTATATGATATAAAAAATACTAATTCAATATAAAGTAGTAGTATTTACAATGGTGTGTTAATATTTATAATTCTCTCTTTAATTAAGTTATTTTACCTTTTTGAGAACCTAGTTCCATGCGCTCCTACAATCATAGGCATATAAGACACTATGTGTCTATTCTACCAACAGACTACATAGATGATTTCTTCTTCCTCCTCTCTTTCGTTTTATTCATCTCCCCCCACATTCTTCCCTACCTCTCCTTTGGTTCCAATGGATGTTGCAGCCAATAGGGGGCTAGTGCTCCCCAAACCCTAGTGGAATTGCTATTAGAGAGCGTTGAGGTGCCCTATCAAGAATAGTATAAATATAATTTTCAATGCCACTAAAAGTGGAGTGTATTACAAGAAACTATTTAATCTATGATGGATTATTGATGATGTAAAGAATATGGTGTATCCATAAAACTGCGATGTTTAAACAAATTTGTCACGAACAGCAAAACAAAAGCCCATAAGATTGTGATGTTTAAACAAATTCATCATGAAGGACAAGTTAAAAATTGTCATGATCCGCTACTCGTGATACAAATGGAACTCGTAAACATTTGAAGAGATGAGCCAAAATGGATTCACATGTCCACTTCATGGCTACAACAAGCAAGCACAATTACAACCAAGATTACACGACTGAAATGCAAAGAGATACTAAGGGCCTAATGCCAGGCATATTTGTACTCGTTTGCCTTTGCTTTCCATTTATTCATAGACCAATTTATATAAAATTTTAAAAAGCCGAGAGAGGGTAGCATCTTGAACATATCCCCCACCACCATTTATCAAATTGACATCTGAATTTTTGTAATCATGTTTCTTCACAAATAGGAAAAATAGAAAAAAATCAATAGATGAAACTACATGGTTGATATCGGTAAAACAAGAAGGTTTTTATGCAAAAAAGTCTGTTGTCATAGCTACTACTCAACACATGTCCATTTTCGTGCGTGAAGTGATGAGAGAAGAGAAAAAGGGAGTACCTTTTAATCACTCCGATGCTACTTGAATACTTTATAAAATTTGTTTATAGATGTGGCAAGGAAATAAGCAATGCATATGTTGTGCACCAATCTATGTAGCCTTCAAATGTGTACATAGTCATGCAAGCAGGGGTGCTCAAGCCCCTACCTCCCCCAAATATCCCCTCCATTTTTAGAAAAAAAGAAAGAAGGAAGAAGAAGCGAGAGGAAGAGGAAGAGAAAGAAGTGAAGGAAGAATATACCCCTAATTTGCAATCCTAGGTTTGCCGCTTCGCACGATCAATATGTATAGGCAATCGGAAACATAACTACGCATTAAAATCACTATTTAGCCTTGTCTCTTCGTTATCTTCTCTCACTTCAACTCGTTTCTCTCCCGCCTTCTTCCACATTGTGCTCCATGGATTAACGAGGCTTGAGCTCTCTTCCACCTAACTGATTATCACCATTGTCTTCCTCGGATCTCTTTTACACAAATCTTAATGAAAAAAGTGCAAAGCCTAGAACATACAAGAGTGTTACATAAGCAAGTCTGAGAGGGAGACAATGTAATTCTTGTGCCACCAAATTCACTTATTTCCGGGGCGTCAAGCTTCGATGATTGTGCGTGTTTAAATGCAGGATCATGTTACACTATTAGGGTGTGTTTGGTTGGTTGAATGATTTGATTCATGTATGGAATGGTACAAAATAATGATGATTCTTTTGTTTGGTTGGGTGAATTATTCCAACTCGTCCAGGATGAAGCCATCCCATTTAATACATTGTTGTAGTAGTTAGTGGTTCAAGCAAATTGGTTGAATCATTCCATCCAGAATCATCCATTCATACATTATATGGTACAATGCAACCAAACACACCCTTAAAAAAATGTTTGAAATCCTGTCTCTTGTTTGCAACCTGAGAACTTTTACGGATTTCCACCTCAGTACACTCTGTGTTGTACCCTACACTACGCCCCCACACGGGAGTGGGACGTACCGATGTGAAATGTCCAAGTCTTATGCGAGCGGCGCGCAAGCAAACAAGATCCGTTCCGGTCACTTCAGTTACTCCGGAAAAGGTCGATCGACGGGGCGTACAAGAAAGGACGTTACGTACGGCCGCGGAGCCAGGCCAGGCCAGATGGGGTCTGGAATTGGAATATCACCCCCGGATCGGCATACTGTACGTCTTGGCAGATAGACACGCTGGCTGCCGTGACCGGTAAAATCCGCAGAGAGGCCGAACGCGATCACGGACCGGTGGCGCCGTCCTGTCCGCCCCGTCCATCCAACGCACGGGTAGCTGCGCCCGCCTGCGCGCGCGCGCGGCAGCCTTGGCGCGATCGGTGGCGTAATGTAATGCCACCATGGCTCCGACGGGACGGGACGGGACGCGACGCGACGGCGCGCGCGCTAGCAGCCAAGGGCAGTGGCAGTCGTCGGGGGCACGCACGCGAGCGACATGTGGGGTGGCCGCGGTTCGGCTGGCAGGGAGCGCACCTCTCCTCCCCGTCCCGTCCCGTCCGCACGCAACGCAACGCAACGCAACGCAACGCAACGCAAGCAGCCACAAAATGAGGCGGGGGCGATGCGAGCTGGCGACCTGCAACTGCAAGTCTGCAAGACACGCGACGGGTTCCCCTCCCTACCATCGCGTGCCCGGACGGTGGGCGGGAAGCGAGGCCCGGGGGGAGCATGTGTTCCGCATGCATGCGCGCGTGATCCGCGCTCGCTGCTAGCCCGGCTGCTTGGCGGCCAGCGACCGGTCCGATCGATCTCGGACGCCCGGTCGGAGGGCGACGCCGCGTGCGTCGCGACGACTCCCGTGTTCCTCGGCTCGGCGCGGGGGCGTGCAGGTCTCTGTGGATTGACCGTATACACTATTAGTCCAGGCTCCATGACGACTGGCGACCGCTGCGAGGAAAGTTTGGGGAGAGGGAAATGATCAAACGAGCTCGAGAAGAAACGTACGTAAGTGCTGAAAACGAGCAGATATAGTTGGCACGCATAAAAGCTAGCAGAACGCACAAGTGAGCGACGTTCTGCCGGCGGTGACGCAGGGAACGATACGGGGAAACGGCGCGTGATCGAGGGGATGACCAGCCGGCTCCTAATTCCGATCCGAATGACGGTAGCTAGCTAGTGACATGTGCACGATTAGTCTGAGTTCGTTGCGGCTTGCGACAGCCGTTCAAATATGTCCCTGTAGACCAATGCAAGTCCTTGCCGAGTCGATGCTGCTGACCGCGCGACATGCTGCAGTGCGGCCTAGCTTTCAGTTGCTGCACAAGTCAATGCTACGTACGTACGGCTCTTGGAATATATATACGAGATACGGGGCGATAAAAAAAAAGAAGCAAAATGCACTGATACGGAGCGTCGTCACTTTGGTTTCTACGTACTACGAATGAAGTCCAAAGTGCTTACCAGACCTCGTAAAAAACAGGCTGCTACGGCTCTTGGAATATAGGAGATCGATCGACGACGTTTGTTTGATTGTTTCCAAGTGATTCTACATCCAGAGATCACCACTACAGGACGTTAAGGCATCGAACGCAAGGCACCGGCTGCCGCTGCCAGCATGCATGCCGGGCGCCACCAAGCCCTGACCACCTGCCACGGAGTGCGCGTAGAAGCTAGCATCAGTGCACGGAAAAGGCGCGCGTACGTCCTCGCGTTGGTGCCGCGTCGCGCGCCAGATCACTGGTCCAACCTATCCATCCGGTCCGTGCATCAATGATTGACCGGGCAGGCTAGTGTGCCCGGGCCACTGTATATATGCAGCGTTGCCGCGCCACTGGCACTGCAGAGATCGACGACCACTACGCATTCACTGAGAGCTCACCTTGGTAATGCTCATCCTGTGCAATATGCAACACGATTTGCAGGTGCAGGAAAGCACGTAAGAGCTGCCTTGACTTTTTGCCGCGGCATTGTTCGATCAGCGCGCTGTAGCCATTTTACCATTGGTTTTATTAGGTAGGTCACAAACAAGTGTTGTACTCTTGTACTACGAGATGGGCAGTGGTGTTTGTGTTTCCTCGGCATGTGTACTTCAATTGTTATGGTCCCCTGGAGGTTTTAGAGAGGCATGTGCTACAGTAGAAATAGGACAAGTTCTTTGTTGCTTGATGAGGGTAGCATTTGCTGCAGGCCTCCGCAACAGTGCTTCCTATCCACAAAATAAAGAGGGAGCCCATGTGACGCAATTCTGTAATGATGCGTTGTCAAGACCAAAATGAATAGCTCATCAAGTTTTAGGTGAATGAAGTTTGAATTATTCTCCTTTTGTATAGAGTAGCTACTGCCACATTCCTTGTTTTCAAAGGACAAGAAACCTATGACTAAAACATGACATGTTTACCTTTCTAGGGACATGGATTGCGTCAGCAGTGTAGAATCAGTAACTCAGCTGAAGTTGGTCATACTTTTCTTTCATCAAAAGGCCTGGGCGACTGAAGTTGATCAAACTTCGATCTACTGCAGAAAATATGTGTTCTAGCCTTCTAGGGCTAAAATTAGCCTTCAATCAAGGAAGACATGTAGCATCTTTTATTTGGTGCCTAACAAGCAGCATCTTTTCCAATTTCAATCATGTTTAGTGACATCTATTTGTTCTGATTTCTCAAGCAATGCCTGCAATCACCTCCCTAGCTAGAGGTGTAGCCATGAAACGTCCCATGGTCCTTCGATAGTTCAACTGTAAGATAGGATGTGATTGACAGTATCGTCGCATGATTTCATTCTAGTTCGCCCATGGCAGTTCCAATAATCCAAAAGTTTTAGGTTTGCATTGAAACATGGCATAAAGCTGAACAAAATGATATAGAGTATTTATTCACCTGACTGTCATGAATAAAAAAACAAATATTCTGATTATGATGAACTATCTTTTCAAGACAAACAAATGCACAACTCTGAAAACAAGGCTGAATGAAAAATCAATCCCCTCTAGTAATTGTGCCATAATTAGAATATTGCCATGGATTGAACTATGCCATGGGTGAAGATGAGAACAAACTTGTACCAGACAACTGCTCCTCACTTCTCAAGCAGATGCCATGCCCCCATTCCCTTCTGCCTCAGGATCGTCTGGCAGTCCCACAACCCTATCGTGAAATTAAACTTGCGAGACGTGGCATATCATCATGTGCAATTAAGGGGGTGTACGGCCGTCTTGCACATCAGTTCCGAATTCTGAATTGTAATGCATGCAATCATCTGTGATTATTATGTGGAAGAAACTCATGGTACGATTTGAGGATGAATTAAGCAGATGCATTGGGAAGAAACAATGGTGAAATATATGTTGTTGGGAGAGGCATGCTTCTTGATCACTAAGAAACACCACACCAAAATAAGGACAAGTTGGTACTGACTGTTCCCTATCAAACAAATTTAGAAACAAAACTGACAAATTAAGGCGTTACTGGCCCTTGATCCAAAGGACAGTTATTTATCTTGTGTGTTCTTACTTTAAGTTATCATCAGCAGTAGCACATGACAGCGAACAAAAATAGCTGTAGCCTTGTAGGTATGACAAGTTCTGGAATAGTGACACTAACTACTCGAACATAGTGACACTCCTAACTACTACCAAAGGGCTGGATAGGCGCTGGCATGGGTTAACCGACAGATTGGTGGTTGACAATGGTTTAACTTATTCACAAGTTGCAGTATCAAAATCACCAAGCCAGAGCTTGATGTACTTACAAATCCAGTAATAGGGCACATGTACAATTAGCTAGTACAATACACAGCTTAATTGATAACATGACTCGTGGTTCAGTTGATTTGTTTACTGGTACTGATTCCATAGCCTATGGTGGGCTAGCTGAGCGAGTAGCTAGCTTTGAGTTGCCCTAGATTCTTGCTAATCTTTCACCAAAGAACACATGCTGCGTTGACAAGAAATTAATCACAGACGATATTATATATACTTGAGGCTAATTAAACACAATGTGCTATGAGCCTATGAGTTGGATGGATCATATATTCAGTCAATGGTATCACAAGAACTGGAACGACCTTTGCTTAACTGCTTGTAATTAACTTACCATTTTATTTTGGGAAACCATCGAAGACAGTACGTTATCAACAAAAATTTCACGGCTTAGTAGCTGAGTCATAGAACTGATTGAGCAGTTAGTACTATGAGGCACTCTGCTGATCTGCATTCCAATCATGAGTATATTCAACAGGTAGGTCATTGCCAACACATAAACTGACCTTAACTGAAACTCAGCTTCATTATTTTCCTGCTAAACGAACATTCTTCGGTTATCTGTCACATCAGAGCTAGCCCCAGCAGAACCACCGGAAATCTGCGGTTTCCAAAGAAATGTCACCAGTGCTAGCGTCACAGAAAGTTAGAAACATAACAGCAAAGAGTAGAAGCTAATCTAGTGCACCCATTGACCCATGTGACATAATCAATTCTCCGAAAGCAATCAGCTTATTCAATTCGAAGAGGATCAGTCAGACGATGAGTGCCACGGTTTACGCGATCCTCGGCCGTTCCAATCATCAAGTGCCTAATCATCCAGCAGGCTCTTGATGAATCTCTTGAGCGCCCTACCTTTCAATTCATGCCCATCATCACATGCCGGGCACATGGCAGGATAGGGACGGGCACGTCATCGATCAGAAACATGAGTTGCTCCAAATGGACAGGTGAAGTGGAGCTTATCATGGATGCAGCTAGCTAGCTAGGAGCGAAAGCTACAGACACGGCAGGGCCACAGCGCCAGCAGGCAGCACCTCGTAAGTTTCTTTGTTGCCATGCGCCGTACCTCGCCGCTGATCCCGTGCTACATATGCATCCCCATCAATGCGGTCATCGGCTGCTTTGCGTTCCAGCGGCTGAAGCAAGCGATCCGTAACGGCCGTGACGCACGATAACTGCATAAATAAAGCCTGTGAGTCTGCTGACAAGCCACGCTAGCTTATACACGGCTAATTAGCTGCAACTGTCAAAGAGGATTGCTCACCTAATATCTCCAAGAGGTTAACCATTCCAATTTCCATTTTCCAATGAACTGACTGGTGCATGAGATTATATGAGACCGAGGGCTGAAAAAAAAGAAGAAAAATCTACATACGGCCAGTTTTGCCAGCCACATTCTTGCAGAGTAGTGATGGAGTGTACTCTGCATGTTCAGGGTAGCAGAAGGATATTGCCGCTGCCATGCCTGGCATCGTATCAGTGCGCGAAGCCTTTCCTATGCTTTATCCCAGGCCCATAACGCGCTGCGGCTGCAAATGCGGCAGCACTGAGGAGTTCGTTAGGGTGGTAGTAGCAGTCTGCTGTCTGCAGCAACATACATACCGATCATTATGGCTGACGACGACGTTGTTTGTCGTCGGCGGGCAGCGGCGGCGGCAGAGCGCAGATCAGATGGGCACACCGCCGGGACCGGAGCGCGGCAGCCTGGTCCCCGCGGCGGTCGCGCCGCTGTCGCCGGATCCCGAGCCAGCGCGGGCCCCAGTTTCTCTGAATCTGCTGGTGCTGGGCAACGAGATATGCTTGTCAGCTTGTAGAAATGGCTTGGCTCATTGATCTCACATGCAGGCTGCAGAGTGCAGAGCCTTACCTTCCACTTGGCTCATTTTACTGGCCTTGCAACACATCGACATGCCTTCCATGGAAACTGAGCCATATCCGATTCTTGGTGCTCTACTGCAGTGCTGTGTGTGTCATCCAAAGCAGAAACGTCATCATATCAAGCAGAGAGCATCAGTCGATAAAAAAGGGCTACCAATTACTCTGAATAAAAAAACATCATTTGACTTAATTAGAGGCTTACCCTTCATCACTCTTAGGAAAAAAAAACAATAGGGAATCACTTGATAAAAGAAAAGGAAATGCTTCATTGGATGATTTTATCAGGTGAGTGCTGATAAATGGATGTGCGATGGTGCAGAAAAATAAATCCAACTCTCTCTATTATTATTAAATCTATACCGCTTAAGACAAACTGATTAGTACTTGGCTACTTGCTTGTGATCTTTCCAATGCTTTGATTGTAGGCAACAATAGGATTTCAAGTAGGAGTATCGCTCTACAAGCAATGAACAATATAATTGCAGAGATGAACGACACTATTCGTTGCCATTGGCAAGTGACGTGCCTGAGATTAGTAGATATGGACCACCTAGGTTTAGCCCATGAGGCCGACGAAGTTTTTTGGGAGGAGCCAGGCTTTTAGATCTAGCCCAGCTAGGTTGGCCCATTAGGCCTAGAAGTTTACACGAACCCAGACTTCTAGATTGGCCCACATGGTAGGCATAATTAGGCCTACGAATTTGGACAATAACCGGTGACTCGAGCCCTACTAGTGTTACCCAGAAATAACGGTAATGACATTATTAATATAATTGCACATTATCGTAACAGTTCTCTAGGCAAAGATATAGAACAAGAACTGTATATGAAGACAAACACTACAAATTATTGTCATACACGGAGCAACATCAGCTGAATTTCAAAGGGCAATCAAGGTACATGAATTTCCAACAAGGGCTTCAATGGGACGTACATCGTCCTGCCCACCCCATGTAGAAATTCTTCGCTTGTATTTGTGACATTGACTTTTGGCATTGCACATCTGATCGAAACCTATCATGTTACTTCTGAAAAAGGTGTGTCAGCAATACACTATTCGTTACATTTCAAACATGTTCGTTCAAATTGCAGACCTATATATCAAACTAAAGTTAACAACGGCACAGTACCAAAAAAAATGACACAAAAGGTTGCCGAGAATTCTCCATTAAAACTTGCCTGAACTGCACATTTTTCATGAAAGCAACAAAGTCTAGGTCAGAGGAATAAATTGCATCCACCATATAACAATTTGTATGGTTATATCACTTTGCTCCAACAAATGGTAAAACATGCAAACTTATATAGCTACATGTACTAAACACATATGTGTTTCTAAACTAGGGCATGTAATGTGGATGGTTTTATAGATGTACTTAGATGAGAAGCATGGAGTACATGTGAGTATGTGACCGTATGCACACATTTGATATGTTCATGTATCAATTTGTGCACGTTTTATTACTTGTCGCATCAAAGTGATACAACCATTCAAGCAGTATGGTGGATGCATTGTTGTATCACTTTATTCAGATTAGAAATATTCCAATAAAACATTAGAATATTTAAGCTTTTCCTTAGTGCTACGTGTATAAGACGACTGACACTGCTAAGACATACCTGCTAGTCTAGTTATCCTAAATGCAAGCAACAAAATTTAATCCGAACATTATTACACAGAAATCAGCTGAAGCCCTGGACCAACATTTGTATGAGGTTTTAAAGGAGCTCCTAACAAATCAGTTGACATTGTATAACTAAACCTTGAGAAACCTCCCCTTTTACTTATGCAGATCAGCAGACGCCAACATACCAAGATAAAAAGTTGCAAAAGAAATAAGTCCTCAAAAAGAAAAATACCTGATAGTTGGTGAAGGAATCTGCAGACCTTTTTGAAATGTTGTATGAGCAAGCATATTGAAACCAAATATGTCTAAGCATGCACATTAACACAAAATAGCCCGCATTTGTATGAGTTCCATTTTCACACCCTTTAGCCTAACAACTCTTTGCATGATAATTTCCCTATACAGAAGTGCAGGCAACTACAACATTGCATTAAAAAGCTCATGAAAAAAAAGAGCTAAGGAGCAAATAGCAATAACCACACAATGGATTTAAATTTGTAAACAAATTGTCACTACACCATAACACAATATTCTTACAGAGCATGAGCAATGTGTCTAAGATGGGTGAATATGCATCGATCTTTAGTTATAATGATCTAATATAAAGTACAAGCACTGATTTTTAGTTACAAGTATTGAGTTGTACCATGCAAAGAACTTTTCCCAGACGTCTAATGCCCCATTTACGATGAAGTACAAAACAATTCTTGCAAGTAAACAGTATTTAAAACAGCCTAGTGCTCAACAAAAAAAAAAAAACTGTTAGTCCTTTCAAATAGATTCAAGGCTATGTGGGATATTAATATTCAATTATCTAACAGACTTCAAGTATATGATGATAACCATACTGTGTATACATTTCAAGGAACAGCATTGTATCCTGATGCATAAGCCCTAATGGTAGTATAGCCCAAGTCTGCTAGGTAATATGTTCTTGCCCTACTCCACATTTTACCATTTCTATCACTATTGACTTGATCAATCTGCACAGCATAACATAACATGTATTGAAATAAAGACTTCTTAATTTCAACAGAATGAATCTATAAATTTATGCAAGCGACGTGGAGCCGAACTCAACCACTGTTTTACCTTTGTAAGGAAGGGTAGGTATCAATTGCAATTTAACTATCTGATATTTTGAGCACTGCTTACCATAATGTGTATAAAAACATCTAAGATTGTTGGTTGCATCATTACAAGAAGGCAACGGTAATAAAAAGAAAAAATAGTTTATTTACCTTGCCACTACCATCGCTTGAAGTCCTCATAGAAAGAGAGGACACAAAACCACAGGTTCCAGTAGGCACTTGTTAACAAGTGAACCAGCCAGTTCTGTGAAAAATCATGCAACAGACAGATCTGTCTTTGGATCATAAGCTAATCCAAAATTGACCTTTCTTATCCAGCAATCATCATTGTTTTGGAACCGCAATCCTGACCCTGCTTGACCTTAATTTCGAACAAAAAGATCACAATAAATCTTCAGGTACAAGCTTGAGGTAAGTAAATACTAGGAGCCATACAGGATAGCCCTTATGTATTATACATATATTTTTCAACTAATCAAACTGATTGCTCCTTAGGTCGTTGTTCTATTGCTTGTGAGCATTAGGCATGGAAGCTCACATGGAAACTACAGTTCATTAATTTTGAGATGAAATCATGGGATACTATCCTAAAAGCAAAAAAAAAAAATATTCAAAACAAATGAAGTACCAATGGAGGTTCGATGGAAATGTTGCCACATTTATCGCACTGCAAACCATGTGGCAGACTCCTCCATCTAACATGAACCTACGGAAGGATGCTTTACAAGCCTCCAACCTCGGCCCTGGAAAGTTCATGAGAAGTATCAGATTTCCTTTTTCCAAGTTTCTGCTGTTGCAAAAATTGTCAAAAACAATCTTAAAGTGGAACTGCCCATTCAAAACAGATGCTAATAAAATAGCAGGGAAAAAATGCTTTAGGAACTACTCAGACCACTAGACAACAGAATGTCAGTATATACAGATATGAATTAACCGTCCATACTCACAAATATCCGTGACTTTCGGAGACAAGTATAGCACAAGAGAATTATATTGAAACCACAAAGACTACCAGTTACACAGCTTCGCTTCCTGAAGGAGAATTATATTGTATCTTTGAGATAATAGTAGCTGCTTGCACATGCTTTTGATCAAAATATTGTAATGTTCAGTCATCAATCATCATAAGCACAATCAGGGATATTGGCACAAAAGCACAGTGTTAAACATCAAAACAAGCTAATGCGAATCTAAAAACAAAAAGGCATTTCAGTATGAAGAACATAAACATATTGAGACTGTCGCAAAATTTAAGAAATCTTGGCATAACTTTAGTACAAAATTTCCCCACTAACTCTTTTCACAAGTAATACTACATATGAAGTACTCCAACACCACTGCCCCTTAATGAGATTTCCCAACTTACAATAATTTCAAGACAGAAATATATGAAAATGTCACCAAGAAAGTAACTACAATAGCTATCTGGAAGTAACAGCATGTGTAACCAAACTCCTCAATTCAGCTAGATGTTCATCAGTTGAGACGTTCAATGTTAACCTTAGGTTAGTCAGCAAAGCCTCTTGCTCCCAGCTAATTGACCCACAAGCATACAAGGCTAACATTGTTGCACGATAAGCATGCAACTCCAGCAAATGGGTTTCTTCCTTTGATCCATCGTTATCATGTTCTGATGTTTCTCTTTCAGATGTAGAAGCCTCATCATCATCAGTTCTACTACAGATATCTCCAGTTTGATTGACCAAATTATAATACCGTGATTTATGGAGGTTACTGTTAGGACTACAGCTACCAACAGATGATGATACACTCTCAGTGTCACTAAAATCTTCAGCTGTTATAGTATGCCCTTTATTACTAGCATGCATGTATTTTTCACCCAGCATAAAGCATGGGGAATCAACAGCATCTACCTTTTCAGCCAAACGGAGCAAACTTCTATCAACCAGCTTCGAGTGTCTTCCATCTCTATGTGGTGTTCGCAATCTCTTTGTGATTTCACTGCATTGAGGATGTGTTGTTATAGCAGACGATTTTCTCTTCATGCCTCTAGATGTAGCACCCTCAAAGGCATTCTGATTTTCAAGTTGAGCACGGATGTCCTTTCCAAAGTTGCAGCCTAAAGTTCCATCTTTTGATCGACCTCTGAATGAACCATCCAAGCATTTTGCAGAATACTGAAAATGAATGAAAACAGAAAACTCATTAGGATCCAGGGAATTCCAAAGAGCCCCAAAATTATGGTAATTTGTTGAAACTACAAAAGTAAGTAGTAATAGCATCTTTATATTGATCAACTTATTATCAATTCATTTGAGAATTTAAGGAACAAAGCATTACCTTCTGAGTCGCAACCCATTTGTCATCTAGCCAAAGCTTCCTCAATCGAAGATCCGATGCATGTGCTGTCAACTCCAAGGAGGACCCAAGGAGCCGGACGAGATAATGCTTCTTGCCAAGCACTCTCACCACCTCTGCAACCTTCCAGGAGTAGCTGTCAAAGGCCTCGAGAATACTGCCCACAGTCCAACATACTGGATCATCCGCAGGAGGGCAAGGCCTCATCAACCTTCTTGCCACCCTTTCAATAGCCACACTAGAGTCAACCGAACTTTCATCATATCTTACCAAGTAGGTGTGCCCGTTGCCAGAGACGATCTCACCAGGCCTCCAAGAACCAAAGGGCACCTCTGCCTCCTGCAATACCTCCACCTTACTCCCCTTGAAGAATCTCATCGGATCGTCTTGTCTCCGGAACTCTGTTGCAGACAAGGAATCAAAGATATGGTCAGTACTAGAACAAATAATCAGATTAACAGGCACAGGATTACAAAGAATAAATAAGATTAACAGGAGTCAGATACGAAGATTTCAGCCTTCTACAAGAGCCCTGAAGCTTTTGTTTCGCATCCTTAGACTCGAACAGCGCAAGAACTCACAACAGACAAATCGATCCATTACAGCGCCACACATATCGCCGTACCCATCCGTTACGGCACAGAATAACACAAACGAAGCGAATCGTTTGAGGTGTTCCAAACAAAACATGAACCAGCGTGTCCACTGGAGACGGACTTAGCCTGAGTCATGAGCGCACAGTTGAACACCCATCCGCTTTTACTCTTTCCGGAGATTTGGGCTTGATTGCTCATGGAAAGAGAGGTAAATGAACCGATCTACACGACAAGCTAGTCTCAGCAAAAGGAGAGGATTAAATCATCCAAGCAAAGTCAGGGTGCCTTACCTACAAACGGAAGCAATGGATCGGCAAATCCCACGCCAATCGACGCTGCGGGGGCGCTCGCGACTCTGCCGCCTTCCTGTCGTTCTTCGGTGGAACCGCCAGAAGCCGTCTGCTCCCGCTCTTCTTCCTCGGGTGGACGGAGGTGGGCGGCGACGGAGAGGACGGGCCAAGCGGGGGGCGGTTCAACGATTCGCCGCCGGAGAGAGGAGCGAGGGGATTGCTGCGCAGACGGCGAGGAGGATTTGACGAGAGGGGAGGAATCAGGGGGGCGATTTCAAGAGCCGAAAATAGGAAATTTTGTTTGATGTAAAAAAAATCCTAATAATTACTAATTGAGAGTGCGGGTGGAGGCGGTTTATATACGTGAGGGTGGGCTGCGTTGCGATGCGTCGCGCGTGGTTCCGCTTCCGAGTCGCGAGGCGACAAGTGTAGTCTCATCACTGCCGTTGGATTGGATCGGAACGGCCAGGAGCCTTTGTTTGGGCCTCGGCCAGCCCATCGATCTAGGGCCGTCTGATTGGGGATTTGACGGCTGAGATCGGAGGATGGGTTTCTTTGGTCGATGTTAGGGTGCTTTTTTTTTTTCACAAACTCCAAAGCTTTACTACACGTTTAACCTAGTTGTGCAATTTGGTGAAATATAATTATTTTTGCAAAAAAATGCCAGAAGTAGTAGTAATCGTTCCGTAGTTAAGAATCATCCTATGCTCTACCTCTATGTATTAAAAATAAAAACATTTTTTGCAAAAATACTTATATTTCACCAAATTGCACAACTAGGTTAAACGTGTACTCTACTTAAGAATCACGTCATAAGCATTACTACCTCTATTTGAAAATGTGGTTGTTTTTGTGTTGTATTGAATCAAACTTCTCTAATCTTAATCAATTTTTCCTTAAAAAAATTTCAACCAAGTTTACAGGAAAATATATCAACACCTGCTCCATGTTAGATTTAACGAAACTAATTTGCCATTGTATATTTCGGCGTAATTTTCTATAAACTTTGTTAAATTGAAGTTGGACCTACCACAAAACTAAAGTCCTTATTGGCGCCCATACTATGATTACTAGCGTCCTCACCTTGGCCACAAAATACCTGGTCTTCTCTCAGTTATCTATATTTTTTTAACACACGTTTACTAAAAAGATGTATATGTTGGAGCCTCAAAATATACATTCACGAAGGTGTTTTTTTTTTTGCGGGTGAAGATGCTTGTGATCAAAGAAGACATTTTACAAAGGAGAGTATAGCTTCAAGCTTGACGGTTTACCATGTGACTGTAACTACTTTTCGCTGAGTTTCGTGGCCATCAAGTTCTAGTATGCCCCAGGCCATACTCTTCAGTCTTCTCCATCCTGCGAGCGGTGTCATACTGGCTTGGCCGTCACGTTAGCAGCTGCTATACGGTTTTTTGCTTCTCTGACATTAGCTGGCGTCGGTTTTGGTTTGCTTGGTTAGTTGGATTTCTTATTCCTTGCGTGCCGGAAAGATGACCCATACGAACCAAAAACAAAACACGCACGCACAGCACAAAGATAACCTCTTTTCACAAATTCTTTTCTCCAAAAAAAAAACCTCTATTCAAGTATATTGAAAAAAAAATAAAGTTTGTGGTACCAGTAGCCTTCAGGTCAGGGTTTGGTTGGGGGCAACGAATGGCTGGCATTGGCCGTACCACATTGCGTTTCTTGGAGGCGGTTGTCCATCAAGACAGGCCAAGTTTAGAATGAGACACCTCGATTTTGCATCTCCGAAAACGACTCGAGAGGGTCCGAAATCTTCGTGGTCACGTGTCGAGGCATATGCGCAGATTTGCTTCACGCATGGAACAAGGCCAGCAGGCAGACAGGCTTATCCCGTTGGGTGGATATACCAAGCCTCATTCTATCCCGTTCGTGCTCACGTTTTCGCAGCGATTTTGTGTACCAGAAGCGTCGGTTTACAGGGGCTTTGCGACCGTGGAGACACTGTTTGGTCGCTATTCAGTGTGTGTTTTTTCCGTCGCTATCTGTTCTGTCAAAATGCAGAGCAATTTGTTGATGGAACGTCCAGAAGGCCACCTTGAGAGTATCACCCAACCAATAAACAGGAGCAAATAGATGTCATATCAAAAATTTCATTATGGCTGATGCTGTGTTAAAGCCTACAAATTGGTTCTCGAACATCAGAGGCCATACCTCTTTGTTTTTCACCTTTCGCGTTACTTTCCACCAAATCACCAAGTTAACTGTTTATTGGCAATGAATATTGAATGGCGTAGACATCGAGTCAAAAAAGTAAACAAACGGCATAAAAAGTACATAGTTACATGGTTTCTCTTTTTTGAATGAAATAGTAACATAGTTTAGACTTGGGAGTACAGAAAATCACCAGTAGATCTTTACATCAAGATGACGAGTACATGTAATTAGTTCCACATCTGCAAGTGCTAAGTACAGAGTAGCAGAGTGCCTTGTCCATTCGTACAAGTAACAGAAGTAGTTCTGTCAAGGACTCAAGGTCAAGCTGGAGGTGGATTACTTACAAGACAAAGGTGCTTCTAATGAGAAGCTTCTTTGAGGCAAACACAAGCAACGACAATGTGGTTGGGCTACCAAATAACAAATTATGGCATTCACATGTATAGAATGTGCAATGAATAATACAACTTGTACAAAAGAATATTAGAACATGTATTGTATGCATGGTGGGAAAGAATACACATGGCACCTGTATACAATATACTCCTATGTTACAGTAAGCCAAATCTGCTCAGCTCTGTATGAGCATTAAAAGAATGTATCAGAAAACCTCTTACTAATTCTTCGAATTCCCGTCTTATCATGCCTGTATATTGCCAGATTATGTCTGATCCAATTTACCTTTTGCTCTTTCCCTTTCGATCTCAGGACTGTACTTCAATTGTATTACAGAACAAGAATCTAGCGGCCAGCTCCACTAATGGTTCCCACAAAATCTCAATCTGCACACAATGCAAAATCATTAACGTTAGAAAGTCTTTCAGTGGCGTAAAACACACACAGCAAAAGAACCTTTATGGAGTATGCTAAACTTTATTGTCACAGGTGACCATTACACGCATTGAGGAATGTGAAATACCATAACTATCAACGAAAGTGTGAGGGCATGGACAGATAGCCAAATCAAATAAATGATTTTCCAAATACAATTGATGCTCATTTGAAAAGAAACTTTGAGCTGGAGACAGATACCCATATCAAACAGATGGTTTTAAATTGGCTCATGAGTTCTGATAGATTGTTTTTTAAATTGGCTCACGAAGTCTGACAGAGTAACCTTATCGTAAACTTCTTTTGTGACCTTACAGCATTGGCATGCAGAACAATACTATTTCAAGAAAATGTGCATTCAATTTCCTGTTTTAGTGCCCCACAACTCTACAAGAAAGCATCTGGAAAGCTATTGTGAAGCAAACATGAGAGATGGAAAAAACAATGAAAGTATAAACGGAGCTAGCGACTAGATATAGGAAGATTTTATATATATATATAATCAAATGGGAAGAAACATTTTAGGCTGGCTGCTGGAAACAGGAAAATGACCTGCTTCTTGTTTGTTTTGGAAAAAAAATTAATGGCCTACTTTTAACAAAGGTGGCCGTCCGACAATCCTGAAGATGCCTCTCTACCATACGCTAGCCCATGTTCTGGTTTCTCAGGTTAGTGGTGCCCCAGTGCAGGTATGCTGGCTGCTTTCTCCTCAGTGCCAAATAAGAATCAAGGCTATGCCTCGACAACTCTTTAGTGCATCCATTTCACAAAGAGGAAAAAGGAACTCTTTGTGAACTGTAGTAGATTAATCTATTCTTTTCCCTATTTTTTAGTTGAAACTTTCTACTTTATTACTTACTCATTCTAGTTAATTGTTCATTTTAGTATTACAGGCACGAAATTGGTATATTAGGCACATCGCCCTCCAACTTTACAATGTTCCTCCAATCCTCAGCTTCCTAATCGAAGCTGGGAGCCTGGGACACGATTAGACTACGTTTTTCCAGCGCCAAGTGATCTCATTTCAGTAAAATCTCTCCCCCAAGGCCCCAACACATGGCAGTTCAGAACACGAGCAACCACAGGGCAATCACCAACTCAGCATCGCCTCAGGGTCCCGCTGAAATTGGGAAGAAGGGAAGGATCCCCAGGGCGAGGGGGGAGTCTGAAGTCTGAACGGAAGCTTACCGAGGTGGGTGTGGTAGGCGGCGGAGAGCCAGAGGAGGAAGGCGCAGAGGAGCAGCACGACGGGGATGCAGTGCACGGCCCGCGCCAGCGCCCGCGTCCGCGCCGCCTCCCGCCGCCCCGCCGCCGACATCGGGTCGTACGTCGGCAGCGCCGCCTCGCCTGCGCCCGCGCTGGCGCCACCCTCCGCCACCCGCGCCGCGCTCGACGACCGCCTCATAGCCCGCGCGCTCCGCCTCCCCCGGAAAGTAAAAAGAAGGGAGACGCGGCCGGCGGCGACCTCGGCGGCCGGCTGCGTGGACGGATGGGGGGCGCGGGAGAACGCGTCCCCTTCGGCGGCCGATCTGATCGGGTTACGCCGCTGGCAGTGCGCTCGCGGTGCGCACGACGGGCGTGGCGGTGGTGGTGGGTGAACGCCGCCGCCGGTGAGCTGGGAGAGGGGGTGGGTGAGGTGAGGGGTGTCCGTGGTGGGCGGCTGGTCTGGTGGGAAACGACCGCGCGCGCTTTGACGGCGGGACGCGGGTGCTTTTCGTGCCGCGTCAGCGTTAGGCAGCGCAGCTTCGCGAGGGTGCCGTGCGGTGCCAGTGCCACGACGGCTCAGGCGACTCGTTGACGGAGTCATGTTGGGCTCATTCCCTATTTCCCTCGGGCCTCCGCGTCTGCGAGACTTTTTTGTAATAATGGGCATCTCTATTCTATTGGCCTGGGGATTATTATTGCGACTTCTCAGTAAGCTTTTCTTCTATAGAGGAGATCATCTCCAATGTCAGACTGGACAATGGGTTCGTGTCGGTAATCTCGTCTACAATCTTACCCCAAGGCTAGAAGCCTCGTAGTCTCGTAGAGAATGAACTGGAAGTCTGGAACCACCGACGAGTAATTGATCTGCAGGAACAAGACATACCTTACCAGGCAGGCTATTCTACAGCTTGCCTTACTGGCAATGGTGCCTCCCCATGCCGGCGCTTGTCTCTCATCATCCAAAGCGATCACATGCACCCGCATCTCCTGGGAAATATATCATGATGGGATTTTTAACGCCAGTTGAGGCCAGGACAACCTCGCCACCATGCAGTCCATGAGCACATGTTGCTGCACACCTCACTACGTATTAGCCATCTTTTCTATGTAATTGGGAATGGCTTAATGGTGTCTATGATATATTGGTACAGCATGGCATAAAAACTACCTGAAGATTACGATTCCTTGATTAGGAGTTAGGACTATCATAAACATATCAAGCACAGGAAACCTTTGAGGTTCCTAGAATGGCCTGTGCACGTTTTGGCATCCAAACAAATCAGAGTGGCATGGATTGCATTGCACACGTATTGAAGGGCACAGCGTAATACGCCCAAGAACAGAACAGCCGCATAACCTCCAATGCTCACGAACAAAACATACCACGCGCACAAATGACTTGGGAAAGGTTTATTGAGTCGTTTATTGTTGCCCATGAAACATTCAAGAGAGAGAACGATTGCTGTTACTCAGAAACTCGACCTAGAGTCAAGTGGATCAGATGATTGCTGTCCCACGTTGGCACATACTACAAATGGAACATAGTTCGAAAACGAGCAAACTCAGGCTTGGCACTGACGCACTGTAACACCCTGAACAGATAACAGTAACCGTTAAAGCAAAATGGAACAGAACATGTAGCGTTGTTTTCATGATGAGTATGGTACTAATGGAAAATCTGCTTACTTCAGATCAAGGACCAGCTCGGAACGTCACCATTGCAATATTTACAAGGTGTCCAGTGGCCACAAAGCTTGTCACCTACCTACAAAGACAATTTTTTTTATGAGACTACTAGCATGCAAAACTAATTAGTTGGAATGGCCAAAATAAGACATTCTTAAAGAGACAACGAGAGGACGAGGTTCACCTTTTATACAGCGCCTTGATATCCTGGCTCATTGCTTTAGTATCCAATAACTCATCCCCAGAGTCATCAATGTCAACTTGACCAAGCTTGAAGTCTTCTGTAGTACAGTGCTCGCTCCATTCGAACCACAGCTTTGGTATAACTTCTTTCTTGAATGCGGTCTCATGGTGCTTCTCCTCAGCAGAATCAGCAGCTACGAGCCTGTATACAAACACTTTCTTCTTCTGTCCAGGCCTGAAAGCACGCCCGATTGCTTGACGGGTCACAGATGGGTTTAGGTGAACATCTAAAATGACAACTCTCGATGCACCGACAAGGGAGATGCCCTCACCACATGCCCTGATAGAACCGAACAGCACTTTTGCATCAGCAGAGTTGTTAAATCGATCCACTAACAATTCTCTGTCTTCTTGACTAGTATCACCAGAGATCATGAAAATCTCTTTCCCCACATGCCAGCCCTTCACCTTAATCAACAGCCTTTCCAAAAATTTCATTGGAAGAATATATTGGCTAAAAGCAAGTAATTTCTCTCCTCCAGAATTAGCAAGTGACAGAATATTCATGAAAAACCTGGCCTTCACCCCATCGCTCACATTGATGGAATCAATCTTGCTATCAATTGACTTATCTGTCAAGGTGTTAGCCCTATCCTCAGCATTGCCTTCTGAAATTTCTAAAAGACAAGGATGAACATACAATGAAGTGTCTACTGCACTTCTTTTGAACTTGTCATACGCACCCATCTTCTTTTGAATAATCTCTTTCTGCATGGGACTGAGTTTCAAGAACACGCTGAAATCGAATAAGCCAGGTAGCTCATCTAAGATATCACCCTTATAGTAGTGAAGCACATCCTTTGTAAGTTCTCTAAGACCTCTAATCACATGAGCTTTTCTCTTGAAGCTGACATCATTCAACAAGGTTTCTTCAACTGACTCAGTAAATGAACTATCAGCAATCCCTTTTGAACTTCTACCAGACACATTAACTTGACTCATTATCCGTCTAACAATAGGACGGGATGATTCCATCTTGAGAAACTTTGGGCGAACAAGATTCAAGATGTTAAACACTTCCTGAACATGATTCTGGAAAAGTGTACCTGACAGCACAACTTTTCGTGGTGTTTCCACTCTATTAAGAGATTCTAGTACATCAGTCTCCCGATTTCTAGGTGTATGACCCTCATCCATTATCAGAAGGTTGGGGACCTTAAGAAGCCTTTCCCTACATGCAGCTGCTGCTTTGCTACCGCTATCATCAGAGATGATTGTGGAGAACTGCTTGTATCCAAGAAACAGTATACTCATCTTGTCTTCCCATGATTTGAGGACTTCCAACTGGTCTACTCTTTTTTCAGCCTTAACAGAGTAGAAATCATACAGTGGTATATCCTGAACTTGCCACTGTTGAATTTCTTTTTTCCATGTACCTAATATCCCTTTGGGCAACACAACAAGGGGCCTCGCAGATGGATACCTTGCTAGGAAGCTCTGAATGAAACTTATAAGCATAAATGTTTTCCCTGAACCTGGGGCATGGGCAAGAATGCAACCTCCAGGCTTGTCTCCAGTCAAATTCTTAACCAGAAAGTTGAATCCTTCCAGCTGATGCGGTCTCATTTGCTTAGCATGTCTAGGATGAATAGCAATGTCTCCAATCAAGAAATCTTCAGAAAGCTTAACACTGCCACAATCTATATCATCAGCATCCTTTGAATATCCTCCATAGTTACTTGTTCTTCTCCTTGAAGCCTGAAATGAAGAAAACAGTAAGGTCACTTCGTTTCTCCAATACTATTCTCTTCTGTGCAGATTTACACATTTGAATCTTATGATTACAATATATTGACATTATTTATGAAATTGCTATACTTCGGTTACTGACCCCATACCTAGTGTGCTGATATCAATATAGATGCACATATTGACATTAAAGCCATAACATTGCCAAAGTGACAGCCACTGGTACTAAACCATAAACACTAATAACCATTACAAAATCAATAGACAAATAAAAAAATATCCCTAGCTGCTAAAGAATACATGGTAATAATCAACTCAAAGAGATAATAACGAAACATATCCCCTCAAGCTAGCAAGTGATACAGGGGAGCGACTAAAAAATCTCAGGCTTTCAGAATAATGCCCTAAGTCCATGGTTAATCTGCAAATAAACATTTCCTTTTCGAAAATGACAAAATAATTACTGATCTGTCAGTTATATTCACATGATTTTCTATTGTTTGATACTAGTCAGCATTGTCAGCAAGAAAAGGCTTCGCATTCTCAACAGAATGACTATGACATTTGTTTATATTTCACATCTTTGTTTCATGTACATACAAGGTGAGAATAATGAAATTATCGAGGCAGGGTATATAACTAGTGCATATAAGTGGAACAGGCAGGCAAGTTAACAGCACAAGTGTTCAAAATTTAAAACTGTAAGGAGCATGTAGCAGGACCGATGTCAACGTGTGTATGGAACTAGTGGACATAAAGTGAAACGAGCAAATAAGCTAACACAGGTGTTCAAAACCTGAACGGTAAGGTACTGAACAAATAAGCTAACAACACAGGTGTTCAAAACTTGAACGGTAAGGTACATGAAGCAGAATAATCAGGCCTTTTGCTAAACAAGAACACTCCAATTTCAAAGCCTGATGTTGGAACTTTCCCATCAACTACAAGCACGCATTAAAAAAAACTTTATTACTAAATGAACTAAAGCTACAAAAGCTTCCTATATCTTAAACATGTTACAAACCTTTTTCCACTGATAGTCAATTATTGACTCAGCTCTTCTCACAATCATACCACAGATACGGCATACATGGCCCAAATCTTCATGAATTCGGATGTCATGATTGCAGTCGATGTCCTCCATTTTTTCATTATCCTCTTCTTTCTCTTTTGCCACTTCATCAACTGTGTCAAGCTGGACCAACAAAAGCAACCAAATCAGAATCACAGATAATACAAACTGTTTACCAACAATTCAACTGAACAGCATCCACACTTGTCATGAAAGGTATGAAGCTTGAAGCCTTGAACAAGACAAAGGAATGCAGTTTTGCAGGGAAGGAGTTCTCAATGGCCAATGTTCGCCATGGCCCCCTCAATTCTCCAAAATCCATTATCCTACAGTAAACTAAGGTGCCATTTGGATACACTGAGATTATGTGAATCCAGATGGTGGCTAGTTGTTTTGAGAATCTGAATTCTAGATAGTCATCTTCACTCTGTTTGGATCAGTGGAACCTGAATAGTGAGCAGGGATAGTAAAGATTTTGAGAATGCCTTATGTTCGACCGTGATTATTTTCACTGCAACCCCTCCCCCCTCCCCCCCCCCCACACACCCCTCCGTGCGCTTTTCTCGAAGCAAAGAGCAAGTTCGACCACTGGCTTTTTAACACTCCAGCTATTGAACTATTGTGCATTATTTAACACTTTAGCTCCTGTTTAATTAGATACTCTGCTCTATTTATCATTTTACAATACAAGTCATCAATGTAAGATAGGTGCAGTACCAAATTTAATAAAGTTGTTGCCATCTTGACATGTCTAATGGAGCAATTATCACTCACAGCCACATTATTTTTTCCATCTGTATTCAATTTTGTTTGCATCTTTTGCTTTCTTACAGCGTCCAAATGGCTGACTTGACCTTACGTTGTGAAATGGAGTTTATTTCTTCTAATGAACAAGGAAAAATATCCTACCATGAAGATGCTTCGTAGAAAGCAATGTTCAATATTCAAAATATGTCAACATATATTCACAAGCAGAACTAGTAGTCAACTGGGAACCAACATAAAGATTTTCAAATGGCGCTGCGCTATTAACAAAATTACGTGGTCGACACTATACCTTTGAACTTTCAACGGCCAATGCAAAATCTTTCCAATATTCCTCAAGACCATCACTTTCGTTTTTTGGTTTATCCTCTTCCTCTATAGGCAAGTCAGGTTCTGATGAAATATCAGTTTCTCGTAAATCCAATGGCAAATCAGTAGCTACTGAATCTGTGTTAGATTTTCTTTTTCTGGGGCCAGTGGTAGCATCTTCGCTGACATGCAGGCTGGGGTCTGATCTCCTTCGCTTTTTCTCCACAGGAAGGGAAGGGAACACTTGTGTTTCTGCTCTTTTCTCCGCTATGTTAACAGCCTAGAATGAAAAACAAGAGTTAAGAAGTTGGAATACAAAATCATTCATCTTGGTACGCATAGTAGAACATGCACTCTGGTACATATTTTTAGAAGTGAACATTCACTTAACAAACTGGAATTGAAAGTTACATACCGCAAGGTCTTGCATACGTTGCTCCTCAGGTTTTTTCTGTAACAAAACTCTCTCAAACTGAATAGATGGTTGCCAGCTGGTTTGCAAAGGAAATTGATTCGCTAAAGCTGCACTTTGACCATATGGAACAATCTGCGAAGTTTTGTCTCCTTCAGCATACATGGTTTCAAATGGTTGGCTCATCCCATTGGATGCCACCCATTTCGTGATAGCCAATTCAGATGTTATCAGTTCTTTGTTTATCTTAGGTGCCAACTTACTGTATCCTGAATTGTTTCCATCTTCATCATCTGAATCAATAAGAATTATGTCAGTCTTTTCCTTTAGTTCTGGTGGCCCCATAGAATGATTGCTCAATTTGCCACCTGCCATTTTGCCAGCTATGACAGAATTTTCAGAGTGACATTCCAGACTAGAAAGGAAGTTCATCAACTGGACCTTGCGCATTCGAATGTTATCCCATTCCTTGTTAGCACTACCAAATCCCAAACTGGGGACCTTGTTTGGAACAGGAAGTGCATGACCACTCGAATAGGTGGCAACTCTAGATGTAGATTTATTGTGCATCCTGTAACATATACCTACAGAGAACAGAAGGGTACATGTCACGGGAGAGAAAGGCCAAGCAAATTTATTCCCCAAAGATCGTGTATATTTCCATGAAAAATATCAACAATACATTTCCCAAAGATAAGCAGAGGCCCTAAAATAAGTTGCAGAATTCTAGTAGTATAAATGCACAAATATACAGAGAAAACTTGATTTTACTAGCTGTTAAAATAATGTTAACCTCACGGAGATGGCAACTGGAAGAAGATAGCATGTGTAGGAAAAAAATGAAATAGAAAAAAAGCTTCACCTACCCAAGAAGAAACGTAAGTTTATATGAACATTATAAATACAGTGAACAACATGAAATCAGCCAAGTCAACCTGCTTATGTAAGCAAGAAACAGTAATCACGACCATTAAATGAGCAGGTAATGTTTCACGCACATGGTCACGTTTCCCGCACATGTTACTTATATTTACTTGGCCTACATAATAACTTGGAAATGGTGAAAAAAGAAGCTGAACAAGCAACCTATCTGTGAGCGATGAGCGTTTGCACCTTACTGCTTACACTTCTGTTACATTCATCCCGGTACCCCACATAAAGTACAAGGCAACCATTCATTCTTTACAATTTAGGGATAAAGATTCATGCCATGTATAGCTAACCAAATAGTGAGCAGAGTACAACAGGAGAATAAATCAAAACTGTTATTATCTCTACACAAAGGAAGGTGACTGGACAAATAATTCTCCCTGAAAGGGCATGCCGACAATCCAAAATCCATTTTCCTTTGAAAACGTATGGCTCTAATCTTCAGCATTCACCTTCTGCTTATCAGTAAATGAAAAATTTATCCTACCAAATTTGGAAAAATACATACAAAAAGGGCCTAGATGCCTAAATAAGGCTTTGCATCCATCGAAACAAGAGAAGCTTACGAAAGCAAGCCCTGTCAGGGTGATCCTAGAAAGTTAATAATAATAAAGCCCCCATCGCAGTTGGCGCAACAGGAGAGAGGACCCCAGCAGAAAATCACCCAGGCGATCATTGGCGGAGCAAGCTCTAAGCTTTTGGTGGGGCGAACATACGTGACAAAACTCATAGTTAAAAGAAATACTGTACCCATGCCACACATTCTCATCGAAATCACACAAATAAGAGTACAAACCATTAATAAATTGATGTTTAAAATATTAATATTGAAGGTGGTACCTCCTATAAAAAAAGGTAGCAAAGTCTTTAATGCCACATTAATTCAACAAAAACCAGGATCGAAGAGCGAAACGAACCAAACCTTTCGATTCAAAATAATAAATCAGTTAATTCCTATTTCCTTGTTGCTCAAATAAATCAGCACATGGCAAAAGGTCAAGGAGAAGAGCGGGCGTGCTCGCAACACAGAAATAAATCACTCAAGGACTTCAGTAACGCCTGCAAATGCTAGATTTGGGGCGACTGCATGCACAATCCAGGTTCAATGAACCGGAATGCCCCTGCCACCGTCGGCAATGGCACCGCGCTGCACCTTCACCCCACGATTGGCTAACCAAGGAAGCTGCTCGCCCCCGCCGTCGGTCCTTCCCACCTGTTGTCGTCCGCGTCCTCTGGCGACAACACCGCCGTGCCTACTGCCGCCGCTAGACACTCCTCTAAGAGCATCTCTAGCAAGGCCCCTTTCTTAAGCCCCTAATCGAAAGTAGAGGTCGAAGGCGAGAAATCACACTTCGGCATGGGGCCCTACTCTAGGGAGGCCCATACTTTCCCCTCCCGAGCCCCTTCTCCCACGGACCCGTAGGGACGCCCCTACAGCCCTTATCGGCAGTTGTTGCCGTTTTCCTGCGCGCGCGCGCTCGGAATCCGTCTGCTGACTGCCTGGAGTTCGAGGTCGAGCCGCTGCCAGCCAAATCGAGCATCGCCGTCTCTTTCCACCTGCTACCAGGGGAGCTAGCGCCACCGCCCGGGTCCGCTTGAGCAGGTGATGGGGACAGAGAAGTCAGCCTTGACATTGGGGAGCGCCACCCCCGGCCCCTCCGCACCGCTCCCCTCCCTCGTCCTTGCTCCATTTCGCGGATGGAAGAGAAGAACGAGAGAGAAGTGCGGAGGGGGAATGGCGATGGAGGAGTGGAGCGAGGGAGAGGCGCTGCCGGGATTGGGTGCCCAGGCGCGACCATGGAGGAGGATGTACCGCCGCCGAGCTCCTCCTTACCGGCCCCCCCGAGGGCCGCGGCTCGCCGCTCGGCCGCACGCGCCCTTCGAGCACCGCCCGCCGCCTGGCCTCTCGCCCGCACGCGACCCTCGCGTGCGCCTCTCCCCCCCCCCCCCCACCACGCTTCGCCTCGCCTCGCCTCTCACCCGGCCTAGCCAGCGCCGCCTGCTCTGGATCGGGATTAGCCATTGACGAGAAAGAACATGGAGCCCTGCCCGACTACCCCGAACCGGAAACCCTAACCCAGTCACCAGCAGGCATCAAATCCGAGAGAGGAACAAGGATCAGGACTCAGGAGCAGGAGAACCCACCTTGTCGCCGGGGTTTTACCAGTTACCACCACGACGAGCACGAATCTTCGGAGAGAAGGGAGAGCGGTGGAGCACGGACGGGGAAGGCGTGGCTCTGGCCAGCAGCAGTGAGGGCATTTGTCTAGACGAGAGTGCGCCAGCTAAGCGTGAACACGTAAATGTCACCTATGAAATACTCCCTTCATCCCTAACTAACTGTGTTTTGGGTATTCGTATCACAAGTTCAACTGAATTAGTATCATGATTTAGACCTCCAAATATTTTTTTATAAAAAGTTAGATTAAAATTTATCTAATGATATTTAATTTATACTATAAATATTAATATTTTATATATTTGGTCAACATTGTTTCCCTGGAAGCAAAAATAACAATTATTTATGGATGGAGTGGGTATGTTTTTCCACAAAGCTCTCGCAACCATTAAAATAAAAGTATAAAAAAAATAAAGAGACATGACTTTGGGGCAGCTGCTCTATTATGTTGTAGGGGGGCGCTCCCCCTCTATCGACGATCACCGAGGCAAAGCATCAAACCCACACGCGAAAGAGGACGTATGAAGACTATACCAAAATATTTTTGACTGATGGCTTTAGAGCATCTACGAGAGACTCTATTTTCTACTTTTTTTAAAAAAACTTTATATTTACCTATTCACATAGATTTCACTTTATATTAAGCACATCACTTCGACAGACTCTCCCCTTGCCACGTTAGCCAAACTGGATAGTTAATTTTGGATAGCGGGCCGAGAGCCAGTTGGTGCGGCGAGTTTATAGCTAGTTTGTTGAAGAGCTATATGAGTGTTGAGTAGCCAAATTTAATTTGGCTAATTAAGCTGCTTGGCTAGTCTCTTGGAGATCCTCTTGTGTGGCCATAAGTATACACAATCACATCAAATAGTACAGATGAAAGTGATCGGGAACGGTTAGGAACAGACCTTAACCACTTCAATTTTCATATTTTTCAGTTGGCAACTGGAACACTGGCCGGGAAACGAGAATAAACGCTAGTATTCGATCGGGAATATGTCGATGACAATCGGAAAAAGGCAATTCAATTGTGGAGATCTCTGTGTAACAGCTTTATACATTCATCTCATCACGGTACTTGCATTATACATAATACATTGTGACGAAAATACCGTAGCAACATTTTAGTCTACATGGACTAAAATTAATTAACAAAGTACATGACTTATGAATTATGATGTTTCACTTGGTATATATACATAATAGACAATTACATGGGATATATATATATATACATAATAGACAATTATGAATTAATTGTCACGTAATATATATGAGAAATCAAAGTAGAGATTATCGATAGATGATAAGGAAAAATAGATGGAAGAGAAATAAATAAGAAATCAAAATACCCAGCAGCCCATTCATAGACCACATCCCCTCTTCTGGCATGCAGCAGCCAGCAACACCCCTACCAGAACAACGTAGCAAGGCAGAACCTCTTCCTCAACCCAGCTACCCAATTGAAAGGATTTTAGAAAAATAGTGCTTTAATAGAACCCTTTTATGTATCCCTTTTTTCTAAAATTATTAGAACAAATCAATAATCCGCCCAAGCTTTCCTCAAATAAAGGAGAGTTAAGTCTCTCCCAATATGGTGGATAACGAAATGACATTATTGGGATGAAGGGATGTTGGGACATCCTAATAATATATTATTATGAAATAGGTGTATATAGTAGGGGACATTATTGGGATAAAAGGATGTTGGGACATCCTAATAATATATTATTAGGAAATAGGTGTATATTTTAGGGGACTGTTGTAGATGCTCAGTCCCACCTCACACATAAGCTTTTATAAAAACGGAGGGTGAGCTGAGGTCTACGAGAATATGAGATGTGGGTCAAATTTTTATTTATGGGTTGATTAGCGGAATCAAGCTATGATTTTTCCAGGTTGAATCTGGGAACCACAAATGCGGTCAGGGAAAGGGCTCAGCGGCTCACCTCGATTGCACTCCTGTATTCCCCAGATTTTACTATTTTTCATGTTTCATGTCTTTTCCTGCAAATACGAGATATACGATCAGTCTGTATACGATATGGTGCTGGTCGGAATGATGTTTTCATCCCTACCAAATAGGAACGATTTAATCCCTACCAAATGCTCAATCGAACACCAACAAAACACTAAATCTCCATGCCAGTGAGTCCCGACCGAAGAAGTGCGGCAAAATGTAGCACCAAATCCCCGCAAACCAACGGAGATCAAATGTCCACCGATGCGCAAGCAAAAAAAATAAACAAAAAATGAGACATTTTCCGGGTAAGGGTATGTTTAGATACAAAAATTCCACCCAAAAAAGCATTATTCATCAAACTTTTTCCATATTCATCACATCTTTCCCACTCACAGAACACTATTCATCTATAGTGTTTTTGGGGTCTACAGTATTTTTTCGGAAACCTTCTCCAATCTAAACACACCCTTATTAGGAATCGTAGCCACACGAGAATCTGCATCCGCCGCAGAATCAGAAGCGAGAGGGGAGGTACGAAGGCTCACTGAAGGACTAGGTCAGCGGGTCGCCCAATGGCAGCAGCTATGAAAGCATGGCGGGCGAGGCGATGCCAGGTCATAGGTGTTAGTTTAGCAAAAATTGGTGCAGCGTACTGCACCTTACCGTGCAGTGAGTCTAAGTGTCTAAGAGCATCTCCAACAGATTACTCATCCACTCGTACCAAAATACTTTCTCTTTTCCTTACCAACAGCTGTTTCTTTGGTTTTGGTAATCGGTGCTGCAACAGACTACCAAAAATCTACATATGAGTAAGAGGGAGGTAAGTTTTGGTAACTACCAAAAGATTTTTGGTATTAGTAATGAGATTGCTAATATGTTGGAGCACCTCATCACTCATTTTAGGTATTGGTGATGGATATAGGTAATATGTTGGAGATGCTCTAACAAATTATCACGTCCCCCAAGCACCCCCAATGCAGTTCTGTATGCTTCTGCACACAACAGTATTAAGAGTGTATTCAGATTATGGAAAAAAACAATGTAGCTTTAGAAAAATATTGTAGTTAAGTCATGAGAAACGTGTTTTCTTAAAGAGGGGAATAGTTGAATAGTGACAATGTGAAATGAATAGTGATTAATTTGAAATGTGAACAGGGTCTAAATGCAATTTATTTAATGAAAGCACTGTGTGTAAAGTTAGGCTCCTAAGTCCCAGGATTTTTGCTTTGCACCTCACCCCTCTAGCGTATTGCACCCTTTGGACTTCTCTCTCCTCCTAGCACCATGTAAAAATCAACGCTAGAGCTGTCCTAAGATGATGCCATGTCATGAGTGCTAGCTTAGCAAAAAATGTTTCAGCAATTGCACATCACCGTGGCAATGGAAACGTCCTTTCTCTCTCCTCCCCATTCACAACTCTGTATCTCGGCCATGTTCTTCTATTTTTCTAAGGAAAAAGTATATTTAACCCCCCAACCTTTGGTCGCTGGGACACATAACCCCTAACCTTTAAAACCGGATCTTTTACACCCTAACCTATCTAAAACCAGACATTTAACCCCCTAGGGTGGTATTGGTACCCGGTTTTGCCACGGTGGCAGTCCATGATGGCTGTTTTGCCACGCTGACGCTCGGGCCCACCCGTCGGTGTGCTCTCATCATCTTCCTCCCCTTTCCTCCTCCTTGGATTCCTCCCTCTGTTCCTTGACCACAACCCAAACACCATGGCCTCCGAGATACGCTCGAGCCTCGAGCTCAGACTCTCCTACGACATGGTGGTGGAGAGGGCCCCACGCCGCCTTGAGCATGATGAGCCCGCATGGGGTCTGCATTGGCGCTGAGTTGCACCAAGGAGTTGCGTTGCCACCCATGGAGGAGACACGCGCCGTTGAGCCATGCTCAAGTCGCACCCCGCCCGCGCGCCTCCGGATCCGCACGCCGCCGCTCAGATCCAAGGTCGCGGAAGGAGCTGCCACCTGGGTCGGTGAGGCGGTGCTGGCTGAACTTTCCACCACCGCCGTGCTCTGCCCGCGTGGATCAGCCGGCACAGCAATCGCCGGATCTAGATCGGGTGAAGAGAAAGAGGGAAGGAAGAAGATGACGCGTGGGGTCTACACGTCAGTGAGGTTGAGGGAGAGCATGCCGACGGGTGGGCCTGAGCGTCAGCGTGGCAAAACAGCTAGCGTGAACTGCCATCGTGGCAAAACCGGGTACCAATACCACCCTAGGAGGTTAAATTTATGGTTTTAGATAGGTTAGGGTGTAAAAGATCCGGTTTTAAAGGTTGGGGGTTATGTGTCCCAGTGACCAAAGGTTGGGGGTTAAATATACTTTTTCTATTTTTCTAATCAAAGCGCACCGGGTGCAAAGTTTTAGGCTCCTGCCTCGTGCTAGGATTTTTGTTTTGCACCTCTCGCGTCCAGCGTGTTGCACCTCCTTGGACCCCCCTCTCTCTCTCCTCCTAGCACCCTGTAAAAATCTAACGCGAGGCTGGATTAGTGCGTTCGGTGAAACGCATCGTGCGGTCGTGCCTGTGAGCGCGGGGGCTGTGGCGCAGTGCGCGTGCGAGCTAGGAAGGTTTTTTTAGTGTTTAGATTGAGAAAGATGTTTTTAAAAAAACATTATAAATAAAAAAACAATGTAGATAAATAGTGTTATCTGAGTGGGGGTAGGATGAATCGGAAAAGTTGAATAAATAGTGTTTTTGATAGAGTTAGTGAATCTAAACACACCCTTATACTGAGGGGAAGGCTTTGAGGACGACAAGAAGGAGCAGGACGGGGTGGGGGACGTGGAGTGGCATCATTTGTGGGAGCGCAACGTGTTGAGAGCTGCGCGTCAGGGATGTCACAATGTATGAAGCCCGGGCGCCCAGATCGGGAGGGGATTCGAGTCCGGGTGGCATTGAAGGAAGGAACAGGGGAAGCTGTATTTTGAGTACGGAAGCGGGAATGGAATTTTTTTTAGAAAAGAGAATATATTTAATAGTGGATCTACGCAATCGATGAAGGAGGAGACGGTTTAATACTGGCTGCACACAGGAATGAATTCCTTTGTGTGCTCGAGATAATGCAAAATATCCGGCTTCACCCTTCTCAAAAAGAAAAAGGATCAGTTCTAATTATTATAAAACCAAGTCCGAAAACTATGAAGAAATATAGTCTCTTAATCACCAACCCGAAATCTAAAGATCCATCCATGGGAATTAAAAAAAACATAAAGCGGCCATCTCCAAAGAACAACAAATCGTCCTTAACAAGTCCTGTCACCTCATGTTGCTGCAACTTAGCCCACTCTCTGAGCTAGTAAGTTTCCGTGAATAAAACCTGAAAAAAAAGTTTTAGGTCGGCAATTATCAAAGACTACTTCATTCCTAGTATTCTAGATTGTTCAACATAATGTTGCGACACCTATCAATAGGAAAATATTTGGTTTTTGTCCTCCTTGTTGTATCCATCTCCCAAAGAGATGACTGAAACTTCGTGGAGGAGCAATCCAAAATACTAAATAAATTGCCCTCCACAAGAATTTAGCATACACACAATAAAAAGGAGATGATTAATAGATTCTTCACAAGTACAAAAACTGCAGGTTGTGCTACCATTCTAATTTTTTCTAGATTATTCTTTGTTAAAACAATCCCTTTTTCAAATACCATAAGAAGATCTTAATCTTCAATGGTACTTTCGTTTGCCAAATTTCCTATGAAACTCTAATGCCACTTTTGTGTGCTCGAAACATCGAAGTGAGGAGTCTTCGGTTTTCCATTGTAGCCGTAAGAAGGGGAGTAGTCAGGGTGTAGAACTGTAGATGGTTCTGGTGTCCTACTTGTCTAGGAGTTTTCCTTTTGGTTTACTAGCACCCGAATTTAGCAAGTGTTGATGAAAGAAGGCCTTTATAAAGATGCAGACCATACATATATAAGAGCTAAGGCTTTTGCTAAGGTACTCCCAAATGTCTATAAAAGGAAAGCTTAAGAATATATTACCTTCTCCTAGGTATTGGTTTAATATTTATTATTTATATTTTTAAATCTGAAAAAATATCTTCTTATTAGATCTAATTTGATTGAGCTAGATTTAACTTTCCTTTTGTATCATAGATTTATATTGAACATATTTTTTTTAGTTCTCATATCATGTTCACGTGACAACTGAGAAGGGAATTTTTGGAAGAAAAACATCACAAACATTTTTTTTCTCTTCTTATATCATGTTCTCACGTGACCAGGGAATTTAACAAGCTAGTGAAATTTTGTTTTTCCTTTTGTATCATGAATTGTCTAAGGAAGGGAGGTGGTGTGAGAAGGAAAGTTGAGGAAATTAGAAAGACTAGTTAAGGAAGGCTATAGATATTTCTTTTCTCCCTATAAATTAATTACTAAAATATTTCATTTATTTTAAAAATCGATGTCTAAGATTCATTCGAGATCTTACTTCTTAGGAGGTGAATAGAGTACTTTAGCATAGCCCTTCAAATACACTGGCTCGCTCCATGCACCACGCAGCAATGGTTTCTAGTGGACACACGGAGGCAGCCGGTGCTAAGTCTCTTGATAGGGCACAAGTTTTGTTTGGGCTGAGAGAAGTTGTCTTGGGCTTTGTATGGGGGCTAACGAAAGTTAGTACGAGGGTTTCCAGAGACCCGAACAATAGGTCTGTAGTTAATGTACTTGTCTCTACTATTTCTCCGCTTGCTAAAACAAAAATAATAATCTAGGGATATCTAACAATCATATAACTTTTGATATAGATGCTATAAATCATGTGTGACCCATTTTGCTTGAGTTTGACCAAAAAGCTACTATAGACTTGAAATGAAAATTCTTCCTAAAATACCATTTTAAAAATTATTTACCCTGAAGATGCTCTCAAAAAATTCTGGAAAATTCATTTAAATTCTTGTTTTGAAAAACAATGTTTTAGTAACAACTTTAGTAACTCAACTCCAGGGATAGGTGTTGTGGTTAAAATCTATATACATTCATAAAGCATATATTTTAAATAAAGTCCACAATTAAAAAAGCGAACCTAAAGCTTTCAAACAAGGCTCAGTTTTACATATATGCTCAGAATGATGCACAAGTATGCTTAATGCCATGGTTTTATATTTTGAACTGTTACATTCTCCACTTTGTATATTAGGCTTTAAACATTAATTCAGACATGAAACTAGTATAAATCTTACTAATTTGATAGATTCTATTTAAGGACATTTATTTGTAGACTGCTCCGATATTCCTTAAGCTCTAACTCATTCTTTATATGAGATGGCTTATTTGCGTGTGTCAAACTTATCTTTATAGTCATGAATATCTTGTGATAAATATTTATCATGGCTTACCCCTGTCTTTACTTTTCAATGAGTTGAGTTATAAAGCTATGCTCTGCTCAGTAGTAATATACTAATATCTTATAAGTTATCCCATGGGAATAAATAAATACGATAACCGGCTGAAATACTTTCGGTTGAAATACGACAATAGTATATATCTGTGCAATTACGGATTCCTATTAATAGTTTTGGTATATAGCAAAGATGATTGATAACATTCGTTACTAGGATTGCACTTACTTGTACAAGTGTTGTGTAAGTGGTAACTAGTAATGATATGATGTTAAGAACACATATGGTTTATTAGCTTCATTATTAGGATACCATAAAACGACGTTATGAGTATCTTAGTAACGATGTTAATAAATTACCAATAAATATTTCTGGAATTATTATTAGGGAAACCTAGTAATGATGAGATGTCAACACTCTTAGAGCAGGTGCATTTTCATATCCTCCAGTCGAAGGGCAGCTTGAGAAAAATCTTGGGGATAAGTAACATTTCAATGCATATTTCCTTTTGTTTGATTTGTTTTTTTATCATTTGAATTCTTGTGTATGATGCGAATTACCCTTCCATTTTTTTTGTATGTTGATGTTTCCTGATATCTTGTACAAATACATGGCACTATTTCTATGATTTTGACTTGCTTTGTAAACTTGTTAGGCGCGATGTTCCTTTCTGAAAAGAAAAAATATATTGAAGATGATTTTTGACAATTGAATGTGAATTTCTTTTCATTTTTTTTATCAAATTAATCTACCTTGATACAAGTTCGGAAGAGGGAGCGAGGATGATTTATTTTATTTTATTTTTTGTGCATAGGGCATCATTAGTACACAAATAGCCAACCAATGCAGGGTGCTAGAGGTGCTACCAACCACACTTTTACTGTTCTCTAAACACAACGTTATGCGGTGTTCATCTTCACACTTCTCATCCCTAGGGAACCATGTCGGTCTTCTTGGCTGGCCACCGGCATCCAAGACACCGCCTCAAGGACGGGCCTGGCGTCGTCGTTGGACGGACAACAACATCCCATGACAAACATGGCTGAGGCATGCCATCAATGTTGGTTAGCATCGTGACGACCTCCCCCATGTTAGGCCGCATGGATGGGTCTTTGTGCATGCATAACAGGCCAATTTGGATGCACCTTACAGCCTGCCGCAGCGCGTCCTCCTGACCGTCGATGTTCAGTAGGTTTACATGCCGTGGTGTTTGATTCTTCCATTTGTCCCAGGCCTGAAGGCACGAGCAAATGTTGCGTGAGCAGCTCATAGCTAATTTTTTTTTTGCACACATAATAAATACTATGTTGGTCTCACCCAATCAATTATTAGTGGGAATCTGCAATGTCTCCGGCCACTGAGCAACTCCAGCGCCATACGGCCATAGCTATAAACATCAAATTTAACAGAAATCGGTTACCCAGTGCCGTTGTGGTAGAACTCGGGCGGTATGTACCCCCTTCAAAACAAGGATAGATGTAAGACTCAAATAAATTGAACAAGGGGGCATAAACTGAGAAATGTGGTACTTACTCGGTACCCATGACGTTCCCAGTGGTCTCGTGGTTTCTGCATGTCGTAGTCTTATCAGGTCAAAAACGCATATCTTCGGAATAAAGTTGCGGTCAGTTAGAACATTCGAAGGCTTTATGTCCCTGTGAATAATGCTTTTCCAATGAAGAAATTGTATCCCACGCGCGACACCTATGATGATTCCACGCCACGTGTCCTAAGAAACCCTTTCTGTTTGAGAAGGCACTGCATAAAAGTAAATGTGTTAGTTGATATCCTGCCTCTAAGTAATATGTTTAAGCGATAGCAGGAAGTGAGAAATATTTACGTGTATTACACAGCCTGGCAAGGCTGTTGTTGACCATGTAGTCATACACCAAAAATTTTCCTTCCTTTCCGAAGTAGAAGCCTAACAATCTAATCAAGTGTTTATGACGCAAACCAGCCATAATCGATACTTCTTTCTCAAGATCTTCAATGCTTCTCTTCCACTCGATTAAACGCTTCACTTCACCGCGATATCCTTCCCAGAATCTAAAGTTCCCTGCAATTTCCCTCTTCTGTCCATGAGTTCTTTCTGTGCACGTTATGAAACTTCAACAACTTATGCTTACCTTACACGGTCCCAAACCCACCCTGCCCCAGCCGTCTCTCACTTGACCCGTGTTCAATACGATCCCAAAACAATTGCACATACCTCCATGTTCAATACGATCCACCTTGCTTGAAGAGCAGCGTCTGATCAAGACTGCAACTATAATAAATATGATGATTCCACCAATGGTGAATAGTATCTTTGGTAGAACATTCCTCTTGGTTTGATGATGACCTAAGAGAAGTATTAATAAAATGAGAAAATTTCTTGTTTGACACCAATAGAATGATTTTTTTTCTTTCTTAAAATTTGTTCTTCAACTTTTATCCCCAAAACAACACTATTGCTGGTAGTTCCTAGTACTAACGCGCTGGTAATGGTTTGGGCTCGACCCTGTTAAAATGGTCCGGTTTTACAATTGGGGCCACTTGGTTGGGTGGTAATTAGGCCGATGCATATCTCAAAAAAAAAAACAAATTGGGCCGATGCATGGTTTAGTTCGGTTTTCTTTCCTGATTGTCTCGGTCAGGTTCAGTTTCACGCCGTGAGGCAGAGACTGGTCGCTCTAATCCACAAGTCCTCGATTCACTCTCGCCGCCGCCACCCGGTCTGCCCGTTCGGCGAGATGTGCTAAGAGAAAAGTGTTAGGACTCAACAGGTTACTCCAAATCTTGGAGAGCTACTCCCTCTCTGTCAAAAAAAAATGTAATTCTAGCACACTACCATGTTTTAGGATGCTAAGTTTAAGTGTTTAACTAATTTTAGATGAAAATATATTAATACTTATGATGTTAAATAAATATCATTAGATTACTTACTAAATATACATTTATAATAAATTTGCTTGGAGTCCTAAATATGCATATAATTGACTATAAACTTGGAAAACATGAACCATTTTATTCGACACGCAACCCACGATTGCATTCTTTTTGGAACAGACCAAGTAGCTGCCAACCACTAAAGAATCAAGGAGCCTATATATATAGGCCAACAACTAATGAGACTATAGGCATTAGGCCAATGACCAAGGAGCCAATAGTGGGCGGTAACGACATGAATCTTTTTTATCTGAAATCAAAGGCAGGAGCATAATGATATGAATCGACAGATGATGTTTTAGGCGATTTGCCGATTTGGACACATGCGGTTTAGGGATTTGCCGATTTGGTACCAGGTATAGATAATCTGTTGGAGATGCTCTTACGTGCATGCGGATTGGTGGAGACATTCAACAATGGCGTGCAGCCACATCATGACCGGGCTGGCTGGCTGGTTCTCACGACTCGCGCGAGAGCGAAGCTGCATGCGCCTTCCACGCAAGGCACAAAGAAAGTCAAAAGACGTCACCTGGTCTAGTTGCGCTTTGCCGATGTAGCATAAGTGAAAGGAAACAGCAGGTGCGGTGCACGGACGCTTTCAGTTCAATGGTTCCATTGGTCCACTATGAGCCAATAGTCATCCTAGCTTAGTTCCTGCCTACAGCTGTGTAGCTGCAGCCACCTACTCCTACAGGACATTATGTGTTGGTTGCACAGTCAAAGCTTGAAGAAGCTGAACTGAACATTAGAACCACATAAAGTGTTCATCCAGTGGGTCAAGTGCCTCCTTCATTGATAGTTAGAGGGAGAGAGGTGGGGGCGCATGCCCTTGGTGGCACCCAACCCTAGTTGGGCCAACATCTTGTCTTCTGGGTCCCCATCTTGGTGACTCGAATCGAATTAGCTTTGTGCCTCCTTCATGACTTGGATAACCTTGTTGAACTCCTCCTTCAAGATTGCATTCCTCCTTCAAGATTGCATGACCCAATAAAGGTCGTTTGTATGTGCGTCATATTCTCATCATCCTCCCCTTCTCGAGGAAAAGCCGTCCTCGGGGTCGATTTTACTTGAAACCGATCCTGCATGTTCGCATCATCCTCACCTTCTTGAGGAAAAGCCGTCCTCAGCGTCGATTGTACTTGAAACCTATCACGCACAACACAAGGGAGAACGGGGTTTCAAAAACAAAGGAGATCAAAATTATTGTGAGGAGGGATGTCACCATGTTTCGAATTGGCGAATGTGTCATCTCGCATAGAATATGTAGCAACCATGTAGGCTTCTTGATCGGACGACACACAATGTTTGGCAACACTATCCTGCAAAATATTAGTACCAACAAAAGACAAAGCAGGGATAGGTAGCGACCAGCAATGCTCCCCTTCTTGGGAGGAAACTTGTTTCACCAAAACTGAGCTAGAGGAAGGTGAATTAATAGGTGTAGCATGGCTACTCTCTAGTGGATCAAAATTGGGCACAACAAAAGGATATGTAGCATGGCTACTCTCTAGTGGATCAAAATTGGGCACAACAAAAGGATAGCTCAAATTTTTATAAATATACACTCGATGTATCATATATTCTCCTTTGTTGTTATATTTGCCAATAGCATGATATGTGTGTCTAGAAAACCATGGCAAATTAGCATATTTAGAAATTCTTTCTTCCAAACAATCTAGATTACACAAAACATCAAATTCAATATAACCAAAGTATGTAAGGAAGACAACATCGCAAGCTCATCGGTCGTGTTTGAAATATGAATGGCATGTTTAACTTCAGCACACGTGTGGTTTTAATGCATGTACAACAGAAGTATTGTCACACAAAATCAAGAACAGGGTCCACTAATAATTGATCTATGATATCATGAGTTGTGGAAAAATTCAGCACATCAGAAGAAGTCTCACCAGCCATGAGTGGAGCACCTGGAGCAGGACTGTTGCTCTCAATGTCAATAAGAGCAATAGGTGCATTGTCAAGTGATGGTTCTGAATTTGCACATGGGGTTGTGGAAGGAGCACCGCCTGTGGTTGTGGGAGCTGCAGGTGTGGCTGTCCTCTCGCGAGGTGTAGTGCTAGTCGCGGATGGCGTGGGGAGAGTAGGAACCGCACTGGATGACGGGTTGCGTCCTACAAAAGAGTTAGGATATGTCTTCGAGCGGCATCCCTGCACTGCACATTCAGCTTTGCAAGCAGATTCAAACAATGTGGTCATATCAGCATAATCGTTACAATCAAGTATCTCCTGAATTTCACGGTTTATACCACCGCGAAAACGTGCCATAGCATCGTCGTCCATTTCACATAAACCACAACAAATCATATACTTTTCTAGTTCCTGATAATATTCCACAACGGATTGTTGATCTTGTTGAAAATGCTTCATTTTATTAAGCAACTCTAGGGCATAATAGGAAGGAACAAATCTATGTCGCATAGCAGCTTTTAATTGAGCCCAAGTGGTGGGAATGGCAGTGGGGTGTTTTTTGTTATAATCACGCCACCAAAGTAAAGCAAAATCAGTAAATGCACTAATAGCAGTTTTAACTTGTGCACTAGCAGGAATATCATGACATAAAAAATTTTGTTCGACCTCTAATTCCCAATCAAGATATGCAGCAGGATCATATTTGCCATTATAAGAGAGAATATTAAATTTAATCTTGGCAAATGAATCATTACTTGGGTGACAAACCACACGGCGGGCACGATCGCGGCGAGCTCCATTGTCTTGCAACTCTGTGATCGTAGTGGTCAATGCATCGAGCCGTGCCACGATGGTGTTGAGTGTGGTATTAACGGCCATCTGAGCGACGTCGAGCTGATCGAACCACTCGTTCAACGATGTGATCATCGAGTCACGCTGTTCACGTGTCGTCTTCATGTTCGCGGCATGTCCGTCAACTTGCATCCACATTTCCTGTAGCTTTTCATCCGTCGTGTCGTCGATGTCTCCTGCCATGGTTAGCGCAAACACCAAACAAAAACGACGACAACAATATGACAAGGGTGTAACGGCTCGCAAGACGCTCACTACACGTTCTGACCAAACGCACAGGGGTGAAGTGCAACCACAAGTCGTACCGGCGAGAGATTGGAGGATCGATGGCCTAGAGAAACAAGGTATGCTCGTCGGAGAAATATGTGTAGTTCTGGATAGGCTGCACTCGATTCAAGAGTTAGCACAATCAAACAATAATGCAACGTTGAATTATAGTGCAAAACACGTAAAAATGCTTCTGGGGACAAACTGCAGAAGGTGAACAAGAATCAGAGAGAGGGAAAAAATGAAAGGAAGGCAACACAAAACAGGGATGGCAGGCGTGCGCGTCCTGGCAGGACGGTCGAACGTGCCCACAGATCAGTACTTTTTTTTACTATCCATCATATTCATCCTCCTCACAAAACACGCTTCCCAACACACTATTCATCTAGAAAAGTATTTTTTCCTCCTAACTAAACAACCTACAGATCCCTCTCGCTCTCTTTTTTTATGTGTTGACTTTCCTAAACAAATAACAACCACTGGAGAAAAAGAAGGGTGAGGGGCGACGCGCAAGCTGAAGGGCGCGATCCACGGGGAGGAGCGACGTGCGAGTGTTTTAACTTGCCAAGGAAGGAAAATCAGGCATACGCCAGACGACGGAAATCAGGCGCGATGCAGGCGGCGTGATCCGGAGAAGGCGCGACGCAGGATGCGCGTGCGTTCTGGTTTTTTTTTGTCTTTCTCTCTTTTTTTTATTCCTTTTTTTTCTTTCCAAAACACAAAAAGGAGAGGCGGTCAGGGGGTGGGTGCAGAAAAGATCGCGCGTGGAGGAAGCTTCGATGGGAGGGGGATCAGGGAAACCGCATGCGTTGGGGAGGCGATCAACGCGTCAAAACTTGCCAAACAGAAACAAATAAGGAATTGGCAACTAATTATTTTGTATTTTCGTTTTTCTATCTTGTTTGTTATTTTTTGGGACTTTCCAAATGGGACAGCCAGCAGGACGTGCGATCCAGGACAGGAACTTTGCGTGCGGGGGGTGGACGGCAGCAGGGAAGTTCGGCGCGTGATGGACACAATGTAACCAGCAACAAATGACACGTAAAACACATAAATTCAACAATGTACATTATTGAAAGGAAGTGCAAGGTCAAAAGGTGCTGGGACAAAGATCTAACCTAAAAATATATTTTTGTTTTGGTTTTGTGGACTGTAGGGAGGGGAAAATAAACACTCGATAAACTCACCGATCCCTGGCTCTGATATCACTTGATAGAGCTGGAGTGGCCGATCTTTCGGTGAGTGGAGATAAATACGATTTGTGGAGGTAGACACTCACGATCCGACTACGACGAGCGAACACGAAGCGCAAATGCAATCGCTGAACCAACTCCCGATGGTTACCGACCTTGCTAGTGCAAGATCAGGCTGATCACGAAGATCGTTTCTTGTACGCAATCGAAGAACGAACAATAAAATAATGCGAGCAATCACAATATCACTCGAAGGTGGGGTTCTGAATCATGAGGACAGCACGTATTTGTGTGTGTTTGAGAGTAGCTAAAGCTAGATGTAAAACAAAACCTCTGAAAAAGAAGCATTTATCTAAATAGAGGGAGAAAGGTGGGGGCGCATGCCCCCTGGCGGCCAGGAGGGGGGGCGCATGCGCCTGGACGCCTAGAAGGGCGCATGCCCCTAGTGGCACCCAAGTCCCAACCCTAGTTGGGCCAACATTTTGTCTTCTGGACCTCTTTCTGGTCTTCTAAGTCTTCATCTTGGTGACTCGAATCGAATTAGCCTTGTGCCTTCTTCATGACTTAGAAAAGCTCGTTGAACTCCTGCTTCAAGATTGCATGACCCAATAAAGATCGTTTGTATGTGCGTCATGTTCTCATCATCCTCCCCTTCTTGAGGAAAAGCTGTCATCGGCGTCGATTGTACTTGAAACCGATCCTGCATGTTCGCATCATTCATGTCATCCAGTGGGACAGTGGGTCATGATCACAAAACTGTTACTGCGACCAAACTGAACTGTGACTCCGTCCAAGCAGGCGAGCGGTTTCAGTTGCTAGCTCTACGGGCAACCACTAGTACGCTGCCAAATGTTCTTTTCACACGGCACAAATTGGAATAAACCACGATATATTGCCTTTCCACTTGCCAACGCTGCTCAACAGACGCTTAATGGAGGCCCCTCCCTGTTCTATCTAGAGTCCAGACCCACTAGAAGCGACGAAGGTGTTAAATGTAGAATGAAAATAGGACACGTTGTTACATGACGTTAGCTGCGTCTGGTTCATTATATATTATATAATCCGACACATTGGTACATCTTTCTCGTGGCTAAAAAAAAGTGTTTTTTTGCCGTGTGAAGAAATTGATTGTGCACTGAGATTGAAAGCGTAAGCTAATACTAAAAACATATGGTACATGACTCGTTCTTATCTATGTTGCCGTGCTCTGTTCCAAGGTATGTGCAATACAATATTTCCAATCACCCGTGTCAGTTAAAAAGAAAGCAAATCACACCATGTGATAGGAATATAAATTTATTCTATATCTATTTCAAGAATAATCTTGTCCCTTATAGTAGTTCTTTTAGCTGCCTTCTGATCTCTTCCACTTACACCGTGGCATTTCTAGTCGGCAATCAATAGAAAAAAAAAGGATATTAAAAGTGTACACCTATCATAGCACTGGTTGCCATCTTCTGTAACTGAGCCTTCAGATTAAAAAAAAAACATAAAACAAATGAGAGCATTCAAGGAAAGGTTGTACATATCGTTTCAATGGTTCAATGACAACGACTAAAGTGGCCATATGACGGCATTGAAGGTTCCGTTCATGAAACATATAGCAAAAACTGATGACACGGCAAAAGGCATTTCACGGTTTAAAGTATACTGATGTAAAACATACACAATTCATGCCTATCAATCTAAATGCTCAATTCAACACAGATCATATGCTACATTCTGGAAATACTTGTCAAATCGACACATGAATTGGCAAATAGGAATGCAGCCTAGAGTAATGGGAAGTATCAGAAGAGATGCACCACACATGTATTCATTAGTTGAACAATCAATTTCAGTAAGCTAGCATCATCTGAACAAAGAATCTATCAGCACGACTCCATCAGACCATCACAAGGAAAAGCGGATTAGCATGCATACAAGAACCTCCATAAAAAGGAACCTGAGGTGCTCGGATGACATACTGGCCTACTGCCATCATCCTTCAAGGATCTCTGCCGGCGAGGTCATCGGTTTGGCTGAGTTGCCATCTGCTGCACATACCAACGGAAGGGGAGATGGCCATGGAACGTCATGTCGTCATCCCAGCCTCTCGTATGGCGTTACAACCGTGAGACTCACCCAGTCACCCTAGAAAGCCTTGTTCACAAATAAGTACATCTGTAATTGCAAAAAACTCACTATTTTTCTAATGAACTGAACCAAACTTTGATTATTTGCAAACATACAAACCTGATTGCAAATTCCATCATGTTTGGCTAACAAATAATAAACTAGTAAACCATAAAGAGACCTCGGTTATTTGCAACCAATGAACCAAAGTAGCCTGATCACAAATATTCACATATGGTCGTGTGTGTGGGAAAAACCTATATTACATGCAGTTGCATCAAATTAGGTTCCTCACAGCAAATAATCACAAATGTACTTGCAAAAGCCTCGCAATATTGCAACTAAACTAGCCTGACCACAAATAATCACCACCGGACCAGATTGTTTGCCGTGTGCCCACACGACAAAGACTATATGAACCACAACAAAGGGTTTGCCGTGCGCTGCCCACGGCAAACCCCACACAGTAAAGATCTGGCCAGCGAAGTAGCCTTTGCCGTGTGCCCGTACAAGAAAATCTATACCGTGCGTACCTTTGGCCCTCGGAACAAAAAAACTAAAGGTGCCGGTTGCATGCCGGTATCTGGTGATGACACCTTTGCCATGAGCCCTAACGGCAGGACACATAGCAAAATAGGTGGGAGTTTGCTGTGAGCTAGGGCGAAAAGCCCGCGACAAATAGGAGGGAGTTGCCATGAGCGGTATGGTTGCCCTCACAGTTAGGGATAAAAACGGATCAAATATGTACGTGCGGATATATACAGATACAAATACAAATATTTATTTTTCTCGGAGATAGATCTGAATACGAATAGTGAAAAGTGTGTCGGATATTGATAACCATACTATTTGGATGCTACAAATCTAGATTGATTATCCAAATACGGATACGGTATGGATGGCCAGTTCCCGATATTGATAACCATACAAAAAGGAAAAGGAAAATAAAGCAAACAAACCGCATGTTGCCGTGCCCCTACCCCTGGCTATGCCTTGTGCTGCTTTTTCTCGGGCTCAATGGATGGCGAGAGGCAGTTACATGGTAAGGCATTGTCTAATAGTGCACTGTTTACTAGCTCTTAAATTGTTTAATTGATGAATAGCGTCAAAATAGTACATAAGTGAGTTGACTCTTTGCAGGTGGGTTGACTCTTTGCTGGCTCTTAGCCGTTTCATATTCATTGAAGAGTGTAAAAGTGATTTGACCGGCTCTTGTTCAAGAGCTGGTCACATCAAGAGTTGCACTGTTGAATGAATAGAAAATGCTACGAGGTAGTTAAGAGCTAGCAAAGAGACAACCCAGTGTATTGTTTTGGTACTATTTTGACATTGTTCATCGATTACACAATTTAACAGCTAGCAAGCAAATAGTGCCTTGTTGGAGAAGCCGCGGTACATGGCAATATGGCATTGCAATACACCTGTAGCAGTGGATGAAAGTGTCTGGGCGGACGAAATGTTGTCCCCAAATCGCTTAAAACCATAGTGTTTTGCGATGGAAATACGTTGTGGAAGGCTAAATTCCTTGCCATTTAATTTTAGGACGGAGGAATAATTCAATCGACAGTTCAACGTTACTTATTATAAATGAATAAAAAAGAAAAAGTCAAATATTATGTGAGGGATCCACATCAACCATCCTCTCCTACTTATGTGCTTCTCTTTGCAGCATCCGATCATCCACTCTAGGTACAATAAGACATCGAAAACCGCTAAAATATTTCACTCTTGTGTCAACAAAATATATATTTCTCATACAATTATTCTTTCGGTATTTTGAAATTTATCTATTTTTGTCCATTTTGAAACACAAGGTCACACTTGTCTAGTTTGCAATGGAGGTGCCGAAGTTTAATATACGAAATTACGAATAGTGTAGATGATATATAAATTATAGTCATTGAGATGGTTAGACTCCGTGAATTAATAAATGGTGGATCAGCCATCAGTGATATAGACGTCTGAGCAACAACCACCTATATGTAATTTAGAACTTGCGACATATTTTTTTCATTAATTACATAAATATTGTTAGGCAAGCAATACTGAAGGGTAAAACAAAGTTCAGTTGTTATTATTGTTTGTATAAACCCATGGAGTATTTTTGGTTCGTCGAACATGCATTCACATATCTTGTAGGACCGTAATGCATATGTGGCCATCCTTTTTATTCTCAACTTAAGAAAAAACACAAAAATAACATTTTCTACTCTTGTCCGCCTGTTGATGAGGCAGACTATATTGGATTCAATTCCTAAATTATTTATTGTCCAGGACCAAGCCGCTAGCTAGCCAGCCGCATCGACTAGTTGGCTCCGCTGCAACTACAGCCGCAATCTTGCACGATGGTGCATGTGCCGGTGGGTTTGCAGTTCCTCTTGGCGCAACATTTGATCTTCTGGCAATTGCCAGGGTCCCCCTTGGCGCAGCACAAGCAGTCCATACACAGGGACGACCCATCGATCATCCCAACGCTGCCAGGTAGCGTAACCACCTGCTCCACCACTCTCTGAATAGGCACTATGTCCACCATCTGATCATCCACCGGTGCCCAACCTACATGTATCGATCAGAATATTATTAATTATATTGTTAGGTTTTTACTATGTTACGATCAACACAGGGGGTGCTTGAATTTTTATGAACGAGTGGATAAACCTTGAGCTTCTGTTGTTGCTAGGAGGAAGATTGTGGCAACGACGAAGGGGGTGATCTTGAGGCTAGGCGCCATGGCTTTAATCGATCTGCTGATCAGGTATTCGCTCCTTTATCCCTTCACTGCTAGAGAAGAGACCTTTAGTACCGGGCTAAAAGTCACGTTAGTACCGGTTACGCAACCGGTATCGAGCTTCCGGTACTAAATGGGCAGCCCTGTTAGTACCGGCTGCAGCAACCGGTACTAACGGGGCTGTAGGGTCGGCGGGGTGGCCAGTTAGTACCGGCTGATGGTACTAACGGCTTTCGAGCCAAAAAAAATAAAGAAAAAAATTTGCAAGCTTACCAGGAGGTGTTACCAGCCGGTACTAAATAGTCCGAGGGCCCTCGGGAGCCCCCAGGGACACGTTAGTACCGGGTTTTAAGACAACCGGTACTAACGTGTGAGGGACGAATGCTCGATTCTCTACTAGTGCTTGTGATTTGCTATGTCTGCTTCTCATGTGTATACATAGAACACATGGTCCACTACGACAACCAGGCCTTTTATAATGAAATTAATGAATTGTTAATGCATGCATTATATTTCAAGCTAAAATGGGAAAATAATCTACTGCAAGGTTAGTGCCTGGTAAAAATCCAAAAGTTCATTGCTTACTAAAAATAGAAAACTTTATTGCCTACTAAAAATTAAAATATTTTTTTAGAGAGGATCCACCGGCCAGCCACCGCACCGTACACTACGTGAGAAACCCCAATATGTAACTGGCATAGATCGACATCAGACACACAAAAGACGCCTGCCACCGTTCTTGGGTTACTAATGACTCCTCAAAGGTAACGGGCGCCCGACTATTACAAATAGCACTCAATAGTAACGGGCACCAAGGAGCAACCGTTACTAAAGGGGTAGCCAATCAACCAAAATAGTTGTTTCTCTGGGCCCACAGGGAGAATTAGTAACGGGCTCAGAAAAGAGACTGTTACATGGTCTCTTCATTCGTAACGGACGTTGAAAGCCGTCACGGAAAGTCAGCTGTTGTAACAGTCGTTTCTCAACAGCCGTTTCATTTGGTCCGAATTAGTAAGCGGTATTAGATAAAGACCATTACCAATCCGCGTTCATAGGTAACATTTACTTAAGGATGCCCGTTACAAATAGACGTTACCCATAGACCAAATGGTCACCGTCCGGGCCCGAGTTGTCAAGTTTTGTGACATTTGTTTGGTAAAGTCCATTACAATTGTGCTACTATGGTAATGTTCGTTCTTTGTATGCCTGTTACAAATGTTCGTTAAAGTTGTTGCTTTTGGGGCCCCTTTGTCAGAATTTGTAACGTGCTCGTTTTAATGCTCGTTACGTATGCTTGTATCGTGCTTATATTCATGCCCGTTACCTATGCTTATGCCATCCAAAATAGATGGGGCCCTTTTGTCAGAGTTTGTAACGTGCTCGTTTTACTACCCGTTACCTACACTTGTATCGTGCTAGTACTAATGCTCGTTACCTATGTGTGTGCCACCCCCCAAATATATATCCAGCTACTTTTCTAGCTGTATCCTGAAACCAGCCAGGATTTGGCGGCCACCAGGTCATTAGTTGCATCATGGAACCAGCCAGGACTTGATTTGGCAGCCACCAGGTCATTCACATCACAAACAGTTTCAGAACACATGCAACATATATACACATCACACATCAAGCTTCATGACAAGGCTGAATGCAACAACTTTCAAGTTTTCAAGACCAAATGCAATATGTTTGAAGATTGAATGCGACAATTTTTGAGTTTATGGCTGCTATGATCTGTTGGAGGAGCACCATAGAATTTGCCTCTTGGGTTGATGATCTCCTAAGGATGAAGTCGATGAACGTCCCCTGAACATGCATCAGTGCTCCATTATCTATTGTTGTGGCAGGTTTGAAATCCTACATAATACAAAATACAAGTATAAATCAGTTTATAAGATGAATTGTTCAATACAGAGGATATTAGCACCACCAAGGCCGAGCAGTATATACTTACAACTAGCTTTTCCATGGTGTTTATGGAAGTGATTATGTCCACCATAAAGCTTGCAACATAGAATCCACACATGTCACTCCCACATGGCTGCTGAGCGCGCTGCATGAAGGTAGCAAAGTGACACAAGTTAGTTAAGGCAGTACCAAATACCACAAGTTTTTTTAGGCATTGCCAAAAGCCTCTTACCGGGACTTTTGTCTTGCGTGTGAGTTTAGGTATTACTGTGACCTTGTTTTTTTTTGTGGGAATCTAAGTAATCCCCAAAGGCCCTGGATAAACAACAATACCAATTAGAACATTAAGAGATTGAATTTTTGTGAACATTACCTACAATATACTTACCAATTCACAATTTGTTGGACGTCAGAGAATTTTTGCTTGGGAGTAGATTGAGTACAATCTAAATACCAAACAAAATTCCATTTGATAGCCATGAACACTAGTATCCAGTGGTCACCACTATTGTAGGCACCCAACACGAAGTTGTGCGCCAAAGCATCTACAATAGTCTTCTTCAAATTTTTGGTCCGGAAATTGGATATCTATGGCTATGAATAGCATTGGGTCCAGAAACCCAACATTTAAGTGAAGATCATTTGCTAGCTCTATAATCTTTCCTTCAAAATAAACAAATTGTTAGCATGCATGAACTTGGTTGCAATCTATTTTTGTTTGAAGGGACTTACAATGTCCAACACCTCAATAAGGCAACGTCTAGACCACCCAGGTTGAAAAGGACATACAAGTCACTAAATGCAACTGCAAATTTGGTATCACCATCACCTCTAAAGTAGAATTTGGCCAGTTGTGCATGAATGCCAGTTTTCCCTTTCACACTTTCCTCCATATTGTAATAAGCATGCAGCCTTGCAGTGACCCAGCAACCTTTAAAGCCTCTTTTGATAGCACAGGCTCACCAGGTTTGTAATTAGGATTAGCATTAATCCAAGAACCGGCAACGTTGGATGTTTTAGGCTGAGGCTGCAGCTTTGGTTGCTCCTTCTTCTGCTTAGGCTGGTTGTCCTGCGACATAGGCGGAGGCTGGCTACGCTGCACCTTAGCCATAAGCTGGTCGCGCCGAGGCTGTGCCGAGGTGACCTGCGGCTGAGGCGGGGTGACCTGGGGTTGTGGTTGTGGCGTAGGCTGGACCAGATGCGTTTGTGGCGTACCCTGCCTCTTTTGCCGATGGTGAGCTACAGTACCTGCATCTGAATCTGTACCACATAATGGGCTTGTAGAGTTGGGAGCTCTCGACCTAGGTGGTATGAGGATCTGACTCCTTGACCATTGTATTCATTGTAAGAGGGCTTCACCCTGGGTTGTAACCTCATCCCCTGCTAGGCAGCTTAATGTGCCTAAGTCAGAGGTTCCAGAGTTTCTCTCGGAGTTCTGGTAAAGCTCTGGTATCTTTTCCATTATTTCGAATATTATTATTAATAAAGTATCATCTTCTTTATATCATGAGTTAAGTTTACAATTCCCGATCTTTTACCTAAGTCCGAGTGACTTAGAGCGACGTTGCTCTCTCTTTTGATTTAGAGTTTATCTTTTAGTCGGGATTCTTCCTTACGGGTTTTCTCACCGGACTAGAGAGCTCAAGTCATTTCTCTAGGTTGAGGGGGATTTCTCTCAAAGGCCTTGAGAGAAATCCTAGTATAACAAGTGCAGACGCGGTGTCTAGCTTGGTGCTATCTAGAAAGTGTGTTCCATCCCAGGGTACCGTTGTGGTAGGCAGCAGGTGGTGACAGCCATGTCCCTTCTTTGTAATCCACCACGTTCGGGTGTTTTCATAATAGTAGTTGCCGGATACCGCTGGATCCCCCTTTCATCCCTTTGAGATCCTTTCTTACATCCGTCAAAGTAAGTTCTGGTTTCCCGACCATTAGGTAAAGTCTAGGCAAAGGTTAGGGTAGCTTCTCTCTAGAGTTTAGAAGTGTCATTAGGAACCTACGTCCCATAGTACTCCCAGCTCCTTTTCTACTCGGAGTCTCATGTGTCGCCAGTCGTTCGCGACCTTCTAACAGCTTGTTGTCCATACTTGCTAGTATTGGTCAAGTTTTGCTTGGCCACTATCTTGATACTCCTGTATCTCCGTGAGAGATAGTGTACTCTTTATCCCGATTGCTTCTCTGAGGAAAAAAATACGATACCTTAGAATACTCCTCAATGAAATACTACAACATATTATTTTGTGCTTGCAGAATATTATTCTAAAGCCTAAGAAACACAAAAACAGCCCAAGCCTGGCCCTAGACATCGGGCCGGGCTGCCCTAGGCCCACAGAAGGCCGGGCCGGAAAAGCTTGGACCGGGCAAAAAGTCCAGGCTTCTGGGTGGGGCCACCGGGCTGCGGGCCATGTACACAGCCAAGTGCGTAAGTGAACAGTGAGCAAAACAAGTCAGGTCAGCGCGGGTACAGCTGGACAATCGCTATAGGCTGAAAATTCCGTTCAGTTTCTCCTTTTTTTTAAAAAAAAAAGGGTGTGTAGAAATCGACAACCGATCGGTGTATGAAAAATCTAAAAACCGAGAAGTTCTGAACAGTGTAATCTGGTTTGGTGTTCTGTTTTCACCAGAATTAGAAAATCATCATGAAACAAAGTAAAAATAGAGACCAAACATCAAGCCAGAGAAAAAGATACTAATTTACTTCAAATCACCACAATTTCGGACAGCAAAGAGAACTAGCAACGAGTAAATCAAATAGAACACACCTCTCCATTCGCTGCAGTTCCTTCTCCCATCGCATAGGTTTTTTTTAGAAAAAAAAAAGTCATCACCACCCTTTATTCAAATATTACGGGTGATACAAATGTCATCCGGCGGCGCCATAAACCATACATGATAACCAATGCTACTGTAGATATAACTTCTTGCTAATATATGAGCATTTTTGTTCGACTCTCGATACTCATGGACAAACTCCATTATCCTGAACTCTACGCTGTAGCCATAAACTCTCCGGCTCTAACAATTAAACCAGGGCAAGCTAAAGAGAACAGAAAAACAAAGGGCATCTGGTCATGCTGCGTGTACTTGCGTGGACTAACAAGGCTGGACCGAGCATAATCCCATGTATCAACAAGCATCTTTACCAAGAAACATGCACGAGCATGACCTGGCCACTACGGCAAAGACCTCGACATACTCCACATGTTTTCTTCGCGTGCAAAATTGAGAGAAAAGACGCATATACATTTTGAACACCTGTTACCGTTTGGAATACAGAAGCAAGGAGGGATCCACCGAAGCTACCACCATTCAGATCAGGACAATCAGTAGTTCAGTACAGTTCTCACCAACAGCCACCTACCAGAAGAAACGTGCGCTTTCTTTCCTTTAACTGCATGCACCTAGATGGTGGAAGGAATTGCTTAATTGCACAAGAGAGTTTACAACCAGACTTAGGTGAGTAGGTGACGGTGACTCGTACCACACCTGAAAGAGCACCCTGGTCCTGGAGTTAGACTGTCCAGAACCACCATATATGATCGTCATATCTCATCAGATGGTGAGACATGAGCTACCGAGCTATTGCTGCACATAGTGAAACTCTTGCCTCATTGTGGTCATCAGCATGGAGCCATCGTCGCATGAGATGCTTCAGCTATGGCTCCTACCCCTGCACAGTTTCAAACAATAGGTATCATCAATCAGAACACCACAACCCCGCCCACAACATGGCATGGCATCAAATAGTTGGCCACATGGTAGAACAATTCACAAACTACTGTGAAGTTCCAAACCATGAATTTGCTTGGGATAGAACGATGCCACATGCTCTGAGAAGACAGATAGATCGCAAGTATCTTTACCTAGGTGACTCTCTTCCTCTGGATGAGCTTCTGCGCCCTCTGTGACGATCAAAACTCTGACAGCTTCTGTATCTGCAGAAGGAAACACTGATCAATTATACAAAATTGTAAAAAAAAAAAGGATTCAGAGCATAAATTCAATTAATTACCTGTCACGATTATTTTTCCCACCATCTTTGTCTGACCTAATGGACAAATGATCGGGAGTGGGTGATCGGTATCTTCGTACAAAGGAGTAACGCCGAGTGAAACCACGACCCTTTCTTGAACGCTTTGGAGCTCCATCAGAGGAACCACCACTCCTGGATGGGCTTTTACCATGACGAGATGAAGGTGATCTTGTCCTGCGACTGCAAGGTGGACTAGCACAGCTGCTCCTCCTCCTCCTACGAGATCGACGATGTGATGTAGGGCTATGGGCAGAACTTCTTCCGGATGATCTCCCATGGCTTCGGCTTCGCCTCCTCTTCGAACACCTTACAGGGCTCCTGCCAACACTTCGAGTTGGGCTAATGCTTCTTCTCCTGCTTACAGGTGGGCTTCTGCTCATTCTTCTCTGCACAGGAGATACTTCCAGGCTTGCATTCTGACTCCTCCGTGGCAGGTGACTCCCTGACCTCCCACTGAAACTTCTTTTTTGAGCACCATAGGAACTAGTACTTTTGCTTCTGCTTCTAGAAAGTGGTGTATCCAGACTTCTGCTAGCGTTTCTAGACAGGCTCCTGCTGGGGCTTCTTCCACGAGGGCCAACACTGATGCTCTGGTTTGTTGGACTAGTGCTCCTACTGCATTCGACAGGGTCAGTGGCTGCCCTTTTGGTTGGGCCTCTCGGACTGATACTACCATGTATGCCTTTTGAAGACTTCTTACTAGGACTCCTTCGTTTATGCTCGCTATTTTCTCCTCTAGGAGCTATACAGAGAGAGACATTTGAGCCATCACCTTTCAATTTATCTGTGGCAACACAATCACATAACATAAAAGGTGTTAGATAACTCGAGGCAGTACATTTCTAATATCTATAATCTACATATAAAAGTTGAAATCCTTGAATAATGAATTTTTTAAGGTGCATGATGTAATTGTAGTGCATTGGTAAAAAAGCCAACCATTTTTGCTTGTCATAGATCCATGGTCATTGATCTCCATATGCATACCACAATTCACTATTTTAACTCGGACAAGAGGTGTCGAGCCATCAACATCCACACCCTCAATCTTCTTCAAGACATCACCTCCAAGAATGAGCTTGCCAAACACAGTATTCTTCCTGAAAAATGTGTCAAAAACTACATCTAATAAAACTGGACTGCAATTCAGACATCTGGGGATCTACACAAAGAAAATACTCTTGTGGATCCTTATGCAAACCTTCCTATTCACTTAACTAGAAATTAGCATGCTAAGTTAGTTACAGTAGCCATGCTGCCAAAGCCAAACTAAATCACACAGATGCTTAGAACAAGTAGAATCAGACAATAAGTCAGTAACCAAGGTCATATCACCTCAAATCTTCAACAACCAAAATCAAAGCGGTCAGTACATGACAATAAACAAACTTTTTTTGCTCATTTTAATCAATTGCCTTTTCACTATGACCTCCAATTTTATTTCTGAAGCGACAAATTTCACTTGTTAACGATGTAAATTACTTGCTCAAGTATGTGTCAAAGCAACCTCCATGGCATATAAATTCTATGCATCTATAGGCTGCACAACTGGTAGCACATGGCATTTCTTGAGACTGACTGGAGTCACCTTTAACTTGTCAATACCTATTGAGCAAAGGTTAACTTAAAAGTTCACAGAAGCTAATAGTATTTATTTGGAAATTTGTTACCTAATTCTGTAAGTATCATGGATTGTATTCTTTTTCCACAAATTGTGCGTTAACTCTGTGCATACACTACAAGCTACGTGAACGTGAGCGCTTACTTGTGTGTTTGTTGCATTGCATGTGCACTTGGACTGAAGGAAAATTAAAGCATCACGCACAATGGACACGTATAAAAAAACAGAAAGCGGGTTCATATGAAATTATGAATAAACCTGTCAAGATGAGGCATGGGCTTGAATGTAATGAAGAATTGGGAACCATTTGTGTTCGGACCAGTATTTGCCATGGATAATAGACCACGATCATCATGGCACAAGGCAAAATTTTCATCTGGAGTGCAAACACTAAATCTTCATCACAGTGAGCTAACAAATAAGGTTGATAACAGGAAAAGGAAATGATATAAAAAAAACTTTACAAAACATCTTAATGTGGCACCATTTGGTAGCTTGATCTTGTTTGAAAACCTTAATACTCCCTCTGGTTCCCAAATCATTTTGTTTACGACATAAAAAACACTTCAATGTGTCATTATACTATTTTTTTCATGAACAGATTAACATCAACAGTGTTTTGTCAACCTATTTAATTTTTTATATATTGATGGGCCAAATTGAAGAAGTTTGACCAACTAGTCCCACTGTTTTCGAATATATGATGTTCAGGACAATTAAATGTTATAAATTTAAAGATAGTGAGTAGAATCGTAAAACATTTTGTATTTTGAATCAGAGGGAGTATGATATAAAAAAACATGCATCTAAAATTAAATAAGTGACTATCCAAACAGTCGAAAATTCTAATGTTATGAAGCATACAAGGCTCTTATGAAGAGATATTAAAAAGATAAATACCTTCAAATGTTCCACCATATATACTCTCTCCACCAGTCCCTGTAACAGGAGTGTATTAAGCAATCATTTCTCCATTTAGCGAGATAGGAAGTTTCCGAACAAGAAATCAAAAATAGCAAATGGATTTTTTTTTTTTGTTGTACTAAGGAATAGAAAACCCAATGTGCATAAACAATAGAAGATAGTCTTGACAACATAGTACCACTAAATTGAAAATTGAACAACATATCATGACTGATGCACTTACTTCTGCTAGTTGTGAAATTCGTGAAAACAAACAAAAGGCATGTAACAAATCTTTGCCTATAAGGACTACATTTAAAGGAAATAATTCAATGTATAAGGTTAAATTTCCACAGTCCTCCACTATTAATAACTACAACAGATTCCTTAGGTTTGAACTTTCCACTTCCAGAAGCTAGAACAGATTATTGTAATCTTAGACATAACAGGGAATGTGTGCATGAATAAATTCTACCTATACCACCAGATCAGCAGAAAAACATAGTGAAATACAGAAAGTAATTGCATATTAGCAACGAATTCAATGATTTATCAGAAAGCCATCTTTTTGCCGAAATAGCAAAACATGGCATACAAATCATATCACTCACCATTGTTTTTCGAGAAGTCGCCGCCCTAAACCACATAAAATATATCAATCACATGGTCAGATTAAAGTCAAACCCAAAGGGAGCAGAATGTAGTGAAACATCCCATGAAAAGAAACCAGTAGAGTAGAGACCCTCATAGAAAAACAAATATGAAACTGACTAAGAATAAGGGTTAGCAATAAATGTTGATATCACATCACAGTTAGAGGTAAAATAGCATAATACCTGTGCCATGAGTCCCTTCTTAATGCTGTGAAATCTTGTGCCCCTATAATACAGTGGTGACACAGTTGTTTCTCCAACTCCCTTCTCTCCTAAAGTGGAATAGAACACTTAGTAAGAGGAACGGTGCATGGATCACATGTAAATGAAGAATATGAGGATTTCAAAGAGCAATGCTGTGCGAGTTGGTATAAAGAGCATACAGCTCGTATAAAAGTTTTAAAATGATCATCTGGTTCAGGTTTGTAAACATCTATGCAGGTAGAAAAGTAGTAGTATCTATCTCTGAGCTATGTGCGCACCAAAAAGAGCAGACAACTGAACAGGTTAAAGAAGATTACCTGTGCATAATGCTCGAAAGTTCTCAGCTGTCTTTGGAACAACATCAGCAAACAGCTGCAAGGGGAGCAACATCATTTCTGATTGTTAACCAGAGAGAAAAAAAAAACTGAAAACCTTGAGCCTTCATAGCAGAAAACCTATGAAAACTAATAGCTACGGTGGATGGATAGTACATATCCTGCAGTTATCGCTTAAATCAATAAGACCAACAAAATATAGGGTCTCTATGAAGAGGAACTGGGATTTAAATTCCTAGGTGTTAGTATGAAATTCTGTTAAATTCTGAGAAATTCCGAAGGGGAATCCATAAGACATCCACTTAAGGAGGAAACCATACCTCAAAAACCATTTTCCCTGCATGATCATCACCAATCGACACATCTAGAAAAACAAAGGGATTTTTCTTTCTTTCCATCTCCAACAACACTCCCTCGGCTGATAATGAAACAGGAGCAACAAGAAGCTCACTCTGATTTCAAGAAAGAATAGAGCCAAGTTAGTATGCAACATCCAACTGACATCCAGTGTACTTAAAGAGGCGGAGGTGAAATAATTTAGTTGAAATTGGAAACCTCAAGTCCTAAGGGCAACCTAACCAGCCCGTGGTTAATACAGAGCCCTTCGTTTCTCAGACAAGAGTGTCCAAATCTTCACATCCCAATGCCTTGTTCCAGATGTACTACTAGAACAAGTAACTGCCTGGTCCGGAAACCAATCTATCGATTTGGTATTATTACAAAACAGACTGACCAACTTAAAACGAAGTTAGGAATTGTGTAGCATTGCAAATATGACGAAATAGGCTTTCAAAATCGAGCCAAAGATGACTGTAGCCAGCACCTCCAACCAATTGAGTTAGTATTTTAAATTCGACATTCCTATCGCAAGATGGCACAAATTCACCAGTGCAATCACCCAATTCCCCAATTTATGCATATAATCACCAACTCTGAAGAGTACATGACAGTTAAACCCTACAAACCCAAAACCCTAGCACGCTCTCAACCCGCAACCTCGAACCCCCCATTCCCCCACGGACCATCAAACCGAATCCAACCCCCAGAATCAAATGTGCAAACGATTCGCGTGGAGCGCACGAGCACGCGCCGCGTAATCATACGGAGCACATCGAGGTGCACGGCCGGACAGTAAGAGTGGAAGGGGGGCACGAACCGTCGACAGGATCGAGGATCCGACGGGACTCCTCAGCTCCGCACTCGCAGCATTCACGATGACGCCGCCACAGACAGCGACCTCACGAGCTTGAGGCGAGGGCGCGAGTAGCCGAGGAGGCACGGCTGGTGGGGTGCGCCGAGGAGCGACGCCGCGAGATCGAAACAGAGACGACGACGATGATCCGCTGACGGGGATTGGGCCACCCAAAGGCCCATGATCAAACTTCTAAGGCCTACAAGGATCCAGTAAGGCCCACACGCAGCGGCCTGGCCTATCTGGATTTCGTAAAGGCTCAAGTCGAGGGTAGAAGAGGAATGCAAAGAAATCCGAAGAGCTCGCTGAAATGGCGACGGTGAGGCCCCTCGCCGTGCTCGCAGCCGCCTCGGCCACGGCCACGCCGAGCACTTGCATCTCCGGCGCTCCAGTCGCCGCGCCGTTCCTCGGAACTCGCGTGTGTCTCCGCCTCCGCAGCCCACCGCGGGGCGTCGCCTGTGCTCTCCGCCGGAGGCCCTCCAAGTACAAGGTAACCAACCTTTGCTTCTCACCCAGTCACCCGATGCTTAAGTACCTCGTCTTGTGGTATGTGCCTCACTATTTGGTTTTTACGTGGGTGACCCATGAGCTTCCCTTGGAAGACTAAGATTGGGGGCAGTAATAGATTGTGTGGCGCCGTATGTTAAGCCTAGAGCACCTGTTACTATTGTAAAATTTCATTGGGGTTCAGCGAAGTGTTACCCCAACATAAGTTCTCTTTGGATCATGTATTGCTGTTAAGATGTCGTGGATAAGATAGATTTTTTGTTTTCTTCATGTTCCTGTATGTATTTTCTGTGAACTGTACATGGAAGGCTTACTGACGAACTTTGCCTTGTTCTAGACTAAAATTCAGAGTGAGGTGGAGGTGGTAGCTGCAGAAGATGTTGTGGACGATGATGACGAGGATGGTGATTTGGAAGCACTTTTCAAGCAGCTGGAAGAAGATCTTGAGAATGATGATTTATCTGTCGATGATGACGACGATGATATATCAGAAGAAGATATGGCAAGGTTTGAAAAGGAATTGGCAGAAGCAATTGAAGATATCAGTGGTGTTGATGAGTCAGCAAAGGATTCGTTGCTGAGCCCGGGTGACTATGGTAATGATGAGCAAAAAGATGGAAGCGAACAACCAGAGCTGAAAACCTGGCAACTCAAGAGATTGGCTCGTGCACTGAAAATAGGTCGGCGTAAAACTAGCGTAAGCAGCTATATATTCACTTGAGCTTTTTTTTAATTTTAACTTTAGCTTTCAGAACTCAGCATGCTGTATGTTACATTTGAGCGCTCTTTTGTAGGAATAGGCAAATCTCTAAAATTCAAACTACTGAAAGTTTTTCCATTTTCTATTGCAGATAAAGAATCTTGCAGGGGAGCTAGGCTTAGATAGGGCTGTGGTCATTGAACTGCTCCGCAATCCACCACCAAAACTTCTACTCATGTCTGATTCTTTGCCTGATGAAGCTCCTTCTAAACCCGAAGTGAAGGAACTAGAACCCCCTAGTTCGATGACCGTTGATGAGGTTGATACCAGTGAAATCGAGCCACAGGTGGAGCTTCCAGTTCATGTCATGAGTGCAGAATGGTCCACACGAAAAAGACTAAAAAAGGTGCAACTTGAGACCTTAGAAAGAGTCTACTTGCGGAGCAAACGCCCCACGGTAACTAGCATTTCCATCAAGATAGTGATTTTTTTTTCTTCTGCAACGTATACTCACTTAATTTATTTCATTTCATGCAGAATGCAATGATCAGCAGCATAGTTCAAGTGACAAACCTTCCACGAAAGACCATTGTTAAGTGGTTTGAGGATAGAAGGGAACAAGATGGAGTGCCTGACCATCGTGTTGCATTCAAGAGATCCCTATCTGAGACTGTAGCTAGTTCATAACTTCTTCAGATAAGCCTTTATAATAGTTTTCGCATGGAAACCCTTACTAGCCTGTAATTTGAACTTCTAAACTATGACAAGTTTTGCAAGCCCACATGGAGTATTTTTAGGTTCTAGCAATACTGTCAGATCAGCCAGTGTGACAGGTACAACTCCTAACTGTCACTTGCATTTTAATTGGCTTCAGACTGGACCACCATTTTGACTATTGGCTTCAGTAAAAGTTACTTTGAGGTCTGTTGACCAAATCTTGATTTGCTGAGTGATAAATGATTGTGGATTCTCTCACTTTGTTGGCTTAGAGTCTTGGATCGACATTTCACATGATCTTTGTCGTAGCGTGGTTTCTGTGGGGCATGTGCTCTGTGCTCAGTATTTTTATTTCTTATCTTTGTGCAAGTGATGCAAGATTTCCCACAGTATTAGTCTGTTAGGTGAGCTAAAAGAGAAGCTCTATGACAATCAATATCATATGTTAGGAAGAGGCAGGGACAGCATAACTGACGCTTTATAAGGAGCATGAAGTAGTGTTTATGGCCTAACCAACCAATTATGCGGTCTAACTAGCTAAATATAAATTATCTGGGACAACACCTTTTATTTCTATATGGTCAACTATGCCAGTTTTTAGAGCCGTGATTCGATGTTCATATCGTTGCTTGAATCTTGGGTTTGGGGAGGACAGTCATGGTCTGTACTTCTAAGCCTCTGCTGCCTGGAATCCATGCCACTCTGAACGTAACTTCAATCAAAATGTCTTGTTATTCTCAATAAAATAGTTTGGTCTGGTGAGTCTGCAATCTGAAGTTCTGAACTGGTCATTGCATCAACAATCAACAGGGTCAAAGTGTCAGGCGGTAGGCAATAATTTTCAGTGATTAGATGGTAGGTGTGTCCAAAGATCTTGACACTTATTTAGGACAATATCTGTCTGTCGTGAATATTTTTGTTATTATGATGATGTGTTCAGTATTCAGCGTTGTACATACTGTAGAGGTGGTAGCATCTGGGTACAGTTACAACAGTGTAGTGAGGTTGGGAAACAAGAGAATGTTGTGGCGCTCTTGTTATTTGGGTATACAGAGGGAGACTGGTAGAAACATGAGAACATGGAGACATGGAAGAAAAAAAGAAAAGTAAATAATAATCGGTAGCCTTATATGTCAAATTGTATGCTGCAATAGAAGTTTTCACTAATTCCGTCTTAGAATAAAGTCAATTTTTAATGCAATGAACTTTTAATTTTGTATACTATACCATGCACAATCTGAGTATCTGACTCTTTTGAGGCTGTATGCTGTACTTTATTATCTAGTGAATAGCAACGGTACACATATATTGGCGCGTTTTTAAGGGTTCTACCGTACAGCCTTTGTTTTCCTGTAGCTTGTATAATGCTGTTCGGCTGTCAACTGACAGTCTAATAGCAGTTCTAACTAGAGTTGAGTACAAATTTTGCATTTCTTTCTTCCCCTGGGTCCTCTGGACTTTTTCTTCACTTGTACTAGTCTATCATTAACCAATTTCTGGTAGATATTGTCGATATCAAAGGTTTGTAACCAATCTTTGTCAGATATGTTTAATGTTTTCATGACAACTCATACGATACACCTTGAATTGAAATGAGACCTTTGTTCAAAAAAAAAAAGAATTGACATGAGACGCCTATTCTATCAATTATCACCATAACATTGTCAAACTTTACAGTGGAGTGTAAAAACTGCTGTAGAATGCGTGCATATTTTCTGGTTAGCTCTCAGGAAATTGTCTTCCACCTGTAGTGGGTTTGGTGATGGACATCTAGCTGCTTCTATGCACTTGTCTTCTTCCTCCACATGCTCATGGTTGAAAGTAAAACCCATGGCATGTGCTACAAAAATAGAAAACTATGTGTGTCTAATATTCTAATATGATGGGTTTCTGTATGCTGTTCTACATGCAGATAGAATAATCTCTTCAGAACCCAGTTAGTTACTGGAAAACAGCCCCAGGCACCTTTCCATGGGCACCGGCTGTTGACTGCTCTGCTGTCTGCACACTAATGACTGTCTCTGTCCGTTTACATATATAACGCAGCCGGGACCTGCAGAAACGGGCAACTTAGTAGAAGCACACCATCCAGTTCATCCCCCTTCGTTCTGCATCCACAGTTTCAGATAAGCTGGTTCCTCTTGCAGAAAAGGGAAGGTGGAAGAGGTGCCCCAAGTGCCCATGGCTGGGTTGCAAAGGTCGGCGACGACGTTCAGAAGGTCCGGCTCCTCCGGCCTGGTCTGGGACGAGCGTTTCCTGACCGAGGCTGACGCCGAGGCGAAGGCGGCCGGCGACGACACCAAGGAGGAGCCCCAGCCGGAGCTCCGGTACTCCAGGAGCGTCGGTAGCATCGGCATGCTACGCCGTGGTGGTGCCGGTGGCGACGGCGACGACAAGAAGGGGAAGGAGAAGAAGAAGCAGAAGCATGGGCACAAGGAGGAAGCTCGCAGCAACCAGCAGGTGTTCCGGACCAAGGACGTGGCCCCTGACATCGACCCGCCGTCGCCACGGGTCTCCGGCTGCATCCTTTGCTCCATCTTCGGTGGCTCCGGCGGCTCCCGTGGCGGCGCCGGCACCGGCACGGCTCGTCGCCGATCCAAGCCCAGGAAGAAGTGACGGCACATCAACAATTCAACACGTACGCCCGCTGCCGACGCAGCTGTTTTCCTCACTGTAAAGCTTGAGCCATGGATGTGATCATGTGAGTGCATATGTTTATACTAGTTCGTCATATGAGCTTGCTACTTGATACACACCCCGTTTCAGTCAGTCAGGTTAGTAGTTTCCTCTTCTTCTTCTTTTGGTCGGTTTCTTGATCCAGATCCATGCTTTGAGCCAGAGTCAGATCTTATACGACTCTTATAGTTATACACGCAGCAGCAGTTGAGATCTGGGGTGGTTGTTCTTGGCTTCATGGTTTGGTACGTGCAATTTCATTTTCTTTGTGTTCTGGCGCTGGTCATTGCGCCTTTGAACGAACGAAACCACCTTGATTGCTTCCATGTGGGTGTGTGAGTGAGCCCTGCGAGGCCTTGTGTGCCTTTGCCGGGGCAGCCCAGCGAGGGGGTGTCCCGGATCGCGTTGCGTGCATAAAGAATTCGAGGTCGGCTCCGGTGGGCATATGGGCGCGACGCACGCCCATGTGGAGCTTGCGTTGGCCCTTGAGGTTTGTGAAATTGTGAGGCGGTTTTGTTGGGAACTGAGGGGATAGACCGATGATTTGGTCTGTTTGTTGAGGGGTGGTGCACATGATGGCCGCAGATGCCATGGTCGGCTGCGCTTCGAGGCCATTCCCCACCTCGCCGAGCTCATCTGACCGAGAGGTCCTCCTCCCCGGATCTCTCTAGGAAATTGACGGAATTTTCTTCACACGAGATTGGAAGGAAATTGTTCAGACCCCGTGTTTAAATATGTCAAACCATGTTGGCTCAAAAAATAATACGTCAAACCATGTGTTGATCAGACACACATTAGGATGGGACTTTGTGCTCCTGACGAGGAGGGTCGAGGCAGCTCATTGCAGCGCATGATGTAGAGGATGCAGGAAGAGGCACAGGCGCACAGAACAGAACAGAACTGAAGGGTGAGGGCGCACGCAGGCTGTTGGGTGCAGTACAACAGTTAAGCGATGACGATAATTCGGTGTAACAAGTTGGTGAGCGACATGATTGCGCCTGCCGAGGTGGAGAGCGACGGCCATCCGTCCGCAGGCGCCGGTGGCATCCACGTCGACGTCTGACGTGGACGTGATCCCGATTCAGTCTCTGGATTCACACGGCCGCGTCCACCCGGGTCGCCCGCCTCAGCCTGATCCATTCGTCATCATACCGTCGACGATATTCCAGCGGCGTCACGTCTCTGTGTACATGGACCTGTGTGGTGGCCTGGCGGGGCCGTCACTTTCTCCGGCACGTTGTCGTGCATTAACCCCGCGTCACGTCCCTGTTTTGGACCAATGGACCCTCACGACTAGTCGATCGATCATCAATCCATTATCGATCGGTAGCCTAGCTTAGCTCCGACGAACAGTCTCGAGTTCACATTGGATATGTCGTTGACGTTCCTCGTCGTGGTCGCAGAGAAAAGTAATTTGCGGATTCGATGGTCTCACCATGTTCCGAGCCATGCATGTTTTTTTTCCATGGAAAAAACACGTACACATACAGGCGTCGCTCCAAGCCTCCAAGCATGATAGTGTGAGACCAGGACGATACGGAGATTCGTGACCTGGACTGTTCACCTAGTTTGGTTCCGCGGGGGGCGCGCTAGGCACCAAACGGGCCAACCTGACGCTGCTCCTGCGTTTATGGGGTGTGCTTTCGAGCTGTCCCGGAAGGGGAAAGACAACAACAGAAAAAGATCTTGCGCCGGTGCCCCGGTGGGTGATGAACTGATGATGCAGAGGACGCTGAGGAGAAAAAGGGAGCAAACGTCCAGTACAGTCCGTGCGTAATTGTTGTTTGTGATGATCGACTCAGAGAGAACGGGCCGTTTATCTCCCATGGGTCTACAGGCCTCAGCCCAAATCCGTCGTCGTCTCTCGGCCTGCCTTGACGGGCCATCCCCACGGACGACGGCCCGCGTGGGTGGGTGAATTAATCAGCCTTACGCCCCGAATCCGTCTCTGGGCCGCGCGCTTGACGGGCCATCCCCACGGACGACGGCCCAGCGGCGTGGTTTGCTTCAAGCGCCCGGCCTGCGTGCACGCGCGGCTGCGTTGCGGCCTGAGCTTTGTTGTTGGGCTGTCGTGGGTTGTGCGATCCTAACACACACCATCATGTGTGTTGTCGACTTCATGGAATCATGGTACCGGGTGGGTAGGCCGCAACGGCCTCGTTTCGTTTCTGCTTGTGTTTTTCTAGCGGAGTGGTTGCGAGTCTTAAGACAATGTTGGGATCCTGATCTAACCGGTCAGGCCTTTTTTAAGTAGTTTTGAGTGTTTTTTTAGTGATGTCCCAATCCTACCGAGGGCAGGCTCCTTTAGGCCGCATACGTAGATATTGGAGTGGGCTGCAATTATTTTATTTAATTACGCCCGCCAAGATTCGAACTTACGACCTCTGACCCTAATACTATATTGAGTTGCATGCACCAAGCAATTCAACCTAAAAGCTTAAGCTGATACTCCAACAGAGTTATTGTGTTTCGCATATTGATGTTCCAATCCTATCAGGTGAGTCTTATCTTTTTTTTGTTTCTTTTCTTTTTCCTGTTTATAGCCTACGAGGGCTCTAATCTTGAACTTTTCACTAAAACTCGCATTATCTTGTGTGATTAGTTATAAAAATATTGTGCATTGGAGGCCCAAATATGACTCGCATATGGATAGGGGAATCGGAGCTACCCTTGGCCCTTGGGTATAAAAGTGTGTGTTTATGTCAATTTTCAAAAGAAGCGGAGTGTGTCCCTATTATTGCTCAACATTACAGAAACCCAAGTGCGACGATATTTCTGATTTTAAGCGCGTCATGGCCAATGTTTCCAACTGTCTAACGCTTGTGTCAAGTTTACGTTATTATTTTCCTATCCCATCGTTTCATCTAATCATTCTAACCACAGGACCCCGTAGGCCTCTCGAGTACTGCATACCTGATGGATGATGAATGTGACGGACATGTAAAAATGCTGGATGTCGCGGGAATATAATCGATAAGATCGTTTTCCTTTTGCGCAAAAAAAAAAGATAGTTTATTTCTCGTTGACTAACAAAACATGCACGCCTCTCGTCTTTACTTCCCTTCCCTCTCTAAACTTTGTAAATGAATGTATCGTGATAAATTGATTTGCCGGCGCGGCTAGCATGGTTAGCCACAGTAGGAGGATCTGTTCATAACCATATTGTAAACGTGGCGCTGATATAATCCAAGGCCTTATTCCATTCGGAGCAGGTTTGCATGCGGCCACTGTTCGTTTGAAACCGTGATGACGTCGCTAGCGAAGCCGAGATCATACCGGTGGCCGGTGGGCACGCTGGCCTTGCCAAAAGTACTTTTTACTTTCTATTTATCCCTCTCACAGAACACGCATCTCTAAAAATTCTTTTTTTCCTTTTTCTATTCATCCCCTCACATAACACGCATCCCAGAAAAAAAAGTACTTTTTCCCACCACAACTAAACACGGCATAGTCGCCGTCTCGTCGCTAGCCCCCTGAGTCCCTGACACTGACGCGAGGGTCCGCCAGACAAAGCGCACATATCCGTCGTCGGATTCGCCAGCCCCCCCTCGCCGAGCTCCTCTCCGGCGCTGTGGCCGACGGCGAGCCACTCGCTCCAACCGCCGCCGCAGCGCACGCCGAAAAGCCAGGCCGCGCCCACAGTTTGCGCACGCCGCACAGCTGCCCGCCTCGTGCCGGCGAGGCTCCTCCTCGCACCTGCCCCGCCTCGTCACCCAGCCGCTGACGGCGTGGCCCCGCGCCAGCCCTGGCCCGCGCGGTCGGCGGCGTGGCCACGCGGTGGGGGGCCAGGAGCGCGGCCACGCAGCGCGCCTCGCCACCTTCCGCTTGGGCGGCGCCAACGCGTGGCCTCGTGCGCCGCGACGTGGGCTGCCTCGCTGCCGTTTGATCCCGCGGCGGGGCGCATGGCGCTGGGTGGGCGGCGCGCGCTCCTCCTGAGCCTGGGGTCCGCAGCGATCGAACTGGACACCCTGTCAGTGTCACATGGCCGGAGCTGGAATGCTGCTGGATCCCTTGCAAGCCAAAAACACCGCGCTTTTCCCCCTCTAGACCTTCCTTTTCTCGTCGAATTCTACACCCATACATTCTCTGCTTGATTCTCTGAGTGATATCTCTGGCCTACTACTGTTTTTATTATTACACGAAACGTGTCGAATATGAGGAAGGGTGAGGGGGTGGCACGTGAAAAAATCCTAGGCGTTTTGGGACAAAGAAAAGGGTCGCCCGTCCCCCCCGTCGATGTTGAAGCAGGACGGAATGATGGAGCGCTTGCTTTCCAACTTCAGGCAGGGCAGGGGAAGGAAGGAGACGAGCGAGGGGCAATAAAGGGTCAGGAGACAGAGAAACGTGCGCGCCATTAATTAGAAAAAATCCATCCACCCCCTGCCTGCCGACGAGCCGGAGAATATGCAGCAGCAGGATCAGACGACGAGATCGAGCTCGCTGCCCTCCAGCAGCGACCGCTCCTCCAGCTCGGCGCCGCAGACGGAGGACGCCAGAGAAGGCACGCACACTGCTACTACCACTTTGCCCCTAGTTAGTTTTATCTTTTTACAGTTGCTTCTGTTTTGATCGATCACCCAGCTCAGTCCATTTCTTCGAGCATGCCCTTCGTTTGTTCTTCGTGATTCACTTTGTTTCAAAAGGATCGAGGCATTTTTTTGCTTTCTTTCTTTTTTTTGTTTGTTTCGTCTTTGATAAGAAATGAAAGCTAGTATCCGCCTGGTGAATTCAATTCATAAGTGATGCAAACGTTCACTTTGTTTCACGTCGATAAATCACCATGCATGCACGAGAGAGACTGATTTGAGAATCAATGGCCGGGTGTGGTGTGTCTCTGTAGGGATGGAGAGCGACGACGAGATCGGGACGGTGCCGGAGGTCGGGCTGGAGCTGGCTGCCGGACGACCGTCGACGTCCGGCAGGGAGGCCGCCGGCGGTGGCACAGGCGGCGGCGCGGCCGCTGCCGGGACGTCGTCCGCCGCGGCCCAGGCGGCCAGCGCCGCTCGCCGCCGTGGCCGGAGCCCGGCCGACAAGGAGCACCGGCGCCTCAAAAGGTGAGCTTTGGCTTCTAGTTCTAGCCTTCCACTAGCTCCTACATACCACGCCTCTTTCGTGCCTCGATCGACCGTGTAACGTGCGAGACCTTCTGTGCGGTGTGCTATCTCTCTCATCGATGGTATGGTACGTGTAAACGGCGATTGCTAGGCTGTCGAGATTCGAAAAAACCTTTGTGTCGGCGTTGCATAGCTAGAGTGCTCGATCGAGCAAAAGGAAGCGAGTGGTTTTACATACCGACGACGTACGCAACTTGATGCTGTACAAAGTTTGCCTTTAGTGCCAAGGACGACAACAACCTGATCGATAGCATAATGACATAGGCGGTGCATAAAAGCGTGACAAAATGAGTGGAGATGCTAGGGCGTTTCGCGACTGGTTTTGCTCGTTTTCTTTCTTACGTGAAGTCCTTCTTTCAAGCTCGTACTCGTCGTAAGTAATCATACTCATGTCTACTAATTCATTTGACCATTCGTCTTTTTTTTTTACTTTCAGTTTCGTATGGAAATATTTGTTACTGTTGATGTATTCTCGCAACTATTGGCTATTCATCTTATTCGAACAATTCATTGCAAATACGTGCAAAGATAAATCATGCGTACTAATATAGAAAATCTTATGTTCGCGATGAATCAAAACATTGTGCTAATCTCACTAGCTATCTAAACTATAGCTTTGACACAATACCTTCAAAGTTTGCCATCTCTTTACTTTATTTACTTAAAGTCTGTAGTTTCCGGTTGGTTTTTGCTAATATGTCTGTACTTTTGTGAAATTTAATTTTTAAAAATATTTATAAAATAAGAGAGTACTATTCTTCATTGGTGCCTTTAAGCTTAACAAAACTGTTTGAGTTTGAAAAATATCCAGATGATGGCGCCATGCTGGGGGCATTCTAGCTTTTCTTTGGTAGCCGTTGCTGTATAGCCAAGATGGTGAGAAGAATTTCTCAAAATAAAAAAGATGGTGAGAAGAAATGTCAGATTTATAGCCCAAATCGAAGATGGGCTCAAATCAGAGGTGGGCCTGCCCGTAGTCATAGTAAGCTCATAGAGGTGGGCCCACCATCAAATTGCCGGAAGTGGGCAACGGACACGATCAGATCATGATACTCGCTCGTCCTAATTGTACCCTCTCTCTCAAAAAAACAAAAAAATCAAGATGCTCACTCTCACTGTCACTTCTAGGTTGCTTCGGAACCGGGTGTCGGCGCAGCAAGCGCGGGAGAGGAAGAAGGCGTACCTGAGCGAGCTGGAGGTGAGGGTGAAGGACCTGGAGAAGCGCAACTCGGAGCTGGAGGAGAGGCTCTCAACGCTGCAGAACGAGAACCAGATGCTTAGACAGGTACGAATACGTCACCAGTTCTGCTAGCAGAAGCCTAGCGTAATTACATTTTTCAGACGCCATGTGCCAAGTCTCTTTGACGAGTAATTGTAACATAGGTTTGGGTATAAAAAAAAGTGTATACTCACTGTCGTCTCAATGTATCATCAACACTTCGAGACAGCGAGTTTGGTTATCATCAGTAGGATGCAAGATGGCAGTTTAAACTGAAATACTTTTCCCTGTACGTGCCGCAGATACTGAAGAACACCACTGTGAACAGAAGAGGGCCAGGTGGTGGTAGCAGCGCAAGCGGTGACAGCAAATAGCCGGTACACGCAAGACCGGATCGGAGGAGCTGGTTGCATTTGCATTCTCTAGGTTTATGTAACAGTTTCCTATATAGCCGCCTTGCCAACATGGCAACATGTAACTCCGTCCATCTAATCTGACATGTACAGATACGGCGTGATGACGCAGTGCGTGGCGCAAGTGTGATTACGTTTAAGAAGCGGCGTATGATTTATTAACTTCTGAGTCATCCGCGAAAACCATGTGAATTTGGGATCAAACACTAGGTGGAACACTGTTGCTAAAAAACACCTTTACTATTTTTTTTTATCAAAAAGTGTTTGACAATTGAAATCGACGACACTTGCAGATCTGTGGTGTTTGCGCCGGCAATATGAGGTCACTGTCTAGTTCATTCTCGTGCCATCACCGCTGACCAAATCTTTGAATAGGTTAAGCGTGTTCAGCAGACGCCACTGCGTCCGATTCCTAGGCGGATACCACCAGTTCATCTCCTGTCTGTTACCGCCACAGTCATGCCTGCTTCAGCAGTTCAGCTACCACACAAAAAGTGTCGTTTCTTCCACGGAGACCGCCTCGCAAACATCGCAAGAAATACCCCAACCTTGTCGCTCCCAGTCCCAGCCAGATGTATGGAATGGAATTATTTGGGGATCTGCCTTCGTCTGACTAGATGAAGACGAAGGAATGGACATGTTTTGATATTCAGATTGAGACGGTCTTTAGCTTTTTGTTGGCCTTCAGTTTATTGCCTCTCTCTAGTAGAACAAGTTGCTATTACGTTAGCTTGGCTGGTTTACGTAGGAGAGAACCAGAATGCACGCTCGTTGAATGAGTCTGAATTGTTCACCAATTAGCTACGATCAAGATTCCAAGATGGACGAAGGGAGCCCAGAGATCGTGCCTGTCAACTCTCCGGCGTCGGACCCACATGATCCGGATCATGAATCTTCAGAAAGGTTAGTACTGGCATGGTCTACCTCTTGCCCTTTCATCAGTTCTCAACGACATCTCAATCCTACTTCGAATGCACAAAAGATCAATTTCATCCAGCCGCATCAGAATTACGAATCCCTCAGGTTTTGGTTTGCTTCACAAGATCGGAATTCGCAGTGTTCTTGCAAAAAATAAAAACCGTACTGTTCCATCAGAAATTCCTGCGAGACATTTCCTGCAGAGTTTATGCGTTCCGAACGGAGCATATATATTTCACCGTGACTGAATTTGCAGCGAGGATGGCAATGGAGATGGCCCTCCGGAGCCTCTCAGCGAAAAGCTTCCCGTCCCGCGCGCCGAGCTCAGCCTCTACCGCGCGGCCGTGGCGCTGCGCCTCCTCCTCCTCGCCGCCTTCTTCCGCTACCGCGTCACCCACCGGGTCCCCGACGCGCCATGGCTGTGGGTGGCCGCGCTCGTCTGCGAGCTCAGCCTCGCCCTCGCGTGGCTCCTCTCCCAGCTCCCCAAGCTCTCCCCGACCAAGCGCGCCACGCACCTCGACGTCCTCGCGTCGCGGTACGAGCACGACGGCGACGAGGAGCTCGCCGGCGTCGACGTGCTCGTGACGACGGCGGCCGATGAGGCGAGGCGAGCAGAGCCGCCGCTGGCGACGGCGAACACGGTGCTGTCCGTGCTCGCGGCGGACTACCCGGCGGCGAGGCTGGCGTGCTACGTCTCCGACGACGGCGCGGAGATGGTGGCGTTCGAGGCGATGTTCGAGACCGCCCGGTTCGCGAGGCGGTGGGTGCCCTTCTGCCGGCGACACGGCGTCGAGCCGAGGGCGCCCGAGCTCTACTTCGCCCGCGGCGTGGACTACCTCAGGGACCGTGCCTCGCCGTCCTTCGTCAAGGAACGCCGCGCCATGAAGGTGACCGATCAATCGCTTCTGGATCGTTTTGGTAGGCAGTCACAGCACTGGTGGTTGATCGTGATCGGTTGCAGAGCAGAGGGAGTACGAGGAGTTGAAGGTGAGGATCAACGGCCTCGCCGCGACGGCGAGGAAGGTGCCGGAGGACGGGTGGGTCATGTCGGACGGCACGCCGTGGCCGGGGAACAACCCGAGAGACCATCCTGCCATGATACAGGTCAAAATTCAAAACTCCTCGCCTCCCTTCACTCGTCAGCGTGAACTGCGCGGGTGACATGGCAAATCCTACGTGGCTCCATTTTATTGGTCCGTGACGTGTGATGGAGTTCGATTATTCATGGCGTTCAGGTTCTTCTTGGGCATCCAGGGGACCAGGACGCCGAGGGGAACGAGCTGCCGCGGCTGTTCTACGTGTCGAGGGAGAAGAAACCCGGGTTCCAGCATCACAGCAAAGCCGGCGCCCTAAACGCCCTGGTACGCGTCTGATGTCGAGCCGTATGTTGTCGTTGATCTGTTGTTCTTCAGCTGCAATCTGGAACGCCCTTTTCTGAGTTGTTCATGGGCAGCTCCGGGTGTCTGCTCTGCTGACCAACGGCGCGTACGTGCTCAACCTGGACTACGACCACTGCGTCACCAACAGCGGCGTCCTGAGAGAGGCCATGTGCTTCCTCATGGACCCTGTGGCCGGGAACAGGACGTGCTTCGTCCAGTTTCCTCTGCGGGTCCTCGTCGACGACCATGGCGGCGACCCGGACGCGACACGAGACTCCGTCTTCTTCGACGTAAGAGATCAAGCTTTACTTGATCAGTGCCTATTGCTTTCTGATTCGTGTATACTCGTGTAACACTCACGATTTTTGTGGTGCTCGGCAGATCGACATGAAGTGCCTGGACGGCATCCAGGGTCCCGTGTACGTCGGCTCCGGATGCTGCTTCAACCGGAAAGCGTTGTACGGCTTCGATCCTGCGCTGGCTGAAGACGACGACACAAGTGGCAACAGTTGCTGCTTCGGAAACCGGAAGGATCCCGCGTTGAGGAGGACCATGTCCACGGTCCCCTTGCTCGATCGGAGGACTCCGATGACGACCATGCCGGAGCAGACAACAACGCAAGAGCAAGCCGGAGGCTGCGCTCCTACCACGCCGCGCTGGAACGGCACTTCGGCCACTCGCCGGCGTTCATCGCGTCCGCATTCGCCGGCCAAGGTCGCGCCGGCGGCGGCTCGGGCTCCAGCTCCATGGCCACGGCTGCTTCTTCTTCTCTCCTCAGGGAAGCCATCCATGTCGTCAGCTGCGTGTACGAGGAGCGGACGCGGTGGGGCAAAGACGTCGGCTGGACCTACGCCACCGGCGCCGGCGTGGTTACGGGGTTCAGGATGCACGCGCGCGGGTGGTCGTCGGCGTACTGTTCGCCGGCGGTGACCGCGTTCCGGAGCTTCGCGCGTGCCAGCCCCTCCGACGTCCTCGCCGGAGCGTCGCGGCGGGCGGTGGCGGCCATGGGCGTCCTGCTGAGCCAGCACTGCCCCATCTGGTCCGGCATCGGCGGGCAGATGCGGCCATTGCAGCGGTTGGGCTACGTGGCCTGCGTCGCGTACCCTCTCGTATCCCTCCCGCTCACCGTCTACTGCGCGCTCCCGGCGGCGTGCCTCCTCACCGGCAGATCAATCTTCTTCTTCTTCCCGGAGGACGAGGTGGGCTACTACGACGCAGTCATGCTCATCCTGCTCATCTCCTCGACGGCGGCCACGGTCGCGCTGGAGCTCCGGTGGAGCCGCGTGGCGCCGCGCGCGTGGTGGCGGGACCAGAAGCTCTGGGTCGTCGCCGGCACGTCGGCGTCCCTCGCCGCCGTGTTCCAGGGCGTCCTCCGCGCGTGCGCCGGGATCGACTTCGGTTTCGCCTCGACGGAGAGTACATCGGCGAAGATCCGTTTGTCATCTGACGACGACGGAGAGGAGGAGGAGTCCTCGGGCGGGCAGAGGAGGTCGGTGAGGTGGTCGAACCTGCTGATCCCGCCGGCGAGCCTGCTGGTGGGGAACCTCGCCGGCGTGGTGGTGGCGGTGTCGTACGGCGTGGACCACGGGTACAGGGCGTGGGACCCCGTCGCCGTGAAGCTGGCGCTCGCCGGGTGGGTGGTGGCCCACCTGCAGGGGTTCCTCAGGGGCCTCCTGGCGCGGCGGGACCGACGGGCGCCCACCATCGCCGTGCTCTGGTCGGTGCTTTTCGTCTCCGTGCTATCGCTGCTCTGGGTCAACGTCGACTCCTACTCGGCGCCGCCCGCGCGGTCCTCGTCGGCGTCGCAGCAGCCGGTCCTGTGAGGAAATTTGGAAAGGAGATTCCAAGCTGGGCCGTGCCGTCACGATTCAAGACGGACGGCACGAACCACACATTTGTGCATTTTTCTCCACGGGTGAATTCTACTCGCCTAAATTTCAACCAAAATGCTAGATCCTTGGCCTTTCGTATAGATCCAAAACATACAATTCATGTGCCGACAGTTTTGAAGGTTTTTTTTTTTCTAAGGAAAAAGAAAAGGGTCCCATCTATCTAGTATTTACAAGTTGCAACTACGGTATTGTAGAGCCATTTTGCAGCACAAAACTCTAATCATATACAATCTTGTGTTCCTTGCCTTCTTGTTGTACAAATTCAGAGGTCGCCAGATACGCAATTTCAGAGGCTTGACCGTGAACTGCCCAAAGTTCAAATGAGACTTCTCCGTCTTGTTTTGGAGGAGGGCCGTGCCGGTCTCGGTTGGATTTTTTCCGTTGGTTCTCGTTCTTAGCAGGTCCCAACGCAGCCGCACAAAAAGAGTCCGGCTCATCAGTCCAAAACGTCAATTGGTCAAGCACGCCGCTGCACCACCAGCTACCGTGTTTCGTTCTCTGGATCCTGAAGGTGGTGCGTAAACCCTTTTTCCCGAAATGGATACAGCAGCAGGGCATGGGCGGTTCCACGTACTTGCCTGCCATATCACGAGTTGGGCTAGCTGCTTCTTTGTTCTCGATCAGTAATGCGTTCCTCTTGGTAGGAAAATAATTCAACACGGTTTCAAACTTTCGCTTCGAATTATTGAGCTCCTATTTTTATGAAAATGTTCATCGTCCCTCTAGCATATGCTCCTGTGATCCTACTACCTAAGCTGCAGATCAAGAACACAAAAATGAGAAAGCGCCACGGCACCCCAATATATCGAGTTTCGTTAACAATGGTAATACACGGTTCCATGGTTAATATTAGATTGGCTTGAAAGATAACTTTTTAGCATTTCTAGTAGATCCTCATACATCCTTAATCCTAAAAAAAACTATTATTCGAAGCAAACTATAGCGGTGGCCTCGAGAATGCAAAATCAACTATTAGAGAGGGAGAGAAAATATTTTAGTAATAGCATATGAGCAATCTAGCAGAGTTGCTCTTTGTGAATCTTATGGTTAGCCTTGTTATAAATAGACTGAAATTTATGTACATTGGTTTATCACTGTAGCAGAATGGATGTCAAATGGACAGCTTCTGCGGAGAGCTGGGGGTGTAAAGTTGACGAAAGTTGACGGAATGTCACATCCATCCTTGTGACACTAATTAGAAGTACTAAATATAGATTAATTATAAAACTAATTACACAGATGGACTCTACTCGCAAGACGAATCTATCAAGCCTAATATGTGTCATCATTAGCGCATTTTTAATGATGGATTACTGTAGCATGATAATGTCTAATGACAAATTAATTAGGCTTAATTATTAGATTGTCTCACGATGTGGAGTCCATCTATGCAATTAGTTTTTTTACACATATGTTTAATACTTCTAATTAGTACCCAAACATTCGATGTGACAAGTTGGCAAAATAAGTTGGTGAAAGTTAGCGAACTAAACAAGTCCTTATGTTGGTTTATCAGGATCGGAGTTGTTTAATTCCTATTCACTATTGAAAACCGTAATTCTCCTTACAAACTTTTGCTACAGTAAAGTAAAGTTTTGTTATATAAAAGTTCCTCCGACCTTGACCAACTAAACACATTCGAACAGTGATATGCGTATCCAGAAAAGATTAGCTATTCACATGGAGCTCAAAAAAAAGTGTGATGAGAAGTAAAAGGTACGACTGCTTTAGCTGTGTCAATAACGACAAAGGATGTCAAGATGGTACATGTGCTAAATAAACTCGAGTGGAGTTTGAAAAATAGAACTACCTGTGTACATGATTTTTCTTTAATCCATTCCTAAAATCATCTAATTGGAAATAGTTAAACATCCTCTGCTTTATTAACGAAAACCCCAGCCTCCTTGGTTTCCAAGGAACCCAAAAGAAACCAGAAAGCACATGCCATCCCACCCCAAGCGCCGCGCTCCAGAGATGTCAGAGCTCAGAACAGCAGCGTGGGCTCCACATCCCACTACTGCTCACGCCGGAGGGCGGAGCCGCGGAGGAAGCCCAAGCGCCGCGTCCACCAACTCCCCGTACACCGCCACCGCTTCCATCACGGAACCTGCGTTCCCTATCCAACGGCGTGGGAGGCACTCCGATTCGTAGACCACGTGCACACACCCCTCCTCTCCTGCTTTTGCTATCCGCCATCTGCACCGCCCGCCCGCCGCGGAGCCCCCGATCCGACGGTGCCAGTCTACGAGAGCCGCATGGACCGGGTGCACAACCACTCCCCATACACGCATCCCGCGACACCACCACCCTTCTCTCTCTTCACACACACGCGCGCGTGACACCTTCATATACACACCCCGGCCTCTCCGGCTCCCCCCGGTGTGGTGATCTCCTCCCCCTCCACTTCCTGTCCTCCCAGAAAAGCTTTTGGGGGTTTTGTGGTGGGTCGGTCGTAGAAGAAGGTACCACCAATGGAGGCGTACGACGGCGGCGGCGCGTGGAGCACGGTCCCGGTCCGCTCCCGCAAGGCGGCGGCGCCCGCCCCTGCTCCTGGCGGCGGCGGTGGCGGCGAAGGCAGCGCGCCGGGGGCCGGCGAGCTCGCCGCGGCGGTGGAGGGGCTCGAGATCGGCGGCGACGGGGAGAGGCGGCTCGACAAGTACGACATCCCGGTGGAGGTGAGCGGGGAGGGCGCGCCGCCCCCCGCCGACGGGTTCGAGGCGGCCGGGCTGGCGGAGGCCGTGCTCCGGAACGTCGCGCGCTGCGGGTACGAGAGCCCCACCCCCGTGCAGCGCTACGCGATGCCAATCGCCATGGCCGGGAGGGACCTCATGGCGTGCGCGCAGACCGGGTCAGGGAAGACCGCCGCCTTCTGCCTCCCCGTCGTGAGCGGCCTTGTGGCGGCGTCGGCGGCGGGAGGGTACGGCCACCGCGACAGGGGGTCGTTCGAGCGCAGGGCGAAGCCGCGCGCGCTCGTCCTCGCGCCCACCAGAGAGCTTGCAGCCCAGGTAAGGCTCGGGGTTTCTTCGGCTCGCTCACATATTCGTCGCCGTTCGCGTGGGATGCTGCGTGTTCTCGCGCCGATTTCGGCCGTGCGCGTATGGCATGCGCCCTCACGTTTCGTAGATTTTGTTTGTCCGTGTGTTCCTGCTTGTTCCAATTTGCCGTAGATCGGTAGATGTCACTATGCTGTTGTCGTCCTCGAGCAGTCGTTGGTGTGGTGCGGCGTTCATCGCTGCATGCCCGTTTTCATAGCTGCGCTCTGCATATGAGGATGTTCGCGTATGGTGCGCAAATCTGGTTGCTCATTCATGCCCTTCAGCGCGCTCGCTGTTTGGGCTTTGGAGAACGCGTCCTCGTGTATCGGTGTTGGTCAGTACGTGTGCAAGTTGGTACACTTGCGAATTGAGGTTTTGCCTCCTAATCCTTTCTGAATTTTTTGCGATTTGGTTGGGTTGTTTCATCGTGCCAGGGCTAATGTAGATGATTTAATGTTGCTTGTGATGGGGGCTGCTTGTTTGCATCTGCCGACGCATTTGTTGGGTGTTGAACTGTTGATTTTGGTAGATCGTGCTCCTGTAAGAACTCTGTGACGCCTCCCCAGTTTGGTCCCCTTTTTTTTGTATCGTATATGATGTAGAAGATGCATCTTCTATGGAGTAAAATTGACGTTGCCGCGTTGTATAACTTGCTGTTCAGTGGAAGGTTTCTCTGGATCATCTGCTATTTTGAATTTTCAATGAGCTCATCAGGAAATCGATCTCAGTGGGTTGTCGTTTATATTTGTTTTTTTATTGTTAGGTGGGCTTTGGGTTCAATTGTTTGCAGAGGAGATCTTGTGTCCTTTGAGAATTTGAATGTTTATATGCATTTTGTCTCAATACTTTCTTTTGATCAGGTAGCTGCCCATGCCACTTATGGGCATGCTTGCAGTTTGACTTTCACATTCGTTATTAATCGTTGAGATTCTTATCAATATAGATCTCAATGGAAGATACAGTTGTGTCCTTATGCTTTGCTGCAGCTGTATACTTTTGGAGCAAGTTATCACCTGACATGCTCTATAATTCTGTGTTGGCATTTCAATCAGTATCTGCAATTCTGTGTTGGTATCTGGGCCTGTGTGCCTGTTGGCATTTCAATCTGGCATGTGTTTCCTAATTACCTTGTATATGTTTTCTTATGATTTCCCCTTTTTCAAGGGCATTAACTGGTAACTAGTATGAAGTAATCTTTGCTTGATTCATATTTTCTATTTCAGATCAATGAGGAGGCCAAGAAGTTTGCTTTTCAAACCGGACTCAGAGTTGTGGTAGCATATGGTGGAACGCCAATGTATGATCAGGTGAGGCTGCTTTCTTACATGGTTTCCTTCTTCTGAGCAAGCCTTCAGGCTTCACTGCCCATTTGTGCAGACTAGTGTAATACTTTAATCATCAAGCTGTTAAGTTGTTCAGTAAGTTTGAAGTAGAGCAGAGTTTTGAAAAATTTAACCTTGAATATCTGGTAGAGGCCATTTTACCTGTGATTTCTTGATGTGGCACTCTAACAGTTAGGATATAGGCCACTTGTGGATTGACAGTGCAGTATATAATTGACCTATGTTTTTCATGCCTACTGTTTCTAGCTGCGTGATCTAGAGAGGGGTGTCGATCTTCTTGTTGCTACACCTGGACGCCTTGTGGACATGGTTGAGCGATCACGGATCTCTCTTGAGGCGATTAAGTACCTAGTAATGGATGAGGCTGACAGAATGCTGGATATGGGGTTTGAGCCTCAGATAAGAAAAATAGTTGATATGATGAACATGCCAAAAAAATCTGTGAGGCAAACTATGCTCTTCAGCGCAACCTTTCCATCCGAAATACAGGTACGGGAAGATGTTTGCTTACTGTCTATTTTCATGTGAAGTAGCATATGCAGTGTTTTTACAGCTGGATAATTTTATTGTTTTCTACTGTAACATGCAAACTTCACACTTGTTAGTTTCTGTGGCATGTATGGTTATAAAGACACTGGCAAGTAAATAGCACTTCTCCTGAACAAAGAATGTTAGTTTTGGGTTTGTGGATAGCACTTAAATTTGACACTGAACAAAGAATGTTAGTTTTGGGTTTGTGGATAGCACTTAAATTTGACACTGAACAAAGAATGTTAGTTTTGGGTTTGTGTGATAATAGTCTGCATGTATGTTAAATTGGTACATATTCAACTAATAACCAACAATATTTTACTTGTTTTTTTTTCCATCAGAGACTGGCTTCTGATTTCTTGCACAATTACATATTTATCACTGTCGGGAGGATTGGGTCAAGCACTGACCTGATTGACCAGAAAATTGAGTTTGTCAATGAAGGGGAGAAAAGAGGCTTCTTGCTAGAACTGTTACAGAAGCAACCTTTTGGTGGGACTAACAGCAAGGTATATGGTAGCTGTGTTAACATCTTAATTTACATTACCCGCAAAAAAACATCTTAGTTTACATTGATGGTCTGCCATTTCATGCTTTATATTCTTATATACAACTTGCATGTTTATCGCTGCAGCAACCCCTAACATTGATCTTTGTGGAGACTAAGCGGGAAGCTGACACATTGCGGTATTGGCTATACTCAAAAGGTTTCCCTACAACAGCTATCCATGGTGACAGAACACAGCAGGTGAATGCATCTGTCACTCAGTAATTGCCTAGTGCAATTATAGTTTGAGATATCTGCAGTGCTTGTTCCTCACTGCCACAGCACTCAGCTAGCACCATATGTTTTCAGTTTCAGTACATTGAAGGCTTCCAACAGTATTTCTGTTTCATGAATATGATGGATCTTTTTTGCTCCAGCAATCTATTCTGTCTAACTTGAAGCATGTGTATATCTTAGTATTAATCATTCGCTAGTATATAATGCTTAATCTATCTTTATGTCCAATTCATCATCTGTATTATCAAACGATCATTGTTGTTTGTCTTTATCCTAACTGCATTGATTGTGACTGAAATTGCTCCATTTTTACTTGTCATGATCTTTGAACCCATCTGTCCATGATTCACATGTTTCTTAGTGGGTTACATTGTACTGTTGGTACATTCAGCACCACCTTAATCACTTGCTACCAGTGAATGTTCTCTCATTTGCTATGTTATTTTTGCCACAGAATCAACCTGTTTGTGCACCCTATTCTGAAGTATTGAGTTCTAAATTTGTGAGCCCACCGCTATGTGTATACCTGTTAATGTGTTTGTTCTTCCCATTTTGTAGGAGAGGGAGAACGCTCTGAGATCCTTCAAGAGTGGCGCCACTCCAATCATGGTAGCCACTGATGTAGCCTCAAGGGGTCTGGACGTTCCAAACGTGGCTCATGTGATCAACTACGACCTCCCCAAGAGCGTCGAGGACTACGTCCATAGGATCGGAAGAACTGGGAGGGCTGGGAAGGCCGGGAACGCCACTGCCTTCTTCACTGAGTCCAACCACCCCCTGGCAAAGGGCCTGCTGGAGCTGATGACCGAGGCGAAGCGTGACGTGCCCCAGTGGCTCGTGGAGTACGCGGACAGACCATGCTACGGAGGGTCAAGCTATGGTGGAAAAGGCCGAAGGGGTGGTGGTGGGTATGGTGGCAGAGACTATCGCCGCAGCAGTGACTATGGCTACAGTGGCGGTGACTACAGCTATGGCGAAGGTGGCGGCGGTGGCTACTCCAGCGGTGGCGGCGGTGGCGGCTACGCAGGCGGTAGTGGCGGTGGCTACCCAGGCGGTGGTGGTGGTGGCAACTCAGGCCGTGGGGGTGGCTACTCCGGTGGTGATGAGTACTCTGGTGGTGGCGGCAGCTACTCTCGTGGAGGTGGCAGCAGCTCTCGTGGTGGCAATGGAGGCGGTGGCGGCCCCAGCAGATCAAGTGCTCCTCCTCCACGGTACTACCCAGCGTACCCCATGGGCACCACAGACATCAGCGCCTCTGGCTGGGACTAGCCGGGGCGCGCATCCTCAGTGCACATACCGTATAGATATATATAGCATGCCAAAATGATATGGCACGTCTGAAAGTAGGCTCGGTCTTCGGTGGTCCTTTTGCCTTGCTCTGGTCTTGTCTTGTCCTGTGATATACATTGCCATGGTGGGTGGTGCACAGGGGCAATTGGCTTGCGTTCAAGTTGGGGGTTTGGGTTTTGCGTTGGTGTGGTGGCGGTGTTGTCACAATGGGGAACCCATCCAGTACATGATGACTAAACATGTGGTTATATGCCGAACTTATATGGTCTGGTCTGCAAGGGGGCAAGTTAAACTGCTATATTTGTAATTCGGTCGAAGGACCCGTCCTGTACTTGCTTGTCCTCTGATGTTCATTGCAAATGAACTCTTGGTTATGCGGACTGGCAATCCTGATCCTGGCTCCCATGTCGACAGAAATTGAAGGGTACATTTCGTTTTGTAGACTCTGCCTTGCCTGACCAGCGTGAGCAACTAGAGCTCACCAGAGCCGGCGAGCCAATTTGGCGCTCTCCCAGAAGCAAGCAAAAGCTTTTTCCAGCTCCTCTCGTGCTCGCCTTGCCTGACTAGCGCGCGAAATTAGGAGTTCGCCCGAGCAGGTGAGCCAATTTCGTTCTTTCCTAGGAGCAAGGAAAATCTTGTTCAGCCCAAAGTGTCCAGGCAAGGCAAGCATGTCCTCACTCGGCAACGAGACACAGTGCCGAGCGAAGCAACCAAACGCGCCTGGAATGCCCTTGTTTGCTTCGAATCCTGGAAAGGTTGGTCTTGATTGCTCTAGGCAGCGCTGCCAGACGTCTAATTTCGTATGCATATGTCTAAGGCTGGCGATCCTGTCTAGGCAAACCGGCGAAGGTCGTCAGCAAACAAGCCCTCGGGACGCTTTTTGCAACCTTAGAACTTTCTGCTGGTGAATCAAACTTCAGAACGGGCGAGAATGGGTAAAGCAAGTTTTTCACCCTGTGATGATGGCCGCTTTCCTCGGCCCCGAAGGTCGCTCCCCCAACAGTTCTGGTGGTGGATGTGCCCGATTGACTGCACCTCGTTGGCGAACTCCTGCTCCCTGTACTTGTTCGAGTCGATGAGCTTCTTCACCGCGATGACATGTGGCTGCGGCGATCTTATCGTGCCTTTGTAGACCTCCCCGAAGCTTCCTTTACCCAGCAGTTTGTCGAAGCCATTGGTGGCCTGGTAAAGCTCCTACCAGCTGAACGCTCGAACTCAACATCAACAGCCGCTGGCTCTCTGTTCCTGGTGACACAGTGCTGTGCCACGAGGCCGGTTCATCTGCAAGAACCAAGAACGTTATAGATAACAAGTACTGTTAGATTTTTATTTAAAACGTGACTTAGTGCTAAAATTTAAAGGATCTTATGCATCTGATACATGAACACATTAGAGAAGGGTCGAGACATCAACCATGTGAACGAAGCCGATCTGACCATTGTAGCCGGTGTGGGGCTTGGAGTAGTAGTTCCCGGAGTGGATGTAGAGCGTAGACTACCCCCCGTCCTTCATGCCTCCACCGGCACTGTCCAGGGACGGCGGTGGTGTGTGGTGACGGCCTTGAGATGGCTCCAATGTCGTGGAGATGGGGATGACAGATATAGGAGCGCTCTCCTCGTTCACAAGGATTTGGTTGTATTTTCTGTTTCTTTCAAAGGTTTCCTTGTAAGATGGGCTGTAATCATCAAATATTATGAATGAAATATTTAGCTGGTTATGCTGGTTCATGGCAGGATAGGGTGAGAGAGAATGGTGTGGGTGAATAAATAAATACTGACATGTACCGAGCTACTAGAGAAATCTTGGATATATGGTATGACAAGAGCTATATTGTTGGAGAAACAATCTCTTGTATACTATGCAAGGGCTTACATGGAACATGATATCAAATTAAGTACTCTAATCCTAGTCGATCCCATTCAATCTTAGCTCTGGAATCGAAGGCGATGATTCCATGTAACAGCTGGCAGGGTCAGGCAGCGCCTCAACTTGAGCTCCATCTCTGGTCTCCAGCATCTGCACCACCTGGTGCATGGTTGGCCGCAGCAGCGGGTTTGGCTCCATGCACCAGAGTGCCACACGCGCGAACTTCTCCACCATCTCGATGTCCTCCACGACGTCAGCATCGTCGCCATGTAGCAGCAGCTCGACCCTCCGCGCGCACACCAGCTGTGCCGCCCACCCGAACAGCGTGACCGTCTCGTCGTAGCCGCCGTCGTCGTCGTCGTGCGACGTGTCGACCGTCACCGGCTCCTGGCACCTCCGGCAGCAGATCATCTCCAGCAACACGACGCCGAAGCTGTACACGTCCACCTTGGTGTCCACGCGTGCGTCGCCGCGGAGCCACTCGGGCGCGATGTACCCTCTGGTTCCCCTGACGTGGGTCACCGTGGTGTGCACCTGCTGGCTCCCCAATAGCTTGGAGATCCCAAAGTCGGTGATCCTAGGAATGCCATGGTCATCTAGCAGGATGTTGTCCACCAGCTTTATGTCGCAGTGGATGGTCGGGGCGCTGCAGCCGTCGTGGAGGTACTCGATCCCCCGGGCGACGGCGAGGGCGGCCTCGGCTCGCCAGGCCGCTTGGTCTCGGGGTTGAGGAGCAAGCTCCGAAGCGACCCGCCTGGCATGAGCTCGAACACCAGCATCCGGTGCTTGCCTTGCTTGCAGTAGCCGATCATGCGGACCAGGTTGCGGTGGTGGATCTGCCCGATGGACTGCACCTCGTTGGCGAACTCCTGCTCGCTGTACTCGTTCGAGTCGAGGAGCTTCTTCACCGCGATGAGGTGCGGCTGCGGCGATCTTACCGTGCCTTTGTAGACCTCGCCGAAGCTCCCTTTGCCCAGCAGCTTCTCGAAGCCATTGGTGGCTTGGTAAAGCTCCTTCCGACTGAACGCCCTCACGCTCGAGCACAACGGCTGCTGGTTCTCTCTGTTCCTCCTGCCGAGGTAATGCTGTGCCACCACGAGGATGCCGACGGTGATCATCACGAAGAGGGAGCCCAAGCAAATGGTGACGATTTTGTACGGACGTGCCATCTTATTCCTTGCCGTGCTTGCCGAAGGTACGGTCTCCATGTGAGAAGTACTACCGTTCCCCTTACGCACCTTTATGAGCGCGTTCATCATCGTGACGTCGTTTCCCTGCCGTCCGTTCGCGAGCGCCCCGACCTCCTCGCAATAGGATCCGTTGATCATCAGTGCTGCCGTGCAGAAGCAGTCGTTGAGGTAGTACTGCCGGCACTGCTCTTCCGTGACCGATGGGAACTTCTTGTAGTAGCTCGATATCTCCCAGGTGGTGTTCGCCAGCTCGACGAGTGAGAACTCGCCGGAGCTCTTGTCGTCCCTGGAGCTCGCCAGATCGCAGCTCTGAGGCACGAACGCCGGCGTGCAACCGCTGTCGGTGTGCTGCGCGTCGATGTAAGTGTACCCGGGCGGGCACATGCAGCTGAGCCGTTCTTTGGTCTCCACGCAGTAAGACCCTGGGCCGCACATGCTTTGCACCGTGCCCGTCTGCGGCTTCACCTCACTGGGGAGTGTGCCCGACACGGTCCACGACGTGTTCTCGCCGCCGGTTTTATGAGGTCGGGAGTAGGTACGTACGATGCCGTCGGGGTCCATCCTGGCGAACTGGAAGTAGTGGTTGCTGTTTCCGGCGGAGGCGGAGCTCGACGCCATGGGCGAAATCAAGGTGTTGATGGTGCCGTCGTACAGCGTGTAGCTGAGGCCGTCCCGGCGTCGAAGGTGATGGTCGTGTTGCCGCCGGGGACGTTGGTACCCGTAGCCCAGTAGGCGTTGTGCATGAGGTCGCCGGTGAAGAGGTCGGCGCAGAGGACGACGTTGCCGTCCTCCTGGGCTGCCAGGCTGAATCTCCCGGTGGCGAACTCCGTGTCGGTGCGCTTGGAGAAGAGCATCCCCTGCAAGGTCTGGCCCGGCAGCAGCGTGTCGGTCGGATGCCAGAAGCAGTCCCAGAGCACGGCGTGCCCGTCCTCGCCGAGGAACCGAACGCTGCCGGAGTCGCTGAGCGTGAGCACAGAGCCACGCCGGGTTCCAGCAGTCGAGGTCGTCCACAGCACCTGGCTACTGCCGTCGGTGAGCGTGAGCTGGCCGTCGTTCGTGATGCTGAGGACAGACCGCGCCGTGGCGTTGGGCGTGGCGCCCATGGCCGACTCCTTGGCGAACCAGACCACGGACTGTGGCTGCGGGGCCTGCAGGGAGGAGGAGGAGGAGTTGCCGTCGCCGAAGAGGAACCACGTGGCGAGGATGAACTTGGCCGGGTCGGTATCGTGGGCGCGGAAGCCGAAGGCGAAGACACCGGACGGGCTGGTGATGTAGCCGGGCGGCGTCAGGACGTCTCCCACGGTCAGGTTGGTCAGCGACACGGCCATGGCCATTGGCATCAGCAGATGATGAGCCGCCACGGCGAGGAAGGGAAGGAGGCGTCGGAGAGCAAAGTGTGCATGTAACGCCGACATGATCGCTTAGCTTGAAGCTTTTGCTGGAGTTGGAGTGTTCGTATATACTGTCTTGACTCATTTATTCCGATTTCTGTTTGAAATCAAGTCTTTCGAATTCTTTTTGCTGGTCATGTCTGAAGTGGATGGATCTGAAATCTGAGTCCAATTTCTGTTTATAATAATTTCTCTTTAGAATTCTTTGCCCTGGTCAGTCTTAACGATGATTTTTTATATTTTATTTCGGCCTAATTTCCTGAGGACAGGTTGCTCAAATCTTTTCTGTTCCAAAAAGTCTCCAACAAGGGAGACAAACTTTACAGAAACAGAAATATTATTTTTCATCACGCATGCGTTAGTGGCAGAGAATGCACACTGTGATGCAGCGATTCATTTGCACGAGAAAAGATGGTAAGCAAGACGAAACTGGCACTCGCGCTCTAGTGAGTGCTGATCAGAGGAGGTGCGTGCCGCACCAATGTCAATGCAAAGTCGCTCTGGGACATGAGCACTTAAAATGCCAGATATACTTGGTCTTTTTTGAGGAAAGTTATCATATACTCAGACTTTTATAGCGTGTTTGGATGACTGGATGCCCTCAGCCTGCATCGCATTCCTCAGCCAGGCTGCCCGTAGCTAGGCTCATTGCATGCAACACAAGCATGATTGGTTGCTTGCTTGCATGAATCCATCATGGTTCCTCCGAGCCGCTGATTGGTTGCCACGTTTTTCTCGTTTCTTGCATCACTCACGTGTGGGCACATGCGTTGCATCGTTGTAACGTCCCGCCACTCCGGGCCGGGCCCGTCTACGCTGGCAGCTCTCTAGGATCCCAAGAATGCCCTCACAGACCAACACTCATCTTTTCTGCGCACTTTGTCCTCACTCATGCGCACTCGGGAAGGACTTCCCGGTCGGTCACCCATCCTGAGATTGCTCTGGGCTAAGCACGCTTAACCCCGGAGTTCTTTCAGGATGAGCTCCCGGAAAAGAAGTTGCAACTTGTTGGTATGAGTATCCTTATCAATCCTATCAAGCCTTGGGCTGGGGTGTTACAATCGTTCGGGCCTAGTTCACGGGATACGATTTATTCATACGTTTCTCGTGGACCTGGCTCTAGCTGTATGATTGCATGCCGAGAGCCTGGCCCGAGCACGCGTGGGCATCCAAACTGACGAGCGATGCATCCAGCGAGCCAGGATAAGGCCAGATGCGACCATCCAAACGTGCCCTTAGCCTGTTTGGCTAGGAAGAAGAAGAACTGACTGGGATGAAGCTACTGCTGCAACAGCCAACCAACCAGCTCCCCCGGCATCTAGCTACCCAGTGGGCAAAAGGAGACCGGCGACTTATCCACCAGCCGTTCGGTTGTACATGAGCTGCCGAAGAGTTGATCAGCCCAGCCGGTTGTTCCACCCACCAACGGAACAGGGCGTTTGTATCTCACACGCGAATTTTGTTTACCTCCTCTCCCCGATCTGAGATTTTCTCCTTATCCGATGTTGTCTCACTTAGGAGTTGTTTAGTTGATGGAGATGGAAGAAAAAATTATATACCAAAACTTTATTGTAGCAAAAGTTCGTGAGAGGAATCACGATTTTCAATAGAATAGAAAAAATAGAGGAATAGTAAACTTCTAGGAACTAAACATCTTCTTACTACATAAGTTGTCATACGATCATTCGGCCTCTGATTCTGCTTCTCTCCTTCTGCTTCTCCCCCCGTTTTTTACACTTTAGCGACACTGTGGTCTGTGCTACAGTAGAAAAGTATTGATGCATGAGCAGAATCTTACCTGGGGAGTTGTTTAGTTGGTGGAGACAGAAGAAAATTTCCTATAGCAAAACTTTACTGTAGCAAAAGTTTGTAAGAGGAATAACGATTTTTAATGGAATGAAAAGACTAAAGGAATAGTAAACTTCTGGGAACTAAACATCTTCTCAGTAAGATTTTCGTGGATTTTGTCCTGTAGCTAGTGTAGCTACAGTACTCTTACCACAAGGAACAACCCGGGCCCACTCTTTTTCTTCTCCACTTCAACTAAAAAATACGATAATTTTCATTTGAAGCGTTCATTTTCAATTCTTTTTGCACCATCATGTTTTTACGACGAGATGTACGAAACAAGATCCATGTTGGATATATTCTGAAATATTTTTTTACACCGTGGCAACTGCCACACAAGTTGCTATACAATTCTTAACACAAGTTGTTACTTATCTCCGCACAAGTTGCTATTTAGTCGGTCCACAATAAGTTGTTATCTATCTCTGCACAAGTTGATACTAAGTATATATCATAAGTTGTATACATATGGTGTGGACTTTAGTATATTCCTGTGATAACAACTTTAGTATATACATTGTAGCAACTCCTTTGGTAATTTCCAACCATATACTCCACAAGCTATCACAAATAAAAAAATCATCAAAACATATGAAACTCAGATATAGTTTTGTTTTTTTAAAGAGAGAAATACTTTTGTTTATCTCAATACATAGAACACAACTATGAACACGAAATCTGAAACAGACACTCTAATCAAAAGTTATGGAGTTTTAAAAAAGGCAAAATAGCCAAAATCATCCCTAAACTCTTCATAAAGGATCAACTTCGTCCCTAAACTTTTGCATCTGCCAATTTAGTCCTTGAACTTTGATATTTCGCTTAAGTTAGGTCCTCCAACAGATGTGGACATCAACGCCGTCAGTTGCTTCGTGACGGACAAGGAAAATGACCTTCGTCGGACGTCCGAGCCGCTCTTCGTGCCGCCCTTCTTCCTGCTCCGCTTCGCTGCCTCCTGTCCGGCGCACGGGCTCGATGGCGTAGGGTTCATGACGGCGTTCACGTCCATGTTGATTTAAGGGCCTAACTGAAGCCAAAGATTAGAGTTCAAGGGCTAGATTGGCCGAAACAAAAGTTTAGGGATGAAGTTGATCCTTTACGAAGAGTTTAGGGACGATTTTGGTTATTTTGCTTTTAAAAAAACTAACACATATGCATGACGTCACATTAAACAACATGCACGCAACCGTTCCTTACATCATGCATTATCTGGCCATGCTTTTCGGGTGGTCACATGTTATCTCGTTTTTTTTCCTCAGACTGGTACTTCTTCCTTCTTCGGTGATGTTATAGTTGACCATGATATTATTATTATTATTATTATTATTATTATTTTGGCAAAGTCATGACATCTGAACTCTCTGAAGCTGCCTGCAACATTCAATCCAACCGCAGCAGATTTTTTTTGAGGTAAACCGCAGCAGATAAACGGTCGCAGCGTGGCAGCGCCGGCCCGACCCAGCAGCAGCCCACAAGAGTATCATGCCCCATTTCAGCCTAGCCCAAACCAGCTTCTACGACGGAAACCTGGCCGGAATGGTGGCAAGGCAAAGAGCACACCCTATCTACTCAAAAAGAAAGAAAACAAGGTGGTGGCTCACTTGCTTAACAAACAAAGAAAGAGGTGGAACCAACCTATTTTGGTGCCCAAGGAAATCATTTCTACCATGAAGGGCTCCAAGAAGGTATGGGTTCCAAAGGTGAATTAGAGTCCGCGGGACTCGGGAGGATTTAGAGGCTTGGCCACAAGAGAAGAGCAAATTCAAGCAAAGAGCCAAGCTTGTCAATGTTTTGGAGTGTGTTGGAAATCAAGTTCAAATCCAATACCCAAATCCTACAAAGGTAACATAGGTAAGTAAATCTAAATTCATGCCATTTAAATTAGCATCTAGTTCCTTTTTATGTCTAGGATTACATGTTCATATCTCAATTCTATTGCATTGCCTAGCTTTCTTTTCATATGGTAAGTTTGCTTGTGTCTCTCTCTAACCCATGAGCAACTTGCATGTTTTATTAGTTGTAGGAAAATGACACCTAGAGCTTACTTCATATCTAATGTGTGCCAAAGTTACAAGCTATAGGATACTTCCTAATGTCGTTATTGACTAGTGCATGTCTCTCACAAGTAATTCAATTGCTTGTATGCACATATTTAGGGGCAGCTATCTTATGGTTTGCGATTTTGAGACTAACCTAGTTTGTAAGCTTATCATGTGTATATGCTCATATTAGAACAATCCCCAGAGATATGCAAGGCTTAAACTTCAAGTGAAATAACCTTTCATTGGTATCTTTGTTCTCATTGATATCATGCATTTTATTTTATATAAGCTATCTCCATACATAATATAGTTTAGTCTCCTCATCTTATCTTAATTGACTAGTTGTGCATATGGTTTATTTTCAATCATATGTATGCACACACTTAGATGGAGCTTAGTTTATGTTATGTAAGTTCCATGTTTATGACCTTGATTGACAAAGGAGGAGAATTTCATATCTTCCAAATTCAAAGGTTCATGTTCTATGGAACTCTCCCTTGTGCATTTGATGTCTTCCTTTTTGGTGATTGATTCCAAAGGGGGAGAATTCTAGTGACCAAAGCAAGTACACCTTAAGGGGGAGGATGCAAGAAAGCAAGAACCTCAAGTGTAGGGGAGATTGTAGATTTCAAACTTGGGGGATATTGCAAGAATGTGGTCCAAAAAGGGGAGAAGAGTGGCATTTGAGTAAGGGGTAGTCTTATGTCCAAATTGACCACACAAAGGGATTTTAGTAAAAATTAGTAAGAGCAAGATATGATCAACCCAAGTCTTTCAAGCATTTTAAATAATTATTTCAATTGGGATCTTGAATGCATTTATTCTTACTCTTGCATGGTATACTAGCAAGTAGTTGTTTTCAATTTAATACCTTCTATCTCTTGTCTTGGTTGTGTTGCCATCAATCACCCAAAAAGGGGAAATTGCAAGGAAAATGGCCGTAGACTATTGATTGTGATTTTGGAGATTGATTGACAACATAACCATTGGGACTAATATGTTTAGATGAATATTCGTAGATATTTCTAGGACCTAAGGATGCTAAGGAAGCCATCAAAGTGCAACAGATAACATATACAAGACAGCAAACAAGATAGAAGAAATCCCAAGAAAGAAGAAGCAAAACAGTGTCACGCAGTGACCATTGACTAATTCGATGGTGATAAGAGAGCAAGACAACAGTGGCTGGGCGACCATCGACTCATTCGATGGTGCCAAAAGTTGGCATCGAATAAGTCAGTGATAAGGAGCTCAAAAGCTGGTTCATCTTTGGAACGCATCGATTAATTTAATGGTGTTGAATAAATCAGTATCGAATCAGTCGGTGTTGGCGAGAAGATTGAAGACCTCCGTGTGGAGACCATCGACCAATCCGATGGTACCAGAGAGAAGGCACCGAATCAGTCGGTGCACGGTGGCCCACAAGTCAGAGACTCAATGGCTAGCTGAGGTGGCACCATCGACTAATTCGATGGTCCCACTTGTGCACCCATCGATTTAGTCGATGGTACGCAGAAAGTTGGAACGACAATGCAACGACTAGTACCTTTGGTTGGAGCTATACATACCCCATCCATTGCCATTTGAAGGATGCTTTAGCTTAGAAAAGATATTGGCAAGTGTTCTGCACATTCTTACGTGCTCAATCCACCAAAGTGCTAAATAGAAGATCTAGGTGATTAGCAAAGTGATTAGTGCTAGTCTAGACCCTTAAGCGTATCTCTTAGGTGTTTAGCTTAGAGCTTAGCGAGGTTTGCATACCTCTTGCTTTACCCGGTGGTTGCGTGCACATAATCCAGGGCTTGTAGTCTTGCGAGACCCTCCAACCGAGTTTGTGGAGAGGCCGCCGGTGGTTTTGCAAGGAAGGAGAGGCCCTTGGCATTTTGACCAAAGCTCTACCAAGTGAAGGTGGCGAGGAGCATCCGGGAATGGAGTTTATGCCCTTGCGCGGGCATTCTCTTTGAGAGGGGCTCCAACAACGAGGATTAGTGGAGAGCTCGTGAGCTTTTCGATACCTCGGTAAAAATCACCGTGCCTGGAGTTTGATCTTCTCTACCCTTTAGCTTCCGCATTTTATACTTCCACTACTTTCCGCATTTACCTTTTCTAGATTTGCAATACTAGTATATGATTTGACCTAGGGTGCAAAACTTTGTAGTGGTAGAGATAGCAATACATAGAGAAAACCTAGAGCACATTTAGATAAAAATTAAAATAGGTTTTTATATGTATATTGGAGTCTTAGTTTTTAGAGACACCTAATTCACCCCTCTCTTAGGGTGTCACGGTCCCTTCAGAGCATGAGGCACTGAACCGGTCGGTGTTTGAACGAGGCCCACCTGTTAGCGACACAAGTCTCCAATGGCTAGTTGAGATGGCACCACCGACTAATTTAGTGGTACCCCTCGTGCACCCACCAGGTATGCAGAAAGGTTGCAACGGCTTGCAACGGTTAGTTCCTTTGGTTGGGGCTATAAATATGGGTTGCCTTAGCCATTTGAAGGGTGCTTGAGCTCAGGGAAGATATTGGCAAGTCTTCTACACATTCTTACGAGACCCTCTAACTGAGTTTGTGAAGTAGCCGCTGGTAGTTGTGAGAGTGAGGAGATGCCCTCGGTTAGTTGGCCTTAGCTGTACCAAGGGAAGGTAGCGAGGAGCGTCCGAGCAGTCGTTGTCCACCTTGCACCGATAGAGCCGTTTTCCGTCCCACGACATGGTCAAGATGTACTCGCCGTACGTCAAGTGCGGCATCATGAAGATCCTCATGTTCGTCACGATGAGGGTGTACCTCCGGCTCCACCGTGGCTGCTCCACGTCCCAGCTGTCTAGAACCCACACATCGACGTGCATCGCCGCTGACTTGTAGCCAAGGCTGTTAGTATCGGGATATTAGGTAGTATCATTTTTTTCCTGACAGTATCGTATCGTAGGATCGTATCGTAGTATCGGGATTCTATCAAATTCTACAAAATTTATATTTTATACATGATTTGTAATATATTGTGTATAATGAAGTCTAAAATATTAAGTTTTGTCATTTTAATTATCCTTTTGCACATTTCATTGGTCTTATTGACATTATTTTCAATGCAACTTAATTTACATAATATTTATTGTAAGTAGATTATTAAAAAAATTATTTATACCACTAATTATGTAGTATCATAGGATCGGAATACTACGAAATTTTAGGTAGGATCGTCTGTAGCGTCAAAGTAGTATCGGGATACCATAAAAATTAAGATATTAGGTAGTACGATATCGTTTTGGTCGGGTAGAATCGTAATATCCTAGGAGTACTATAGCTATCGGGATACTGAATGCGACGCCCAGTCTCGCGTTGACGCTCATCAGCTTCCACGTGGCCTCCACGCCCCATGTCCATGGACCGCACGCCCGGTGGCCCCGGGAACGACATGAGGTGCTCGTCCTTGAGGTCCAGCGCCATGAGCCCATGACCCGATCGCCGAACGAGTACTGCCCCGTCGTGGGGTGGTAGCCAAAGCTATCCTTGTACACGAGTCTAAGATTATTGTCGTGTGATGCATAGTTGACCTATCCTTATAAATCATCCTTACTTTTGTGATTCAATGATTCAATCTATAGGTTACTACCTCATTGTTGTATATTCTCTTTATTAACCCTGTGATAGGCTTGGCGATGCAATATGCAGGATCCAAGGACAAGATCGTTATACTGGATAGCAGTGTGGATGATGACCACGTAGTAGATTCATCAAGTTCTTTTATTCCATAATTTCAAATTTGACATTTTTGTAAGAATGCACATAGATTGCTTATGACGTATCCCACCCTCCCTCCCTCCTTTGTTCATGAAGGTCATCATGCTGACTGATGAGTTTGCCAATGCAGTGGAATAAATCTCGTGTCAAGTTAGATGAAGCATCGGCTTTAATTTAGAACTATTTTGTAGGCAACTTTATAGCTCAGTAGTGGTGAAGGGATCGTGACACCCTAAGAGAGAGCGGTGAATTAGGTGTTCCAAAAGCTAAGACTCCAATTACACATATAAAAACCTATTTTAATTTCTATCTAAATGTGCTCTAGGTGTTCTTTATGTGTTACTATCTCTATCGCTACAAAGTTTTGCACATTAGGTCCAATCCTATACTAGCATGTCAATTCTAGGAATAGTAAATGCGGAATATAGTGTAAGTATGAAATGCGGAAGGTAAAAAGGTGGAGAAGAGCAAACTCCCGGCACGGCGATTTTTACCGATGTATCGGAGAGCTCACGAGCTTTCCAGTAGTCCTCATTGTTGGAGCCCCTCTCGAGGGGAATGCCCGTGCAAGGGCATAAACTCGAGTAACTCCATGGGAGATCATGGGACTTCCCCACGTGCAAGTGGGTCTCCGCTCGTCCCCTGCGCCGCCGCCAGTTGCCCTCCTTCCTCCTCCCCTGCGCCGCCGCCAGCTGCTCTCCTTCCTCCTCCCCTACAACGCCGCCAGCTGCCCTCCTTCCTCCTCCCTTGCACCGCCGCTAGCTCCCTACCCTTCGCCACGCCGCAGCTGCGTGCCCACCTCTTCCCCGTCTGTCGTCGCAAGCCGTCGCCACCGCCGCTCCTCTTCCGCTGGAGCCTGGAGGACGGCCGCCAGGCGCCAGCTCCTCTTCTGGTGGTTCCATTTTCCGTGCCATGGGTTGGCACGGCACGCCGTGGCACGACGGGCCATCGTGCCGCCTAGGCATGGCTGAGATGCCGGCATGCCGTGCGTGGGCTACGGCTACGGCACGTGCCGCTGGGCCACATCGGGCCGGGTTGGGCTGGGCGGCTCATATGGCCATCTGTACCCACAAGCAGTGCCACCATCCTTGAAATCACGCCAATCTAGGCACTTTAGTATATTATATTAAATTATATTATATTATAGATACTTGGTCCGTTCCAAAAACATACACGTTTGAGATGCGTGCCAGTTAAAGTAGTTCACCTTCGACCAAATTTCTTGAAAATTATATTAGTATTCATGGCTCTAAATAAATTTGTTAAAAAACTAAATTTAAAAATGAATCTAATGATATATATTTTATATGATAAATATTTATATTTTTTATTTATAATTGGTCAAAGTTAAGATTATGAAATTTATTGAGAAAAGAGAATTGCATATTTTCTGGGACGTAGGGAGCAGATTATAGATGACACGGGAAGATGCGTCAACAAGACATACAATGCCACGTGGGGACACTGCCGACCGCCATAATACTCCGCTTGATGATTCAAAGCTCGGTCAGAACACGGGATAACAATGAACTCCTCTACCCTCTAATGAACCCCACTTGTAAGGATTACCTCTTGAGTTGTAAAAAAAGGCGCACCTCCACACTACGTACACACGCGTCACCTCTCACAGTTATAACTTCTCATACTTTGAACATCGGGGCTAAGGAATACATTCGATTGACCACTAAACTGGATGTAAGCCATGCTGCCCAACATCCTCGACTCCTTATAAAAAGGTGCACCTTCACGCTACGTACACACGCGTCACCTCTCACAGTTATAACTTCTCATACTTTGAGCAACGAGGCTAAGGAATACATCCGATTGACCACTAACCTGGACGTAGGGCATGCTGCCCAACATCCTCGGCTCTTTGTATGTGCTTGTCCATCTATGATCTTACGAGGAGCATGATCTTACGTCTGCTGTGTTCAGCCATTTTCTGGGCTGACACGCTGTGTTTATCAGAAACACAGCTATAAATGTCCAGAATGGCCGAGGCACGATAGCCTGTTCGAAAGTACGGTTTTTTGGCCCGGTCCGACCCGATTGGTGGCGTGCCTGGGTCTGAACCGCCACCTTAGCACGCCGGCGGCCCGGCACGTACAGTAACAGCCGGCTCGGCTAGGCCCGTCACCTCCCAACAGTGGCATGGTACTTGGCAGCCCACCACCACCAGTCCACCAAGCATCAGCCCACCCAACCTAACTAAACCCTAGCACCACCCATCCAAACCAACCAGTCAACCACCCCTACAGCCCACGCCGCTCCGCCGCCGCCCCATCCTGCGGCTACGCGACGCACCTCGACGGCGCCGCCTCCTCTCCTCTCCTCTCCGCCCTCCTCTTCGCCTCCCTTCACCTCCTCGGCGCCGCCTCCTCCTCTCCGCCTTCCCTCACCTCGTCGGGGCCCTCGACTCCTCTCCACCTCACCTCGTCGGCGGTAGGCGGCGCGGCCTCCTCTCCGCCTCTCCCCCTCCCTTGCCAGGCACCCAGGCTACCACCGCCGCACCGCGCGTCCATCTCCCTCTCACCGTCTCACGGGTGCACGGGAAGAGCAGGAGAGGCTGCGGGAGTAGATCCGAAGACCAAGCGATGGCGGACGATGTGAGTTCCGATCTACCCACCGACATCTTGGTGGATATCTTGGTTCGCCTACCGACGAGCGCACGACGGCGATTCCGCCTCGTCTGCAAGCGGTGGCGCGACGTCATCGACGAGCGCACGGCGGAGCGGCAGGTCCGGACCAAGATCCTCGTCTTCAACAGCAAGCCGCAGAGCTCCCGCGTCCTCGTCTTCGGCGATGAAGATAGGCGCCGCATGCACGAGTGGACCTACGGCTCGGCCTTCAGCTGGGGCAGGGTCGACATGGTCGGCACGTCCAATGGGTTGATCTGCCTACACGACTCCAGCTATGGCGACCGCTCCACGATCACGATAGCCAACCCGATCACCGGCGAGGCGCTGGCGCTACCGCCGGTTCCCCGGGTGCGGAACTCGACTGGAAGCTTCGGGAGCTACGGCTTTGGCTACCACCCCACCACAGGGCAGTACAAGGTCGTGCACGTCCCGAGCTGCGTCTCTTTGCGGCCGGACACGGTGCACGTGCTCACCCTGGGCTGCTCGGTGTGGCGGAAGGCTGTGCCGTCCATGGCGGACGTGACCTACTACGACTGCAGCGGAGGCGTCGTCTGCGCCGACGGGTCCGCATATTGGTTCTCCTTGAGCGGCAATCGGGTGGTGGCGCTGGACCTGAAGGACGAGCGCCTCACCTCCTTCCCGGGGCCGCCGGGCATGCGGTCCATTGGCGTGGCATCGGAAGCCTCGTTCAAGCTGACAAGCGTCAACGCAAGGCTGGGCGTTGTATTCCCGAGCTACAAGCCTGCGACGACGCGCGTCGTGGTGTGGATTCTGGACGGCGGTGGCGAGGAGCAACCGCGGTGGAGCCGGAGGTACACCCTCATTGATAGGACCACGGGGAGCTTGATCGTCTTGACGCCGCACCTAACACACGGCAAGGATATCCTGACCATGTCGAGGGACATGGACGGACTGTATCGGCACAAGGTGGGCGACTGCACAGACGTCGACGATGGAAGGACCGCGCAACTGGTGCTGTCGGAGGGGATAGAGCTCATCATAAGCGAGGAAGAGGGCAATATCAGGACTTTTGCCTACGTCGAGACTCAGGAGCCATTGCCCATAGTTAGGGAGTCCCGCTCTCAAAAAGGAAAAAAGAAAAAGTTAGGACAGTCACAATCCATTAGTTTCCATAGGATTAAATAAGCTGTCATATAAGTAATCTTGTTTTAATGACCTTGTTTATGTATTTCAGTAGTCGATCCATTGCATTGATATTTAGTTCCTTTTTCATGTAACATGTTTTGAAGGGCGGCCCTGGTGCAGCGGTAGTGTCTTACCGTCTGTCACCGGAAGGTCCAGGGTTCGAGCCCCAGCCTCTGCACTTTGTGTGGGTAAGGCTGTGCGCAGATATCCCTTCCCTAGACCCTGCACAGTGTGGGAGACTAGGGCACTGGGTACGCCCTTTTTTTTTCATGTAACATGTTTTCTTCTGCTGCTCTTTTTTATCTTCAGTATTTCTCTATTCTCTAGTCATTGCTTGATGCTTGATGAAAATGAACTAAATCCCAACCAGTAACATATCCAGTATGTGCCCTCTATTAGTATTTCAATAATTCTCTGTTTAGATACCTCAGTAACAGAGTAATTCTATCTTAATATTCATTTGTCCCCTCTGTTAGTATTTTCAGTAATTCTTGTTGGTAAATCCATTGCTACTACATACCTTGAGGGGTGCCGATGGCTATGATTCGCAGGCGGCGAAGTGCAGTGAGGTGGAAAGGCATTGGCGATTCAGGTAAGCGAGCTCTTCAATAATGGACTAGTTGATTCATTGCCTTTCTCCCTCCAATTACTGGGAGCCATTCAGTATTTGTCTTTCTGACAAATTGTTCGTTTGTAGTCAATTCATTGCGTTCAATAGTCATTGTATCAGTAAGCAGCAGTCGACCTTTTGTTTTAGTAATACTCAAGACCAAACATTAAGACACTTTTATTAAGTTTTTCCTTTTCATTCGGTATTTCTGTTGTAGTTTTAGTAATTTCTCTTCTATTTTTCTTTTTTTTGAAGTAACAGTGATGGGGTCAGTAGTCCATTTTTGTTTAATGGTCCATATCATCGATTTTACTAGACCATTCCATTAGATTCAGTAATGGAACCAGATGTTTTGGTTTAGGATTTTCCTGTCTTGACAAATGGAAGTTCATCAGTGCAACAGCTTTCAAGTATCCGGTTGTTTTTCATTTTCCTTTCCTTTAGTAATTACAATTACTAGCTGCATGTTCTAGTAGTGACGATGGATAGTTGTCTCCTGCTTGCATGGTTGATGCTTTCAGATGTTTGGGTAAGGTAGCCCGTGCTGCTCTCTCTGTGATAGCACGCAATATCCTCTACCAGAGTAATGTAATTGCCCTGTCATCTTAATATTCTCCCTTTCTGTGATGTCATTTTGCTTTTTCCTACTAACTAGTCGTTCTTCTTTGCTTTCCAGTGCTTTCAGCCATTCTGCTTGATGGCAATCCGTTGCCTCTTAATACGGTTTCATTGCCTTTCCTTCATATCTTACATTTAGTAATTGTCTTTCCTTCATATCTTCAGTAGACAGTAGTTTCATTTTTCATCAGAAAAGTCCACTTAATGACATCGATTTTGTGTGCTAAGAAAATTCCAATTACTGAGAACAACTATATTATGTACTGATGAACTAAATCCAGCTCTGTTGATTCCATTAGATTCAGTAATGCATTTTTTTGGTTCAGTATTTTTCTGTCCTGAAAGTTCATCAGTGCAACAGCTTCTGAGTATCTCATGGGCTGACAAATAATGCTGGATAGTTAGTTTAGTGATTTATTATTTGAGTTTCGTTAGGCGGATCAATGTCTTTTGTTCTCCCTTTGGTATTAGCACACAAATGTCTTTTTTGTTATTATCAGAAGATTTTTTTTTACTGAAATCATGTGGCCTATCAGTAGTTAAGCCTATGTTCTTTAGTATATCTTCTTCAGTAGTTAGCTTTCCATTCTTCTCATTCTTTTATTATTTTCTCTGTCTTTAGTATTTAACTGTTCCCCTTCAGTTAATTTCCTTTTTTGCTTCAGTAACCGGCTGCTCCAGTGCCCTCACACGTCTGCTTCTTGGATCCTATTACCACAAGCGCAACAAAAGGGCCTTTCCTGCTGAGGTTGAAGAGCCAGCATCTCCAGTCCATGGCTGCAACTGTATAGACATGTCACCTATTGCTAATTCTCTGCCTCATGCACACGATGCCACAAGTGCAGAGCTTCAGGAGATGGCTCCAACAAGTGAATAACAAGAAGTGGCTCCAACAAGTGAATAACAAGAATAAAATGGCGTGTACAAACCATGCCGACTTTTGTGGATCATAGAATTTTGTGTGCCTGATTTTTTATTGTGTAATTGAAAAAATATGTATACTATATAATGCATTTCTGACTTCTTTTTTCGAATGGATTCAATAATTTACTGCCTGGCTTCTTTTTAAACCCTCAGTCTTTTCAGTATTTTTCTAGTTATACTGAGAAATATGTTTGTGTGATAAGAAAGTCCTAATTACTGAGAACCACACTCAGTAATATACTTTTATTTATGTCCAGTAAGATAAATGTGCCTGGTATTCTGAATTTGTTTAGGAATGCACATTTTTGTGTCTTCAGTAATACAATCCTTTTTGTATCTTCAGTAATACCAACTTGCCCAGCAACACTTTTATGCTTTTATATTTTCAATTTACTGAAGACATTGAGGATGTCATCACGTGTAGCTGCTGCTAGGCACAATAGCTGCTGCGTAATCCATCCCATTTGTATCTGTACTTGATCCATTGTGTTCAGTAACCACCCTGTTCATAGTTTGTCCATCTTGTTGTATTAGATGTTGATCCATTGATTAGTCAATAGTTGGTTCATTGTCAGTAATGTGTCATGCTAGTAATATGCACAACAGATGATGGATAAAAATAGCACATGGGAGAACAAGCAGAATAGTTGAGAACACAACAGGGAGCTGGCAATAATACTAATTTACTGATAGGAACGCAGATTCAGTAATGGAGGTAGGAATAGGATGGATCCCTTTCTAGTTACACCACTGGAACTCTGGAAGCACCGCACACCAAAAGAGGTTTTGCCGATTGACACCAGAGAGGAGGAGCAGCAAGATCTCGATAAGCAACGGGATTAATGAATTCGCTTGCTCTGCTTGCCTCGCTCCTCGGCCTTGTGTAAGTAATTATTCGTCTGACTAGTTATCCTATCTGTAAGTGTAACGACCCAAAAATCTAATTGAAGTTAAGCATATCATCATGTGCATCATCCACGTTAAACCAAGTTCAATACTCATTAGAAGATATAGTTAAACTTGGGCAAAAGGCCCCTTCCCTGTTGAACAGCGGACAGTCCGCCCCTGCGCGGCGCGTGCGTGGCAACGACGTAGAACTCGGTCGCCACGTACCCCTTCCGGCCCCACCCATCGGGCCACCTGCCCAAGCCCGAGCTGAGCTCCCTCTCCAGCTCTCTCTCCACCTCATCTCCTCCCCTCCACTCTATCTCTCCTTCCTCACTCCACCATGGATGAGCCCTCAAGGTTCCTCCATTGAAGCCGCTAAAGACCTCGCCGGAGAATCGCCGAAGCCGACGCCGGCGAACTGCTCCACCTCAACCTCACCATCTTCAAGCTAGGACCAAAGAAGGAGCTTCCCAAGCTTCTTCTTCCTCCCCCCATTGTTCACCACCAAGCTCAAGCAAGGAGACTCAAGCCCAAGCCCCAAGCACCGCTCTACTCCAAGTCTCCAACCCGCGGCCCTCACCAGAGTTCCCCACGTCACCGGTGAGCTCTCCCGACCCCCGATCTAGCCTCCATTGCCCTAGGTTTAGAGCTCATGAAGTTCTTGGATTGGATTCACCATTGTTGGGCTAGAGCTTCGAAACCACCATGCATGTCAAATCCATCTCTTGAAATGAAGCCTAGGAGTTCCCAGCAACCTTTAGAAACAACCAGATCTCAAAATAACGGCCAGAGTCACCGACGGCGAGCTCATCGGCGAGAATCAGCCGTCGGCCGGACTGTCCGCCCCTCACCCCTGATTCCAACAGAACCTCGGCTAAAACTTGTCTCCTGGCCGAATGAACGGTGGACTGTCCGCCCCCCCCAGGTTGGACTGTCCGCCACTCACTTTCAAAATCCACCAGAGACTCTGCACAACTTCGTCCCCGAATTTTTGTATGGTAGACTTTCTCCCCCCTAGAGGCGAACTGTCCGCCGTTCAAATTTTAGCACGTCAGACTGTCCACCCCTTGCACCACAGACAATCTGCCTTTACACAGATTTCAACACTTTCTTTCATACGGAGTTACCCTTAAATATTGTAGGTTATATTCAAGTATAGTTAAGTATTTTAACATATGATCTTGCATATCAAATCAATGATTAACTTTGACATTCATGCATTTTTTGCATTTATTCATGACATATGCACTTATTACATTATTGCATTCATGTAGAGACCGAGATGCCTGAGGACGCCGAGGTTGAGGTCGTGACCGACCCTGCAGTTGATGAAGCAACTGTTGTGCAACACGGCATGCACCTTTTTCTAAACTATTTATGATTGTCAAATACTTATTGTTTGTGCATAAGCCACCCTCTTTAGATTCATGTGTAATGACTAGAGTAGAACCTAATAGACATGAGCTACAACTTTAGGCCAACTTTTAGCTAAGTATGTTTGATAGACTCGACGAATAAATTTTCTTATCCATGCTTAGTCGGTAGAAGTCGAGAGATGACAAGGGCATCATCTCTCGCGAGACATAGGGTTTTGTCTTAACCATACTCGGATAGTTGGAATATTTTAAAGATGAACCACCATGAATATGACTTGAGATTTGAGCAAGTAATGTAGGGCCATGTTGAGAGTGGAACTCAAATGGTTAGGCTTGCTTGAATTGGTTATGGAACGATGCGTATCGCTTTGGAACTTGAGCACTTTTAGTACAAACCATATGATTAGGATGGGATGGGCAAGCCAAGTATCATAACACTACAAGGATTTGGGTCTAATGCCACGAAAACTGTGGCAACAATGTGATTTTCGTTGCTATACATAGGTCGTATTGCCACCAGCCGCTATTTTGGTTGCGATATGGGGTTATGTGGCCACTATATTTGCATGGTTGCGATTTCAAATTTGGTTAGTTGCAATAAAGAGGAACTATAGCGACGCATATATATTTGTTGGCATTGAGGCAACGTTATTGCCACTCTTGTTGTCATGGTTGCAATTGATGTCTTCATCGCAACGAATATGGAGCGTCGCGAAAATAGTCTATGTTGTGGCATCTCAAACGCGAGGTGTTGCAAAGGCAGTGTTAGGTATAGCAACGAAAAACGAAATTGTTGCAAAGGTAATAATAGATATCGCTACGCAAACCTACAGCGTTGTGAAATATCGTAGATATAGCAACGGACAATATAAGCGTTGCTAATAATAATGTGCAATTGCAACAATTGTGCGTACTAGTGGCAATAGGGGTTATTCATGTGCTTATTGGACTGAACCATATGGGCCTATTTAAATTGTCCTCTAATGTGTCTATTAGCAGAGCCAGGATTAACAGGCCGCCATGGGGAGGCCGGTAGCTAGGCTGTCTTGGTTTACCCTATTTGCCTTTTCACAAATCCTTTTCACGTACCAAATGAGGCCGGTAGCTAGGCTTATTAGTGTTTATTAGTACGTGCGTACTAGCAGGCTCTAGCTGACATTGATCACCTAAAGCCCAAGGCTAAAGCCCAAATAGCAGGCTGACAGTGTTTAGTACGTGCGTATGTACTAGTAGGCTTATTAGTGTTTAGTTTGATATTTGGCCTTTTCACCAATCCTTTTCATTAGTCCACGTACTAAACCCAAGGCCCAAGGCTTAACGCATGTGCAGCAGAATACCTAGACGTACGTACGCCGCTCACGCCGCCGGGAACGTTAGCGACAATTTGTCTCTTCGACGCCGCAATCTCCTCCTGCCCGCCGTCACGTGTTGCTGTCCAGCGGCGTCCAGGATAACATGTAAGACCATGAATCGATTTGCACAATCTGCTAGCTTATCACACTCTCGACCATCTCTCTCATCTAAAATTCTTATTTCTAATCATCAGGTGACAACACATCTAGTGATCTAGTATATATCTTGCCGCCGCCTGCCAGCGACTCAAGCGTGCTGTTCTGCTGTCCCCAAATTCTTGAAGACGAGATCGTTTTGCAGGCGCGCGCCGGGCTGCAGGGACTTCAGGACCGACTCCAGGCGGCCGCTGGCCGGAGGAGCACCCACTGCAGTCTGAGTCCGGATTGGCTTCCAAGTACGCATGCAATTAGAATCACGACCCTACTATCTAAATGACAGTCTGCCTCGCAAAGGGGTTAAATGAGTTTGGCTTCGCTTATTTTTTAATGAGTTATATATAGGTTTCGTTGTAACATTTAATTTGACCAGTTTAATTGTTTCCACTTGATTATGATCTCTAGCTGTCAAGATCGAGTTCGAACTTAAGAGATCAATTTCGAACTGAACTCACTGGGATTTGAGACTAGATATGACATGATGTTTAGCTACAAATTTAAACTTACATACAATTAAAAATAAGAAACTGTGACAAAACTATATTATATTCTTTTCAGACAATGTTTATTTTGTACGTTGCAAATTATATTATATTCTTTTATTAGATTAGAGTGGAACCATAGAGAAATTGAGCCTGCATATATATAATACATATACTTTAAATAGAAAAATCTTTGCGAATTATACTCTAATTTTTAGAAATAGAAATGTTTTTCTCCCGTAGCATCGCACGAGCATATTTGCTAGTATATATGTATGATCATAACGTGAGTGGTTGGAACTTCAAATTTAGATCTTTAATTTATAGTCATGTTAATTAATAAGAGTTTTTTTTAATTTGGGGCAACTTTTTTCCATGGTTCAGGAACACCAATTGTGTCGTGCTTCAGCTGTGTGTGAGATTTCCAACAATGGCGCGTGATGATGGTGATCTAAGTTGGATATTGCTGTCTGATAAGTCAAGTAGTGAGTGGCAAACCGGATTTGAAAAGTACATTGGAAAAAAATTTGAAGGCACCTATCCAGGAGAAACTGCACCATGTCTATGTGCTAGGTGTCGTTGCATGGATTACCTTACAAAAGATGAGATGATAAAGCACTTGCTTAGTAGAGGGTTTGATCCAGATTATCAGAAGAAAATGATGATGGAACAGCTTGGTGCTCCTGAACCTGCTGTATTTGTGGAAGATGATTGTGATGATGGAGGCTCTGCCACAAAACTCGTCTCCTCTCTAATAAGTGGTGCTATAAATGGAGAAATTAGGGAAAGCAGTTCTGAGGAGCCAAATGAAGCATCAAAGGCATTTTTCAAATTACTGGCAGAAGCGAGGAAAGAATTGTACCCAGGTTGCAAGGAGGCTACGCAAATATCCTTCATTGTCAGGATATTTCAGATTAAGTGCATGTGCGGTATTAGCAACAATGCCATGGAGCAAATACTTCACTTATTTTGTCTGTTGCTCCCCGAAGGACACTGTGTTCCAAATACCTTGGATAAAATTAGAAAGGTAGTTCGAGACCTTGGCCTGGACTATCAAAAGATTCATGCTTGTGTCAACGACTGTGTCTTATTTCGTGGAGTTCATGAGAAAGCAGACACATGCCCAACCTGTGGTGAAAGTAGGTGGAAAAATACTGATCCTGGTGTGGATGAAGGCACTACTGATGGTGGCGTAAAGAAGAAGAAGCTTTTCCCTCGTAAAATACCGAGGTATTTTCCACTAATTCCTAGACTGCGAAGATTATATATGAATGAAAAGGCATCAAAAGATATGCGTTGGCATAGTGAGGAATTGGTGAAAGATGGAAAAATGCGTCACCCAGCCAACTCATTGGCATGGAAGCACGTAAATGATGAAAATCCAATATTTGCAAATGAGCCACGTAATGTTAGATTGGGACTTGCATCAGATGGATTTAATCCTTTTGGCATGTTGAATGTGGCTTACACTACATGGCCAGTGATCCTAATTCCATATAACCTGCCTCCTTGGTTGTGCTTGAAACAATCTTTTTGGATGATGTCAATGCTAGTACCCTACACGCATGTTCAAAGGAGCTTGATGTTGCTGAGATTAAAAAACTTGACGAGTCTATTGGACAGACCCTGAGTCGCCTTGAGATGATATTCCCTCCAGCATTTTTTGATATCATGGTCCATTTACCAATTCATATTGCTTGGGAGGCTAGAGTTGGAGGTCCTGTTTGCTACAGATGGATGTATCCAGTTGAGAGGTATCTGCGTACCCTCAAAAACTATGTGAGGAACAAAGCATGCCCAGAAGGTTCAATAGCAGAGGGATATCTGTTTGAGGAGTGCATGATATTTTGTTCTCGGTTTTTTGAAGATGTTAGTACAAAGCTAAATCGACCAGAGCGCCAAGAAAAGAGCATTGTTAATGAACCATCTTCAGGTCTAAGTGTATTTAGCACCATGGACTACAGTAAGAACAAATTCCATATCATCAATGGATCTTCATTTGAGTTGAACCGAATGAGACACTATATATTAACAAATTGTGATGAGGCCACGCCGTGGGTAAAGTAAGCTACATTTGAATCAGATTATTTATTTTTATAATGTTTTTATTTGTTCTTAGCATTACAATTATTTTTCTTCTTCCTGACAATGCCTTGACTATCTAATGCATACATTTTTTTTTTCCTTTTGTTTTACAGGGAGCACTTGGAATTATTGAACACATTCAACGCGCAAAATGTTCCCAAAAAACACAAGGATAAATTTGTATCATGGTTCGAGCATGAGGTGAGCCATATTTATATTTATTTAAAGTACCTCAACATAATTGGACATTTTAGTAATCATATATATATTTTTTAAAATGTGATTGCAGATAAGGGGTCTACATGCACAGGGAAAAGTAGATGATATGTTATGTACTCTATCTCGAAGTCCAGATCATCGAGTTCGTGTGTCTAACCGGTGCTTCATCAATGGATTTTTCTTCTGGACAATAAATGTTGAGAAAAATCTGAGCACACAGAACAGTGGTGTTGTTGTCAAGGGGGATGGCATGGACTGGTATGGTCAGATTAAAAACATTATCACCCTTGATTTCCCTAATGGGAAGGAAGTCATGTTGTTCGAGTGCAACTGGTTTGATGTTCCTGGAGCAAATACAAATAAATCCAGAGGCTACAATAAAGATAAATATGGGATTGCTGATATAGATACCACTCGGTTTCGCTTTTCAGATGAACCCTACATCCTTGCGACACAAGCAGAGCAAGTATGTTATGTGAAACATGCCAAGAAAGCTAATTGGTGCACTGTGCTTAGAATGAAGCCTAGGAACTTGTTTGCCATGCCTGAAGGAGAAGACACTGAAAATCATGTTGGTGATACCGATGTGGGCTCCATTGTAGTAGGAGTGGAACAGATGAATGTTCAACAGCTAGATGAGGACTTGACAAATTGGAGTAGGAATGATGTAGAAGGTTTAAGTGGGGACGCTTCACTAATTGAGGAGGCGCGAGCGGCAGCCATGCCTAAACCTGATGACATACCAGATGAAGATGAAGATGATGATGACACCTACACTGCTGATGGAGTAGTTCCTCCATCTGAAGAAGACGACAACAATGATTTTTTTGTCTAAATTTTTCTGTTAGATGCATGGAGATGTCCCTCTATAATTTATCCAGTTACTGATGTTGATGCTAAATATTATATATTTGACATGGGTTTGCTGTAATGCTGGAACTATGGCTAATGCATCTATTGTCATTGATGCATAAATAAACATGGCCGCCAGTGCTCCTGAGATCATAGAAGCAATGCTGCAGAAAAAGACGAGGACGCCGGCGACGAGGACGAGGCTGCGAGGGGACGACGGCGACGAGGACGAGGCTGGGAGGGGAAGCCGGGGGCGAGGAGAGGAACCGATCTAAAACTGATGAGACGTTTTGGCCTTTTGGTGGGAATGGGATAAGGATGCGAACAGTCCGGAGAAATTACTGGGCGGTGGTTCCTACCAATTTGGTGACTACAGACACTGATTAGTGGGGCCATTGACAAGTAGGGACAAAGAGAGCCAACAGCCAACAGTCGGAAATATTCTCCACTTGCCGGGCAGATGGGGTACTAAAAATAGACAGAAGCAAAAAAAAAACATGGTGCCTACACGATTTGAACCCAGCACCTCCAACTCATCAACTGAGCGCACCACCACTGGACTAATTCAATGTTTGTGCTATCTTGGGACACATTCTTTGTTTTGACTACTCAACGCTTGGGTAGTGAAAAGGAACTAATATTACTTGATGACACGTGTCTGTATCTAAATTCTTATTAATGAACAAACTACATAAGACACACATTGTTATTCAGAGATGTTTTATATATAAATTGATATTTCTCATATCTTTTTTTTGTATACCTCCTATGTATATTTCATTTTCTTTGCTTCCTACGGGTCTCTGTGGTATGTGATAAACATGTGAGCTTCAAGTATCTTTTTGCACTTCAGTAGAAAATAAACTAGTATAACCTTATTGCCTTTGTTTGTACCTACATATCTAGTGAATGGATCTTTTTTTAAAATACCTTATTTTCTTTCACTTGTATAATGAAAATAAACTAGTAGAAATTGATGGGCTTTGTTTGAATATCTAAATTCCTAGTGAATTGATCTTTTTTCAAATATAGCTTATTTTGTTGGACTTCAGTAGAAAATAAACTAGTATAACCTTATTGCCTTTGTTTGTAACTACATATCTAGTGAATGGATCTTTTTTTTTAAATAGCTTTTTTTTCTTACGCTTGTGTAGTGAAAATACACTAGTAGAAATTGATGGCCTTTGTTTGAATATCTAAATTTCTAGTGAATTGATCTTTTTTAAAATATAGCTTATTTTGTTGCACTTGGGTAGAATATAAACTAGTATTAGAACCTTATTGCCTTTGTTTGTATCTAATTTTCTAGAAAATGGATCTAGAAGTATGTGGTAAACTTGTGAGCTCCAAGTGATATCTTCTATTTCATTAATTAATCTCTTATGAGTGTAATGATAAAGATTGTGCATATATTGGATTTGATTTGAAATATTCCCATGAAAACTAACTTAACATAGTAGTCATGTTCTTCTCCTACACCAAAACGTCCCAACAGAGCCAACGTATAACCTTATTGCCTTTGTTTGTACCTACATATCTCCACGTATTTTTATCTTAAACTCCATAATTTCTAGTTTCCCAATGTATGAATGACACATGGGCCTGACATTATAAGCTAATTAAGATTTTTGCTGAAAAGTGCCAGAGTCCCTCCGATTCACTCCCTCCCCCCAACGTTTACCTCCAAAACTTTACAGCAGAGTCCCTAATTTTTCTAAATTCCCGCTAATTTTTTCGGGAATTCCACGATCCAAAAGCGCGGCGGCTATTCCGTGACCCCTTAAATTACGCCCTCCTAACCGCGCCTCTCGTCTTCCACTTCCTCCGCCTTTTGTTGGGAAACTCGGAGGCGGCACGCAGGAGGCGATTGTGATAGGGGTGACGCACGGTTCCTCCTTGCCCTGGTGCCGCGCCATTGATCCCAACCATGCCATCTCCCAGAAGGCCTCGATGCGCCAACGGCGATGGCAGAGCACCACGTCGGCGCCCAGTCCAAGCCGAGGTTCAGCTTGCAGACGAGGACATCGACAACGATTTGGCTCCATTACCAGTAGGCCTACGCCGGTGCGTACCCTCCTCAAACTTCTGCTATGGCTGTGTGTTTTCTATCGATTTCATGCAAGGAATGCATGCTGCATGCTTTCAGGACAAACTAGGGTTAGTCGTCCATCATGCAGTCCCATCTGTGTGCCTGCTGCTGATCTGCGGCTGTGAGTTGGCAAGTTGGGTAAGGATTAGCAAAGTGATAGATGGGATTATGGGGATAACAATTAGGCTGCCCTCGTTTCCTCCTTTGTGTGACTGCACGACACCTGCGTGGCTGCCCTCGATTGATTGTCATGATTTGTGATCTCCTATTTCTAGACTGCTACATGCGAGGGCACCTCCAGATTGTTTTCTCCTGTTTACCCTGAAGCCTGCAGGACGCCCTTACTGATCCATTGTGGATCAACATATAGACCAGAATGCATTCTGAAGTCTAAACACTAGTAATTAAGTAAACACTTGATCCATACGATTCTGTAATATTTTTAAGTTCTGTAATTGTCCAATGCCTGCACATCAGGTTCAAGATTTTCAGTCATATAATTGCTCATTCAGATTTTAAGGTTTGGCCTTCTTTTATATTATCTTATTCTAAGTAAATAAGCATGTATATGTACACAAATGAAAGGACTCATAATTTGCTTACTCTGAACATCAAAGTCCTTTTCATTCAGCCATGTGCTGGTTACTGTCAGACCTATGTAAAGGACATATGAACATCAAAGTCCTATCTGTTTGCATCCTCCCTTAACCATACTGTCAAACTTACTGTAATTCAGCATTATGCCTTAATTTGTTTAGGCTAGTAATGTTTTTTTCCTGCACATGCAGATCAAATCCTAACGATCTAACAGGTGAAATCTGGGATGTATGGATCGAATGCAAGTTTGGCAAAGAGCCATTGGCTACAGCCCCTCTTGACAAGGGTCTTATAACAATGAGGAATTTGATAAGTTGGAAAGAGCAGCTTGGTTATGGTGTGCGTGACTATTTGTACTTCAAGAAGAGAAGTGGAAACGATGTAGCAATTCTCGAGGTACTTGATTACAGCAGAGATGTAGAGAGAATGCTTGAGGAGTCGGCTGCTGAAAAGAAAATCAGGTTGTTATTTACAAAAGAAAAAGAACCAGACGGCCATGTCCCAGTTACTCCTCTCAAGCGATCAAGGGACAATGAGTCAGACCAGGAAGATGAAGATGATGATACTGATTCCATTGATGAATCAATAGATGCATACAAACAATGGGTTCAAGATTCACAAGAGGACCAAGACTTTGAAACAGGTGTATATGCTATTTGTATTATACTCACAATATGGACATGTACTTGCACTCTAGACTGACATTAGTGTTGGTAACTTGCAGATTATCTGGATGACACAAGGGAGGACACAATATGAACATACACAAAATGGTTAAGGGAGGAAGGGTTTCTGAAAAGAATTAGTAAGTCTTTTTGTTCATTTGTATTTCTTATTTGCTTGAAGATTTGTTACACTAATGAAACATGTTGCCATCTCTGCAGTGGCCTATAAAGCATATCTTGCGACTACGCCACGCACAACAAGTTTAGATGATATTGATACCAATGATAGCAGCAACACACCTGACCACAATGGGCATCTTATGCTAGGAAGAAAAAAAGATGACAAAAGGTTAAAAACATTTATATGATAGTCATATGTTTTGATTGCTTGATTGCTGTTTGAAAAGATGCAACACTAATTTCAGATTGTCATCTATCACTATATTTCAGATGCAACACTAATTTCATATTGTCCTTTGAAACACTCCTGACTTGAGTTTAGAATGCCCTAGAAAATTATTAGGTGCAAGTGTGACTTGTAGTTTACTGCATTTTATTTCAGGTTGCCATCTATCACTGTATTTAATTTAAACCTCAAAACACTCCTGACTTGAATTAGAATGTCCTAGAAAATTATTGGCTGCAAGTGTGACTTGTAGTTTACTGTGTTTTATTTCAGGTTGCCATCTATCACTACATTTAATTTTTACTTTGAAACACTCCTGACTTGAATTTAGAATGTCCTTGAAAATTATTGGATGCAAGTATGACTTGTATTTTACTGTGTTTTATTTTAGGTTGCCATCTATCACTATATTTAATTTTTACTTTGAAACACTCCTTACTTGCATTTAGAATGTCCTAGAAAATATTTGTAAAGTTATTGGCTAACTTGTGTCTTGCACAAATACTTGTAAGTAGATGGCAAACAAGTTGGCCGTGGCACCTTAAAAGGACTAGCTGCGCAGTTGAAGAGATTGAAGACTCGCTTTCGTAAACTGAAGATCGAATTTTCCCCAACTCTTGGTGGTCCCTGTGGAGCCAATAGACGCACTTTCGTCGATGAAGTGGTTATGTTCATGAGGCTGAAGACTCCACTAATTGGAGTTAGAAGGTGGAATGATGTGAAGGAAACCGTAAATGATTCAATTGTGGAATGTGTAATGGTATGTACTTGGAAATGTGTCATATAGTTTTTTCATTTGACAAAAAAATATTATGTCAAATATCTGTCAACACCAGGTGCTGCTACCTCCTCTGTTCATAGAACTTTTTTAATTTGTTTTGTTTCCAACAGGACCTGTGGGATATCGAGAATAATGAGGAATCAAGAGAAAAGATATTGAAGATTGCCAGAGAACGTTATAAAGGTTGGCGATCCACTTTTAGTGCAACTTCCAAGGCATTCAGCAGTTATGATGAGAGAATGAAAAATAAGCCTCAAGACTTGGATATTGTGGAGTGGCACTACCTGATAATGTACTTTGGATCATCAAAGTTCAAGGTACTATGCACGTAAAGTTGGCCACACACTGCAAGGTTTAATGTCTCCTTTTTTTTTTCTCTGCTTAACATTATATTTTTCACTCCTTTGCAGAAGGTTAGTGGCCAAAACTCTTCGAATCGTCAACAAATGAAAACCTTGCATGTGATGGGTTCCAAACCTTTCTCTCAGTGTAGTTGGGAAAAGGTATGTAACTGATCCATTTTTATCTACTTCCAATACAATGAAAAGTGATGTGTAAATGAATTCTCTATATATTTCCATTGTAGAGGGATCAAAAAAACTGGTGCTGAGCCAGGTATGTTGGAACTTTGGAAGGCTACTCACATGAAGGAAGGAAAGTGGTCAAATGAAATGTCAGAGAGTATTTACGTTAGTAATACTATGATCATGAATTTGATTCCAATCACTAAATTATGTTATTTATAATCACGATACAACCTCATTTGGTATCATTTAATTATTTCTTGCTTTCAGGAAAATACAACCAAGAAGCTGTCTATGACCAGTACAGCCAGGAAGTTGTCTATGACAGGATCATAAGATGGAATGGGTGAAGAAGAATCAGAGAGTAACACAGTTGCACCAGCTGCGCTTGTTCAGGCAGATCTTGTTTTCCAGGAAACGTACAAGGAAACAACAGGATCCAAATCAAGCAAGTTATGTGGCCGTGGTTACCTGTCGAATCCAAACAAAAGGAAGCTACTTGAGGATACAATCGAAGAACAAGGACGTGTAGTTGATAGATTACGAGTACATATTGCAGAGGCTGCTGCTAATAAGGAAGCAGAGAAGGAAGAACTTAAAGCATCACTTAGAGCTGAACTGAGGGCGGAGTTTGCAACAATGATGGCCCAGAACAATACAAAGGCAGCACAACCTGAGGTAATAAATTGGTAATTTCTGCATTTTAATTTAATTTATGTTATTAACTAGCGTAATAATGACAACAAGACTGTTTGAACTATGTCGTTCATGCTGTGTTTCCAATTAATGATTTATAATTGAGATAAAGGAATTGAGATTTGCTTATGTCTGCACACTAAAAAAACCTATAGCTATTTAAGGTTGACAATTAATATATGGCAAATAATCTCTTGTCCGCGCTTCTTTTAATTGCATAGGGTAACCATGGATCCAACAGTACAAACTAGGTGAAGGTATGACCACTGAGGAGACACCACAGAACAATACAGTGGCTGCACTACATGAGATAATGAGTTGGTAAATCTCTACATGTTATTAAGCTATGCTATTAACTTGCGTAATAATGACAATACTACTGTTGTACCTATGTGTGCATGTTGTGTTTGCAATCAATGATTTAGACTTGAGATAAAGGAATTAAGATTTTCTCATAAGTGAACACTAAAGAACTATAGCTGTTTAAGGTTGACAATTAATCTCATACTTGCGCTTCTTTTAATTTCATAGGCAAACCATGGAACCAACAATACTACACCAGATGAAGGTATGACCACTGAGGAGGCACAGAACAATTCAAAGGCTGCACTACCTGAGGGCAGCACCACTTATGAAGTTGAAGGTACAACCACTAGTGAAGTGCTAGCTAGAAACACTCAGGAAACTAGGACCCATGAGGAGGGTAACAATGATGCCGCAATGCCATTTCCTGTTCAAGATACTAGGACTAATTAGGTAACAAACTAACAACCATTCCAGTCATCACATGTCTGTCCATTTAATTTGGTTAAATCTAACATACATTTTTGTATGAAATATACAATGCAGCTTGAGCCAAGAAGCATGTTGACAACAGAAAAAGATATTGTGCCACCTAATCGCAATCATAAAGCTTCCAAAGTTCCCAAAGTTTCCAAAGTTCCCAAAGAATCCAAAGTTGCAAAGAATCTGTTCAATGAATAGAATGGAAATGGGGCTGCACACAAAATCATAACTTCAGATAATCTGATAAATAAAACACGAGCTGCATCAAAGAGAAGACAGGTACATAACTGAAATTATTCTTCCATAATGCATTTTAGTTTTTGCATTACGAGTTCTCAAGCATTTCAAATAACTAATTCTGATATTTCAATTTCAATAATGTTTAATTTTCAGCAAGGAATTTAAGGGTGAGGAGCAGCAGTAAGACTCAAAGATTGGCCGAATATGTTTAATCTTCAGCAGGGAATAAAATAGTTGAGGTGCAGTGTCCTTGATGGTGGACAATAGTTTATTGTTTCATACATTTCATTGTGTTTTCAGTGTGCTTGGTGCACAATAGTTGGTAGTTTCATATATTTCCTTGTGTTTTCAGTGTGCTTTGTTTCGTTAGTGATGTGATCACTGTTTGAATTGGTTGTAAGAGTGAATGATGGATCTATTTCAGTTTTAATATATGTGTTGCTTGGGTTTATATTTGTTGCCTTGTAGTGATGCAACATTCACTTATGCTACATGTTCCTGTTTGCCACGCTGTGCTATTTGGTTGTGATACCCTCGAAACAATATAGCGACGACCAGATGTTTCGCTGCAAAAACGTTAAGGCATGTAGCAACAATTAATGTTTTGTTGCGTTTCCCTTAAAGCATATAGCCACGACCTATGTGCCATTGTCATACCATTCAAGCAAATAGCAACCATACATGTTTCGTTGCCATACCCTTATAGCACGTAGCCACGACTTGTGTTGATGCGATATCAAATGCGCATATAGCGACAACACCATATATGTTGTGATACCCTACCATCTTATAGCCACGATGCTACTAAACTGTAGATGCGATATCATCTCAATATATAGTGACACTGCTTTCTATGTTGCAATACCCTACCCGCATATAGCCACGACGCGACTGTACTGGTGATGCGATATCATCTCGACATATAGCCACGACACATGCCTGGTTGCAACATCTTTTACACTTTTAGCGACGTCTCTTAATTCAATGTGATACCCCAGAAGGGTACAACAACAACCAATACGTCGTGGCGATATCGTCTATTCGTATTGCAACACGCGAGACGTTATCGCTACTAAACTCAAGCGTTGCGATAATGGTAGTCTGCAACCATCATGCATGGTTGCAATTACTAATACTCATGCAACGCCAAATAGTCGTTGCGTTAACAATGCATTGCCATGCCTCATAGCGTTGCATCAGGTCACATATATAGCAATGCTTCATGCAGGCGTTGCGATATGCTATTGCATCGGAGGTACTTGCAACGCCTCCCAACGACCCAATTTGGTTGCAATGTCTCAGTATTGCAACGAAAATACCTATATCGCAACGTTTTTTGGGCGTGGCATCAGTGCCAAAATTTTGTAGTGTAAGCTGGACCTTGCTATGGGATGGTTTGACATAGATTGTGATGAGGGGTAGATGGCGGAGTCTGTTACCCCTATACATCTACGGCCGCCCTCTCATCGCCGGGTGTGGGTATGTGAACGGTTGTGGGCATGAATTAACACTTATCCTAGACCGAGGGTATAGTCGTTGGTCTTGCACCTCGTGTGGGAAAAGTTGTACACTCCTACAGGGTTTTTGATCTATTGCAATAGCCACGCTCTTGGTTATGGCACGCTCATTTGACTTCGACTTTACGTAGAGTTCGGAAAGAGCTTATAGAAGAATTGAGCTCATGGTTGATAATATATGATCACTTTACTAATGCAATTGTATTGATATATGATCTAGGAATTAGAGGCTATGTCTTTTGCTTACTCACTTATTATAACTCGCTTGCTATTTTATAGTTGGATATTAAAACTTGATAATTCCTTGCATCTACCAAATGTACATTTTGGGATAAGTCCTGCTAGTACACAATTTACTATAGGTGCTGCCGTTAAGTTGATTCCAGGTGAGGTGCCATCAGAGCCTGTCTTTGGGTATTTCTACCTCGCCGATAGAGGTGCAGGCATGGAGTAGTTGCCCCTTGTTTATCTATGTTTAATGAGTCACTTATGGCATGAGACTGAACTCATTTATTTTGATTGTAATATTTATGAGAGCGATGTTCAAACCTTCCGTTGCAAAACCTTACATTTAGGCATGAAACTTGAACTCGGTTTGTAAAACTTGAATACCTTTATGTATGGTGAACTCTATGTATGCAATCGCTATATGTGATGAGGATGTTAACTTGTGCTAGTGGGGGTGTGTCGTCCTGGGCATTGTTTGGGACACATCTCAAGGACTACCGGGGTTAAGTCCTTTTAAATAGATTGGCCAATGGATGATGATCTAATTAATAGGGTTTAACTTGGAGGTTCCTCACAACATGGCATCAGAGCCAGGTCGCATTCCATACATAGTTTTCACAATAAAAATTGATGTGAGGCACGTTAGAAAATAAAAATTGGCGATCACCATTAATTAGCCTTACTAAAATTTAATTTTTCTAAGGTTATAGTCTTATTTATATAATTCTTTCCTATCCTAGAGCTATTCTTATCTTATGACCTGCACCTCGTTATGACAAATTAATTTTGTTCTGTAACTTACCTTGTCTTCTCATAATAGATGAATGCACACTAAGGCAGCCTCGTCTTGGTCACAAGGGCCATCGATGTTGAGGGGTTCCCAGTACTCCTCAATGAGATGCTTTGGAAGGGGAACTTTTCGTATAGGCTAGAGTATTCGGTCTATGCAAGGGGCATTGGTTATCGAATGGTGGACTACACAGCCATTGTGTTCATTCCAATGCGCCTCGTACAAGGGGTGGTTTCTAAGGGGACTTCAATTCCCATGGCCATTCAAGAGGCGGCTCACAAGGCAATGACACTTCTCCACACTGAAATTCCTGAGTTGTGGGACTTGCCTTTTAAGTACTTTCCAATGCAAGGACCAAAAGTTGGGGTCAATGAGTTCACCCATGCAGTGGTGGATGCACCCTTGGTGGAAAGAAGCATGTCCGAGTTGGTGAGGACCCAAGATGAGATCATGAGGTGTCTCTGGGCTGAGCTAGAAGAAACTAGATGCCGATTTGCTAAACTACAACATGAAGTGGAGCCTTATGTCCGTATGAGGAAGGTCCCACATGACGTACCCTATGGAGGAGATGACCGCACCGTGTATGATTTCACCCTGGAAGTGCTTCGCCTTCCATTTGTTTAAGGGGTGTTCATACCTCAACCAGTGGGGAGGAGGCCCTGGATTTCAGCCAAACTACATGTTTGTCACTTCGCCCCCACAAACTTAAATAGGGAGGTTATCTTTGGTGGGCAACTCCAACCCCTTACCCACCCGGAGCAAGACCCCGATGACTTTGGTTCCCCTGGTAGCCATCTTTTGGATGTGTTGCCTCCCTTCTGCGCAAGGACTCCCTATGATCCTTATTGAGAAATTTATGTAGCCCATGGCGGAAATGAGACTTTGCAAACTATATAACTTGCCTCTTGATTACTGCCTATTTTATGTAATGAGAATAGCTAATTTGTGAGACGATGTGAGACACTAATTAGCTATCATGCCTATGTAATGTTTTTGTCGAACCTCGGAACCTTATGTGAGAACTATGGTTAGTTATGTATATGTTGCGGTATGTCATCATGTTTAGCATTTCATAAAATTATTTGTGAGGTGGAATGAGAATTTTACTTCTATCACTACATAATTGAATTGTTGCACCATCAAGTTTTAACTTTGGCGGCTTATATTTTCATCTATGCACCAAAATTTGACACCTTTCATTCAGCTGGAATAACCTGCCAAGAATTGAACCACGGACTATCCGCCCTATAGGGGCAAATAGTCCGCCCTTATAAAAACTTTTACACAGAGAAGTTTCAAGTTTATGTCCCCGTCGGGTTTTTGCCGGTGGACAGTCTGCCCTCCTAGGCCGGACAGTCCGCCGGTCAAGATAAAAATCGACCAAAGATGCAATCGTCTCTGTTCCCAGGCAATTTATACCCGCGGACAGTCCACCCTCCCAGGCCGGACAGTTCACCGATGCTCAGAAATTTTGTTTTCTTTTATACATCTTGTGGTTCCAACAATTGTTTCCAATGATTATTTCCTCTTTATCCAAACTTGTATCATCATGACTACCTTATATTACACATTTGTGGTTGATATATCATTTTTGTACAATATAAGTGAAATTATGTATCAATTTCTCCCTCTTGTCACTAACCCATCTCTCAAATGGTGACAGGATGGCCGCACCGGGTGAGCACGGTGCCGATGGGGATCGGTTGCCTCCAGCTCCTCCCTTGGATCCTTTTGTGAGGGAGATGTTGCAGAGGTCGGAACAAAGCCGGAAAACACAAAACCAAATCCTTCAAGCCCTCCTTAATAACATGCACAACCAAGGGGGAGGTGGTGGTGGTGGTAACCAACACCTGGGGTATTCCGCCTTCCTTGCCACCAACCCACCTGTTTTCAAGGGATCTAAAGAGCCGCTGGATGCTGACTTTTGGCTCCACACCATCACCAATAAGTTGGTGCTCATTCAAGAAAATGATGGGGAGAAGGTTACCTTTGCCTCCCATCAACTTCAAGATAGTGCGGGAGTCTGGTGGAGGAATTACAAGAGGCAAGTCCAACAAGGGAACCAAGTAACTTGGGACGAGTTTGTGGAGGCTTTCCGAGCTCACCATACCCCAGCTGGATTACTCGCTCTTAAGAGGGAAGAATTCCTTAAGCTCACTCAAGGAAACAAGTCGGTCCAGGAGTATGTGCACTCCTTCAACAATGTTTCTCAATATGCACCAGAGGAGGTGAGCACCGACGCTAAGAAGCAGTACCATTTCAAGAAGGGTATTTCCTTGAAGCTCCACAACCAACTCAATGCCCATGATTTCCCGAACTTTAATCACTTTGTGAGCAAGGCTATTTCTCAAGAGGCAAGAAACAAGGCTTGTGAGTTGGATGAGCGCAAGCGGGTGGCCCCTTCCCCTGGGGCAAGTGGCTCCAACCAAAGGGCTCATATGGGACCACCTCCTCCTCCACCTCGACCTCTAGGATTTGGGGCTCCTCGGCCCATGTGTATGGCCCACCGCCCTCCGGTTCCCCAACAACAACCTTCACGTCAGATGGGGCAGCCGGGAGGTGGAGGTGGTGGGTATGGACTTCGTGGCCCATGCTTTAATTGTGGTGGGCAAGGACACCTCAGCCGGGAGTGCCCCTCTCCAAAGAAAGGTGGAGCCACCAATGCGCCAAGCCAAAACACTCTACCCCAAGCCAACCGCCAGGAGAACAAGAATACTCACACTCCCAAGAAAGGCCGGCTGAACTACATCTCGGCTGAAGAAGCTCATGATGATGAGCAAGTGCTTGTTGGTATGGTCTCCATCAACTCAATTAATACCTGAGAATTATTTGATTCTGGTGCATCTCATTCATTCGTGAGTAGAAGATATGCCCTAGAGCACAAATTTCATGTTGAACAAGTATCTACCAATTCTCATATTGATGCACCGGGGACAATGTTAGTGACCAATGAGGTAGTCAAGCTAGCTCACCAAGAAGTTATGGGACTCACATTCATCGTAACTTTTTAGTTATTGACTTGAAAGATTTTGATGTCATAATTGGGATGAATTGGTTGTCTAAAAATCATGGGGTTATTAGATCCAACCCCCGCTACATTGAACTTATCCATCCTTTTGGAGCACGGGTAGCACTCTATCTACACAAGCAAGGTGGTCCGAAACTTTATGCACTCAGTGCTATTGTCATGCCGGGATTAGAGGAAATTCCGGTTGTGTGTGAATTTTTGGACGTCTTTCCTAAGGAATTGCCGGGGATGCCTCCCGATCGGGATGTTGAGTTTGTTATTGAATTACTCCCCGGAACGGCCCCAATTTTTAAAAGGCCATACAAGATGGTGTGGCAGTACCACCCAATTTAAACGGGCTCAAGTGCACCATAACATCCTTTTATGGACATTGAATGCACTTCAAACAGTTTAAACTAGGGAACTGTCGAGTGTCCCAAGGAATCCTCGATAAACCACATTATACTTTTATCTTTGCCATACGACAGGATCGTTTTCCGAAAGGAGAACACAATGAGCATCACCATTTTTACATTAACATAACAAGGTATAGGGTACGAATTATTACAAACCAAGTTTCCAAGTAACCTTAAGTACAAAGTCAAACCATTACTAAGAGTTTAAATACAAACCGGTCGTGGTAGTCCCATTACTCAAATATACAATCTCCGGCTCCACCCTAAAAAACACTGGGACCACGATGTTATAGGTCTTCAGGACTTCCTTCTCGGCCACTTTGGGAGCAGCTTCTGAAAAACAACAAGGGAGATCCCTTGAGTACGAAGATACTCAGCAAGACTTATCCATCTTACCAAAGAAAAGACTCTCAAGGAGTATGCAAAGCTTTATAGTGGTTTGGCTGACTCAACTAGTTTGCTAAAGAGCTTACTATTTCTTTGATCCTTGGCTTTCATGTTTTACACCAATTAAGTTATTACTTAACCATCTAAGTTATAAAAGCTTTTGTAAGCAAGATGTACTAAGCTTCATCCAGCATATTGAATCACATGTCATGTCATTCCACTTGTCTTACTACAGAGCTTAACAGCTGATCAAGTGCATTCATAACCAAGAATTGTGGCGATCCGGACCGATTTACACCGTGCAGGGGATACCCAGTTCTCAGCCACGCGCAGTTGTTCCTACCATGCACAACAATCTTTCCGTCGGTTAGGCCAAAGACTGGAAATATCCTTACTCGAACCCAGTAACGCATCCCCCACGTGGGTCCCACATCTGGTGACCACCCGTGAGTTGCAAGCTACGTTCCCACCCTTCTTCGACCCAGTAAGCACAAGTAAGTAATATTTCCAATCTAGGAACCAACCCGCCTAATCAACTTTGCTGGTCCCATACCCAGTAAGCAACCACGTAAAATCACTTGATCATTAGGTAAACCACGTCAACTCCTTAATCCATTCATCATTGTGAGCAATACTATAGGATTAAGCTCCATCTTATTCCACCTATACTTGCTTGCTCACCTTTTTCTTTAGATGACATAACATTGCTTCAACTAGACTTAGATTCAATATTAAAGCATTAGCATAGCTAAGGATAACTAAGCGATGATATCTCATTTAGATTCTTTAAACATGTGGTAAAGACGTCCTTAAATCAAGGCATGGTTCAATGCATCAAGTGGGTTTCAAAAAATTCCTATATGTAATGCACTGGGGCTTGCCTGGAATCACAAGCAAGTTAGAGCCTTCAACGAGCTCTTGCGACTCCGGAGCGACAACGATCACTTCCTTGAATTGCCGCTGCTCCTCCGAGAGTTCAACGAGCTCGTACTCGGAAGCATGAGGTGCTAAAACGTAATGCAAGTTAGTGGTATGACATGCAACATTTGGAAAGCTTAGCTATATAGCTTTACTTCTCGATAAAGTTGTAAGCCAACACAAGCCACCCCGAGATTTTTAAAACATTCCTAGCATTTTTCCTTTATTGAAACTTGCCTTAAATTATTTTTAATTGATTATTTAACATTAATATTAATTTCTAAATGTATAAATAATTTAATAAATAATTAAACCAATTTATAATTTATTTCTAATTATTTAGAATTTTGTCATTTCTAGAAATTATTAAGAATTTATTTAATTAAGCTAAATAAAGGAATTAAATTAACTACCTACACTTAATTATTTAAAATTTTTAATGAATAACAGAATTTAAAACTGGATTAAAAAAATTAATTTCATCATTTTTGGACTTTCCTATGATTTCCTATGAATTATTTAGTGTAAAACTCAATATTTAAATCTATTTCCAAAACCTAAATGGCACTTTTGCACAAAACCCCCTGGAGAACCGCTTCATCTCCCTCACGGTCCCTCCCTCTATTTAAAATAGAGGGGCGGCGCTGACCGCCCTCCATCGGCCTTGACCGTCGGTGAACTCGCCGACGACGAGCTCCCCGACCACGATACCCTGCCCGCTAGATTCGCCTCGCCGACACGAACCCAACCAGCCCGAAAACCCCATGACTATCTACGCGACCAAGGCACGACGGAGAGGCAGGCGGTGATGAGCGGCGGTGCACCGACAACCAGCTAGACAACAGCGAGGCTTACCTCGAGAACAAGCCTACGAGCACCAGGGAGCCGAGGCGAAACTAACGCACCCCGAGCTCACACAGAGAGGCTCCCAAACGTCCTGGCCACATGCGTCTACCCTGGCGGCGGTGCACTCGGCGGCGCTTTCGATGGTGAACGACGCGTCCAAGCTAACCAGAGCTCAAAACACTCCACCAACTACACCTACCCACGCCTCAGCCCACGCTTGATCTCACCGCACCCTCAAAACCCCAAGAACACCAGCGCAGAAACCCTATCAACGGTGATGGCGCTTACTGTAGTGACCCTATCCGAAATTGGTCCCACTTGAGTATATCACACCTTCGTAGGCGGTAATATACTTAAATGTTACCAAGCTGGATAACGTCGTCGAGTCAACGCTCGATTAACTACACACTGAAGATCATTCCTTCATATCCAAAGATTACAACATTCCACAATTCAAATTACATAACAAGTCTTAAAATTACTACAATCTATAATGAAATAACATAATTGAGTTTAGAGTTGAACGCAACGGAAAATAAACGAGATACTAGCGACGATCCGTAGTGACGTCACGATGAAGTTAGCCGTGACGCTACTCCTCACGATCCTCAGCAGAGGTCGGATCCCACATGATAGGGAAGCCCTGGAAAAAGCCACAAGCAAGGCTGAGTATACTAATACTCAATAAGACTTACCCGTCGGGTGAAAACTACATCACCCATTTCTAGACATACAAGGCTCTTTGGCTGATATGGTTTGTTTTGCCAAAAGCGAGTAAGGGTTGATCCTTAGCTTTGCTTATTTAACTTTACCTTTTATTTTATTTACTAAACTATTCTAGGTGAATAGCCTAGCTAAGCAATCAAGTTTTGCAATACAATTATATTCATCCAAAGATTTCATCATTCTCAGAATTTTTCTTCTTACTCAATGCAGTACATCGGTCAAGTAGTCTCATTAACCGCGAGAAGCGGACAGTTCGAACCGAATTTCACTACCTGGCCAGGGAAAACCCACACGCACGGAATAGCCTGAAAAACTAACACAGACATCCCAATCCGTTCCCTTCTCTCTGCAGACGGTTTCCAATCCTGCTGCCTTAGGGCAAAGGTTATCTGCCATCGGATATTCACGCATATACCCTCACGTGCGTGTGACAGGTGTGGGAGAACACATCTCCAAGAACAACAGGGAATTGGGCCTATCTATGTCAATCAAGTATTTGGACTTATCGGTCCCATGTACTGTGCATGCGTGTGGTACGTTCAAAAACTTGACACAAAAGTATCCGCACGTTTCGACCTTAAGTCCATTAATCAAATACAGATGGGATACCTACACAAACCATCCCGCCCGTCAATCCTTATGATTCTGGCATAAATTAAGACATGTAATTACTCATATATCTCGCGAGTGTCAGGAAAACTCTCGACTTGTAACGGTCCTAAAGCATAGCAACTATCGAACCTGTCATACTAGTATTCAACCAAAGGAACCTATGATTATGTAATTCTAGGGTTTCATTCAACTCCTTGAAACTGAAATGCACAATATATAAGAATCATAATGGCATAATTTAAATAAGGTTAGGTTATGCTCCGGTGCTTGCCTTCCTACTCAAAACGGAACTCTGGCCCCAGCTCTTGTCCAACCTGCACCACGTTCACCTCAGACTCGGGCACCAAGTCGTAGATTCCGTCGGCCAGAGTCGTATCTAAATGAATGCATAAAATGATATAAGTATCGGTTGTCGATTTAATGGCTAGGGTTAGGCAAAACCCTAGGGTGATTTGATATGTATGAAGTAAATATTTATTAAATAAAGATTTACTCTCTTATTAGATGATAAGCTTCTGTTTTCCAAAATTTTCTTGAGTTACTCTTTCTTTATTTGTATTTACTTCTTTTTCTTCTCTTTTCTTCCATTCTAGTCATTTCCCATTATTCAAAAAGTCTAGTTAGGGTCATTATTTTTAAGTGTGGGCTGATCAGAGGCTATATGGTACTAAAACAGATTTTTAGTCCAAAATTTGGCTTAATTTGATTTACATATTATTTATTCAAAATGTTTTTATCTGTAAAGCTAGAAACAAGATTAAATCCTACGAAAATAAATAAAGTGTTTTTGATCAAAGAATTTGGCACAGAGACTAACGTCACTAAAAGTGATCTCCCTGCAAAGTTCAAGTTTATGTGATTTATGGATATTTTTGTAGATTTTCTCCCTTTTAAAGATACCAAAAATTATATAGTCATATTATCATGATTAAAAATTAACATGGTCATTTTTCCTAGGATTCTTAAGTCTTACATATACCTCTGCAGAAAAGGTTTGATTTTACTCTGGATAAAATTATTTCTATGATTTAAATGGTGAAACTACAAGGCTTTTACTAATGAAATCCTAGCTGAAAATTTTGTAACAGATTTTTGTGCACCACTTGTGCATAGAGCCTAACACAACTACACTTCCAACATATCCAAGGGTCAGCTTTAGTACTTGTGTAGTTTTTGAACTATGGTGAAAAGTGCTCAAACCTTTCCATACTCATATTTCAAAAACTAAGCTTCAACTGTGACAACTTTTATCTAGTGGAATGAAATTCATACCTCACTCGTCACAACAAAATTTGTTTCACATTTTTCTGATTTTTCTATGAATTGATATGATTTTTCAAAGTTTCCCAGTGAATAGTATTAGGGTTAAAGAATCTACTTTCAACCGGGCCCTTAGAAGTTTTCAATGTATTACAGAGGGGTCCTTGCAATTCACAGTCGGCCCCCTGGACTTATGAAGAAGATGCAAAAAGGTCCTCCACCTCGCCGGTGGTCACGGCGGTGCGGTTTCCGGCGAGGGGATGGCGAGTCCGGCCTTGGGGTGTGGGGAAAAACGGTGAGGGGATCGCCGTGAACCTCTTAGTCTTACCCTTGTCGACGAGGACGGCCGGAAAGTGGGTTGGCGACGGCGGAGGCGGATCTGCTCCGCTTCGGCGAGCTGCGCCAACGTCTACGGCGGCGGAGAGAGGTGGGGAAAGGCTCGGTGAGTAACAGTGGGTTACGGCGAAGCTCCTGGTGGAGGTGTCTGGGGCTGGGAGAGGCTGAAGGAAGCTGTCCACGTGCGAGCGGCTCGCCGGCGGGGAAAAAGAGCTCTGGCGAGGTCTTGAGCGCACGAGAGGAAGAGAAAAGACGAGGTGTTGACGCACTTCTGGTCAACACACGAAAGCGCTGGATCGCGCTTTCGTTGAATTCTCCTCGCCGGAAATCCTGGGTGCAGCCGGTCAGACCGCCTGTAGTGGCCGGTCAGATCGCCTGTAACAGAGGCGCCGCGAAAGCCTACGATCACAACCTTGGGAGGGACCCCGTCGGAGGCTGCGAACCTATGGTTGTTCTAAGGTCGGCAAGGCCACTTAGAACGTCCTAAACCGTCGTGGAGACGAAGAAGAAAAGCAAAGGGGTTGAAAAAGCTAAGGCAAAGAGATAAAAGTAGAACAAGTTGAATGTACGATTGGGTAGAGGTCCTCAATCGGAAACGACCCTTCATAATATAGGGTGGGGAGTTCTTGCCCCGTGTGGAGTCAATTCCATAATAAAGTCCCATCAAAATACAACTCTAATTTGGATTAGAACTGCTACAGGCGGTCTAACCGCCTAGGCACGGGGTCGATCTTGGCAGAGCCATAACTTCCTCATCCGGACTGCAAATCAGACGATCCACATATGCATTTTGATCTTCTCGACAAACCCTACGCAATGGTGGAGTCAAACTCATATTTTGAGCATTTTCATACAGGCGGTCTAGACCGGCTGTGCAGGTGGTCAGACCGCCTGGCACATTGCCAGACCGGCTACAGGGTACAGCCGGTTAGACCGGCTGTTGAGCCAGATCGGCATTCTTGCCATTTTCTGTCATCAACATATGCCCCTCTTTTTCTTGGTAAAGCTTGCGTATCAAGAAACATTAATTCAGTCTAAAGGCGACCCTCTATTGTCGGCCATTTTGTTCTAAGAGCGATATCAAATCCTTTCAAACACTTTGCCAAAAATTTGGATAATACCTTTAAATGCTCTTGGCAACTGAAATCCATGCGATCATCAACTTTAAAGGATGTTACCTTTGCCTTTTTATTACATGCTCGAGCTATCCTCTTTCTTGACCTGCTTCAAAGCCTCCAAACGCTTGCCGGTCACTCAACGGACAAACAGCTCCTTAGATATGAATGATGTCCATTGGCAAACGAATCCCAAATTCATGTATAATATGCTCGATAATAAACTCAATCACCTCTTTCGTAGTAACGAAAACAATCAGCAATTATTGTAAGCCAATAAGAGTAAACCCGCTTAAGGGGCCACTTCATCATGCAAGCCGATTGATGCGCACCACAAATTCCTTCATGAACCTCTGTCATAGCCAATCTAGCTTGATCAGGATCTAAACACTTGAAAGCCCATCGTCGGACTTTTTGACCCGTCGACCTACTAGTACCTTGCAAATATTCCACCAGAGACTTCCTCCAAACACCAACATCGGCCTCAACAGATTGAGAAGCATCCACAGCCGAATCGGTTTTGTCAGAGGCACAGGCGGTCAGACCGCTTGTCATGGCGGTTAGACCGGCCAGGCCGGTTAGACCGGCGGCACCAGGCGGTTGGACTGCCTGTCCTAGATCAAGCATGTCGGCTTCGCAATACATCGACTTCTTTTCTCGAAAATTTCTTTTTTGAATATTATAGCCTGATGCTTGCTGCGCTGACACATTAGCTCTAAAATTCTCTCCTCTTGGTACATGATAAATTACAAATTCATTAAAGCAAATTATAATGTCTAAACATTTATCAAGATAAATATTTAGAAATCCGTCTAAACATTGACATGCTTTGGATACTTGTTGTACTAATAGAAAAGAATCACCACAAGCTTCTACATGTTTTACTCCCTAGTAATGTAAGATCTCCAAACCGAATAATAAAACTCATACTCGGTCTGGATAATTATGCATCTATGATTCAATCGGTTAAGAGCTTCAGAAACAATATCGTTTGGTGACATAATAATAACACCAACACCACAATCACCTTTGCAAACCGATCTATCAAAATGCAATTTGCATGGAGTAAAAGGAATATAGCTGACATTTAAATTAAGTTGCTCATTAACCAATGTTGAATAATAAAATCAGCAATGATATGTCTTTTATAGATTTCAAGGAATCAAAGACTAAATCATATTCAATTAAAGCATAAGCATTTGCCGATTCTATTACTCAATATTAAGCTACACAACATATATTTAATTATGTCGGCTTAACAAACAACTTATGCAAGCATTTCATAGTAAATAATGCCTCAACTTGGTATAAGCATGATGTATACAACTAAAAGCATTACCTGGTTTCGGCGTCCAATAATCTTCTACTTGCATATGCAATAATAGAATCCTTCCCTTCGGTCTTTTGAATCAAAACAGCTCCAATAACGCTTTCTCAAAAGCTCCTTGCTGTTTTACCCACCGAGTAAATTCAGCATCATACTTCGACCGAAGTAAGGAATAAAAACACCTATATAGCTTCCTCAGGATCAAAATCAGGATGATCAGGATCTTCCTCCATAAGCATATAATCATCCAAGTATGGAACATTAGAATCCATATCCATGTGCTCCGGAGATGAACTGTAATCAACAAATTGTTCATCGTCCTCAGCAGCGGGAACAGATGTCAACTCGTCATCACAAACCATGGGAGCAGAAGAAGCATCATCAGGTAATATCTCTGCCTCAACCGGTCTGACCGGCTATGCAGGCGGTCTGACTGCTTGCTCGGTCGACTCTGTAACACTGGCGGTCTGGGCCGCCTGTACACCCAGTTGGACCGCCTGTACTGTTGGCTTTGGCTGATCATCTTTTTTTGACTCGCCACTCCTTCTGAGGAAGCATAGGTCTATGCTTGTTGAAAATCTTTTGTTTTTCTAGCTTTTGCTTGTTTCTCTCCTGAAGACGCAGCCTTTGATGTTTCCTTCTCTGCGTACGAGTCCAACCTGGAGGACACCATCTAGGAAGAAAGTTAAACTCATTGCGGCTAACATCATGACCATTAGCAGCGGGAGTCTCTGAAACCGACTTCTCAACCAGATTGTCTAAAACAATTGGCCTTTTGTCTCCATCAAGTGTAGTAGCCTTTACTGAGTCCACATTCTTCTCCTGAACTTTTTCCTCCCTTTTCTTAGGCTGATACACCTGCTTTAGAGCAGGTGCCTTCCTCTTCTGGGACGGCCGGTCTAGACCGCTTGTAACAGGCAGTCTGACTGCCTGGGCCCAATGCCCGTGACCAGATTGACGAAGAGCCAAACGGTCACGAACGAGTAGTGCAATTCTGTCCAGAACATGTCTTCTTGGTTCCCTCCATCCAGAATGCAAAGAATGTTGTGACACCAACTGATACGGCACCCACATCACACCATTGTCATCCCATATTAGACTTAACTCCCAAGACACATGATGACGCTGCACTGGCTTGAAAGATCCACCTTTAGGTGATCTCACTTCTTTTTTTAATGGTCGATCGCTTGGAACCACCTTTTGCTTGGAGTACTCACTACTAGATTTTCCCGCTAATGCAACAGATGAAATACGTCGCAATATGCCATTTTGGGTGCAATAGCCGCAATTGCACCCAAAATTTTTTTGTAAAAAATGCAGCAATAGGTCATGTGGTATTAGCCTTCAACCACGAATGTGTTTTGTTGGTTGCAATTTTTTTTCTATTACAACACAAGGTGGCGTTGCAACTAGCATCTATAGGCGCGCTCGTGTTGGTTGTAAATTATCCTGTTGCGACGCATATGATGTTGCCAGAGGTTCAATTGCATCGTACCCAATGTGTTGCAATGTGTAAAATCTTGTGTTGCAAAGCATTGTATTGCAACACTCTGGTTGTAATTGTTATAGAGCAAGCATATCTATTGCCACTAAAGTGTTTTGGTTGCTATATGTGGTTCTCTCTGTTACCACGAAGTTGATTTTGATGCCATAGGTGGTGTCCTCTATTGCCACTTGATTTGTTTGGTTGCTAGAGGTCGTCAACGCTATTGCCACGAATTAGGGAATGGTCGCTATAGGTGTGCCATTCTATCGCCACCAAAATCATTTTGAGGCTATAGGTGGAGCACTGTATTGCCACCAAACTTAATTGGTTGGATGTGATCACCTATTTTGCTTCGAAAACATTTTGGTAGGCAAAAGTTCTTCCCTCTATTACAACCATAATAGTGGGTTGCTACATGTGGAGCTTCGTATTGCCACGACACTTGTGACACCGAAAAAGCTGGGTTGCTATAGGATAAATTCTCATTTGCATGAATGGTTTTTTGCTTTCCATACTTATGTAGCTATTGCCACATGTCTATTATGCCACACTCAATTATTTGTATCACCAATTTTTAAAACAATATAATATATGATCGATAATAATTATGAATTTATCATTCATGAAAACAAGATCAACTCAACCATTCAGTGTACAATTCCATGACACACAATAGTACTGAAATAGTAATAAGTTTGCAACACCAGATTGTTTGAACACACATAGAATAGGCTAATTAGCCAAGAACTAAATAAGTTTGACATCAGCAAAGAAATTCATAGTCAGATGATCCCATCACTTGATCAGCAACCGGTGAGTTAAAGATGTCCCGTCACTTGTTTCCTCCATTTGAACTGCCTTGGTTAGCTGAAAAAAAGAAAGAACATCATTTTGTTATCACTAGTACCGATGCATTTTGTTATCATTTTGCATAACATTGATGAAATCATATTTATTCTGGAAAGCAGAATATATAAAAATCTAAGAAGAGCAAGACAAATCGAAAAGAACTCTTGTTCTGCTGATAGATATACATAGAGTGTTCTTGTATACAAGGATAAAATACTAAATTGCAAGAAATAAAATTGGACCAGCACTTCGGTTAACTTGTATACAGGGACAAAATAATGAATTGCAAGAAAGAAAATTAGAGCAGCAGCACCAGCTTACATTATGAAAAAGAGGAAACAACAGAAGGCAGTAAACCAAAGTTTAACGGCGCATCATAAAATTAACATAATGACAACAAATAATTAACACAACTTCAAATATTTTGACATTTGAAACAGAAACATTGATAGCAGGTATTGGAGTTACAAAGATTTCACCTGACTTTTTGGTGCCCTGTCATCTCTTAACAGCATCATCCTTTAGCTGTTTTGTAGTAACGAATGCCCGTGCCGTATTTGCAGATGTTCTTCTTGTAGTCCGAATGCCGGTTGCCCTTGATATATCATCAACTTCAGGTTGCTCATGTTGTGAAGGAAATAATTAGGGACCATTTTGTTAAGTATATGATGATAGCACTAAACAGATGTTAATTCACAAACAATCTGATGTGAAGAGACCTCATGTTGTGGGGTTGCCTCAACTTCTTCAGTCCTCATGTTTGTTGCAGCTTCCGCCACTTGTGCCATTTCAGTGTCATTGTTGTTTGCCTGGACAGATGTTGTTTGTTGGACAATCTATGAACGATACAGAAAATTAGATATAGAACCCAAGGACAGAAAGTCATTCAATAACTAGCTTGACTAGTACCTGCTCACACATTGTCTGGCCCTTGGCTGCTTGGATCATTGACAGGAACTCTTGCCTAAGCGCTTGTAAATCTGCCTCCCTTGCCTTTTCAATTTCATCAATCTGTCTTGCATGTTCTATCCTTTCCGCTTCTCTGGCAGCTTCCCATGTTGCCATTTGTTCTCGTAGCTTGCCAAATGAGTCCATGAGCTCAAGATGTTCCTGATGCTGTTGCTCTTCCATACGAATTTGTTCCTGGCGATCCACATTCACCAGCTCCCTTCTAGTTGGGTTTTTTGCTAGGTACCCATTACCATGCAGCCTGGTTGATTTGCACGCTGTGACTGCCTTGTATGCCTTCTGGAAAATCTCGTTCTTTTCCTTCACGGTAATGAAGTTTCCCTCTGAATTTGATTCGGCCTCAGAGATAAGGCTCCTTGCTTTGTCCTAACATTTACAAGTCACAGATGGAGGAGTTAGTTGAAGAATAAATTGCATGCATTTGCTATTTCCATGGTCCATAGTAAGTTATGTACAAATTAGATGAGAACTCACATAGACATTCCTGGATTCTTGATCTTTCCATTGCCCATCCTTGCTGTGAGTTATAAACCAAAGTTCCATATCATTGGGTTCCTCACCACTTTCTGGGTCTTTCTGATATGCCAACAAAAAAATAAATTAGTAATTCCTCCTGCAAGAAAGCTTGTAGATGTGCACTTCCAGTTATTACCTTTTCATAGCTGCACTGAGCATAAGGCTTAGCGCCTGACAAATGTGTGGTCTTTTTATGGCCTCGATGAAGAGAATTTTGTATGCTCCTTGCCTACATAATGCATAGATTTGAACATTAATCTTAATGATCAAGACATATCCATTTATAGGAAACTGGTATTGTCAATAATAGTAACAATGTGGAACAAACCTTGAATTTTGCAGTCCTAAAATACTACAACAGATAGTGCCATTCAACAATATCCAATTCTGCAGGCTTATTTAACATTCTGTCGCGGTAGCTATTGTATGCCTTTGCCGTAGCACTGAAAGTTGAACGCCATCCTTTGTAACGCTCCCTAGCAATGGCCCATATGATTATCCTTGTCTTGTAATTATCCTCAATGTCCCACCTAGCCTGTTATATTATAACCAGAAGATGCAAATACTAGGTCAGTTGTTATATTAGTCTATTAATAAAATATATACACAAGCAAACATGATTATTACCAATATATCAGATGCTATTGACTCTTTTACATCTTCAAAGATCTCTTTCCATGATCTCACTCCAATGAGCGGCGCCCTTTTCCTCATAAACATTACTATTTCATCAGTGAACGTGCGGTAGTTCTCACCTACCGGTCTTCCATGTCTTGAGAACTGAACTTTCATCTTCTGATTGCCCGCCTTAATTCTCTTGGAGATTGCGTTCAAGCCTTTTAGAGGACCACGTCCTCTCTTCTTCCCATTTTCTAACATATTCCAGGGGAACAAAATTTAATAATAGTAATTAAAAGACATAATATGTATATATAGCCACATGAATCAGAAACAAGACTAATTCCTAATAAACACAACTTACCATTTCCTTGCCCCTGTCTCGAACGGCGAGCATGAGATGGTGCCTGCACTGGAGGACTTTGGTTGCTGTCTTGACTGGAATGTATCTGACTGCTAGGTTGCAAAAGCCCATCTGCAGACAAAATAGACATATGATCAGCTAGCATATTGTGAAGTTTGAAAAAGAAAAAATGGTAATTTATTTGACAATTAGGAGAGGGATATTACTGATGTCATCAAGTTTTCCTACAACCCCCAACCATTCTACGTATGTCTTGATTGTGTCCTCCCTGTATATATCTTCAAACTCTGAAAAGGAATGATAATATCAGTCATAAGTGCATTGAAAAAACCATGTATGTATTGGGTTGCATCATAACTCACCCATGCCTTGGTCCCTTATGCAGATAATGTAGCCAATCTTTGTATGCATATAATTCTGATTCGTCCACTTCTTCTTCTTCATCAGGATCTGAGCAAACTGTTTTGGATTTAATTGGTGTTATGGCCACACATCGGTCTGCTAATGGATTCTTCGAGAATACTAATCTGAGCACCCTCTCTTCCTCATTACTATCTACCATTCTTAATGCATCAACATCATAGTCGATATCATGTAGTGTTGCTGCCGCAGGATCATCAGCACTTCTTTGCTTGTAGTACATGTAGTCCCTGGACCCATACCCCAACCTTGATTTCATTGTTGTCAAGTTAGCAAGCGTGATATGATACTTGTGAACTCTATATGCCTTAACAAATTGCTCTCCCTCCTCAGTCCCCTTGCAAATGACATACACGAGCCAGCTATTGTCCGTTCTGCATATTTAGCAATAGCATTTAAATCAGCTTACAATATATTGATAATATGGCAAAACAAAATAGAATATTTATCATCAATTACTACCTACTCTGAATACCAAAATGAAATATATCAGAAAGCATAGCAAAATATAAGAAAGAGATAACGTATAAAAACCTACACCTAGTATGCTAACACTGACCTAGCAATTTTAACTCATTAGTGGTGGTGGGATCTACCACAACAGAAATAATTGCTTTCCAGTTCAACTACTTGTAAAGGAGATATTGTGTCAGATCAATTAACTGTCAATCCCACGGGATCTAAAGTAGCCTACAAAACCAACAGGCCAAAACACAGGAACTGAAGCATGAAATTATACGTACCCGTTCTCAGTTTCGACCTGAGACGAAGGCATCAAATCTTCTGGTTCTTGGCAATCGTCGCCGGCATCTTCAGCGTCTGATCTGCGTGATGGCCTTCGGGACGACGGTGACCCAAAGAGCGAAGCCGCCGCACTAGGCCTGCTGGACATGACCGGTGTAGTCCGCCTCCCAGATGTTGGTGGTGTGAACATCGGAGGTAGCATCGCCGACGCCGTGGAAGGTGTGTGCAGTGATGACGACGAGGACTTGGTTCCCCTTGACGCCTCGCTCGACGTCGGCAGCCTCTGCGCCATGATGGTGGAAGGCGATTGCGAGAACCACGATGCCGCCGCCTGGTGGAAGGCGATAGATCGCGAACCCTAACTGCCGATTGGTTTTGCGATGGGATTAGGCAGCCGCCAATTTGGTAACATGGCTTTTAGGCTTCAACGTGGGCCCAGGGAGAAGGATTGGCGTGGTATAGTAGGGCACGATTGAAAATAGGGCGCCACTTTTTTTCGGAAGGAGAACAGGACCGTGGGATTGAAAAGAGAGCGCCACTTTTTTTCGGAAGGAGAACAGGACCGTGGGATTGAAAAGAGAGCGCCACTTTTCTCCTGCCAAGGCTTACGGAGATTATCTCGTTTGTTAGGTTTTTGATCGAGACGTGAGCCGACCATCGAGTCTCCTGGAATCTTCCATTGCTTCTAGAATGTTCCAACTCACTCCAGCTGCTGTGCGGACCCGAGCGTATGGCGACATGTATCGTGGACGACCTGAGTACGTGTACGTCGTCCTCGTATAATTAAGTGCATGGGCGCCTTGTATATCGCGGCTGCCGTGTACATCGATAGCTACTATTAGGTGCTAATTAACCAGCAACTGTACGTCTCTTGAGCAGTTGAGCAAGCTAATCTGCACGCTGCACTAGCCCTTCCATATATACGCATATGCATGCATATATAGCAGCTGCCATGCACACACGTAAACAAAAATCTTTTGTTCTTTGCATTCTTCTTGTATATTTCTCCATGCACACACATACGTCATGCACATGTATACACATTTCTTTTCTCCCATCCTTCTTGGAAGTGTCTATCCAACACTTGGGTGTTTTGGAGGGGGGGCTAGCACCCAGATTTTGGAGCACCGGATCTAAAAATGAATGGCTAGATTCACTCACATAGTCTAAGAAACTATGTTATAGAGATTTGTCAAATTTGCACATCATGAGAGTAACACTTGTGAAAATGACAAAATGATACTTTGGCATCCTTTTGACATCTTCTACATCTTGATGAGATATGGAACTTTGGCATTCATCAATTATCCTTTTTGACATCATTTAGTGCACTCAAGAACTGATATGGAACTTTTGGCATTCATCGGTTATCCTTTTGACATCATCTCCAAGTTATTGATTTGTAGGAACACAAACAAGTGCTGCTCAAGAACTGAAAAATAGTCCCATGATGAAGGCAAGTCCTCCATGAAAAAAAAATAAACTCATCGCACATAAAAGAAAAAGAAAAAAGAAAAAAAGGGCGAGTGGGACTAGGGGAATCGAACCAACGCCTCCAAGATGGAAAGCTAATGCCTTAACCACTGCACCAAGCAACGATTTCTGAGCAATAAGGAGCCGCAATCTTGAAGTAGAATCTCGTGCGCCTGGATTTGGTGCGTCCCACATGTCAGAGACCGAACGATGTTTGCTTTGGATCGAATTATAATCGGTCGCATCGCCTTCCCCAATTCCCATCCCCGGCTGCATCGCCTCCCCCATCGCACTCCCATCGTTGGCCGCATCGATGCGGAGGCCCAGCCACATATCCCGAAGACAGGCGCGAGATGTGGCTGGGTGCTTCTCCAGGAAGGGGGAGCGCGGGCCACGCGTCGTCGACCATCTGGCCGTCGTCGACCCTGTGGATTCGGACGATGACATGAAGCCCGAGGTTTAATTGTGTATCATTTATGCATAGTCAAGTTTCCGGTGCTGAACCACTAAGATCATATTTCCTGTTTCTGACTGCATCTATTCATTGTCTTATTCTCTGTGATCTGATCTTCCTAAGTGTGATACCTCTGATATTCTGCTATTTAGAATTGCTTACATATTCCTTAAGGCACTGTTGTTAATCTGTAAGAAAACAAGATGCTGCTACCAGCATGTGCGTTTTTCCTTTCCTTAAACTGAAAATGTGTTTACCCTTCTTCCATATTGGATTTTGTCAGCTAGTAATAAATTGCGAATTGTATACTTATGTTCTGAACAATGTTGGCTCTTTCAATAGCTAATATCCTGCTACTACATTTGTTTGGTTATGAACAGAATAAACATGGAGCATCATCCTCGCATAACAGGCTTAATGTGACTAGGATCAATTCGAAGGTTCGACGTCCAGGGAAGTATGCCGTTGTCACATTCGATAAAGTGGAAATCAAGTGCGCATTCACTGCTGAAAGCGATGATGAGGACCCTGGTGTGCTGCTGCTCACCAAGGAGGTGATGGTCCTCCCCTTAAGCTAGCCATACATCATTTATATATGACAATACTAATTCCCTTCAAAAATAATGACAGATCAAGGATAAGGCTGAGGAGCTGCGGCTTGCTATCAAGAGCAAGATGAAAGGATATGGAATGATTTGAAGTAGTTTATTGAGCACCAATGAATGTCTCAATGTAGAGGCATCTAATAGCTTATCTCTGTGTTAATGGAAAAGCTGTGCAGGAGCACTTGAACCTGTTACTAGTTTCCATGTCCTAGTGGCTTGTATAAATGAATGTTGCCTATCTAGCTAGTAGTTTGGATGTCGGTTGAATGTGGATGTTGGCTGTGAAGTAGTTTCAATGTTGCCTATCTCTGTGTTAATGGAAAAGCTGTGCAGGAGCACTTGAACCTGCTAGTAGTTTCAATGTCGGTTGAATGTGGATGTTGGCTGTCTAGTAGTTTGAATGTGCTATCAACATTTGTGCATGTTCTGCTGATGTTTAATGCATGTGCTGCTGACGTTTTGGTAAATTTGAGTGAATGTTAAATGGTCAATATAGTTGAAATATCCCATGCGCAGAGCCAAAAAAGGCATTCAGTGAGTTTCATGAGAATAAATTATTAATTAACACAACCATGTTGGAACACCCTTTTCCCAAAGCTCCTTGAGCTCCAATATAAGGGGCCTCAAATATACATCAATATCCATTCCAGGAGATTTCGGACCAGGTATCAACATTGACAACAACAAGTTAGATTGTTTCTGACACAACCATGGAGGCAAGTTGTAAGGTATTAGCATAACAGGCCATATGGAGTATGTAACATTTTGCATCTCAAAGGGATTAAAGCCATCAGAAGCAAGACCCAGCCTAATATTACGACCTTCTTTGGCAAACAATTTATATTCTTTATCCACATGCTTCCATGCAGGTGAGTCAGCAGGGTGACGCATTTTTCTATCATTGACAGTTCTTTCTTATGCCATTGCATGTCCACTGATAACTGCTTGGACATATACATTATTGAAGACGAGGAATAAGAGGAAAGTAGCGTAAGATCTTCACTGGAAACCTCTTCTTTACACTAGCACCATCAGCAACCTCATTATCAGCAAGTCTCCACCTAGACTCCCCACAAACGGGACATGTCTCTAGCTTTGCGTTCTCCTTAAAAAACAACACACAATCATTCTTACATGCGTGTATTTTGATATAGTCCAAGCCTAAGTCTCGTACCACCCTTTTCACTTTATCCAAGGAGTCAGGGATACAATGGCCTTCAGGGAGAACCTTTGAGAACAGATTAAGTATGGCCTCCAATGCTAAGTTACTAATTCCGTACAAGCACTTTATCTGAAAAAGCTGCACAATAAAAGAGACCTTAGTTGCATCTTTGCATCCTGGATACAATTCCTTCTTAGCCTCCTCTAGGAGTTTCAAAAATATCTCTGCATCCTTATTTGGCTCTTCACCAGCATCTATGCTTTCTCCATGTATATAGCCACTGATAATGTTTCTAATCAGAGTATTAGTGGCAGCAGGGTTATCACTTGCATCCTCATCATCGTCTTCTCCAAAATAAGGTGATGCGTCAGTTGTAGGTTGTGAATTATCAGCTGTATTGAGATCAGGACCGACAACATGATTCACACGACCCTCAGCTGATGATGAACAAGTTGGGCCTTCCAATTCATTATTGATGAAACAATCAGCAAACCCTCTTGTAACTAAATGAAGCTGAATCTGAAAAACATCTGAATGTCTTATCATGCATTGACATGTAGCACATGGGCACGCAACAGATCCACCAGCTCTTCGCGATGATGATGTGCCAAAGTTTTGAATAAAAGTCCTGAAATTCTCCTTCCACACCTCTGAATGTCAAGGCAGCCGCATCCAACTCCTATCTTCGTGTGACGTCATTTATCTGCATGCATGTTTGCAAAAAGAGATCATACCCTAAATCATGTTTCAGACCAAAAATTAAAATCATGCTAGTATGAGCACTATTAATCCGTGAATCACATAAATATGTTTCAGACCATAGATCAATTCATTAAATCAAGAATAGAGTGGTAAAAATACTATCTTTGACGCGTCAGCCCTGATCTAAATCGAGAATACGAACCTTCGTGAATTGCAACCGGCGGCGAAACAACACGCAATTGGCCTCCTCGGCGGACGACGATTCCAGTTAAGCCCTAGGCATGGATGGATATGGAGTCCTTGGTGGCGGCAGTGGCGGCGTTAATCAGGTGGAGTCTAGGGGGCGGCGGCGTGATCTGTTTGACAGTGGAGTCCCGATCGACTTGACCTTGCCTTTTCTATTTTCCTTTTTCTTGTATTATAGAATTACAAACCAAATCACATACATATCAACAAACCAATGTGGTCTGGTGGTAGAGATGTTACCTTTGTTTCCAAGAGACCAGAGTTCAAACCGTGCTTGAGGTATTATTTTTCCTTTTTTCTCTCTCTCTAATCGATCTCTACTACACATCTCATAGAGGACATTCAGCTGGGTTTTCAATTTCAGATCTCTGCCTATTTAAATTCATGTCAATATCGAGTTGAATTCGAGTTCAACTCAGACCCGAGTTTTTACAAGAAGGACATTTGCAACACAAATCAAGGGTTGTGAAATTGCCTTTCAGAAGCAACCAACGCTAGTATGGTCGCCATAGCTCCTTTCTATTGCAACACACGAAGTGTTAATGCAACTCTTAATTGGTGTAGCAGTATTCCCAACCAATGGCAACACAAATCCTAAAAATAGGTGCAATAGCCATTTATCTATTGCCACAACGCACCAAGCAATTTGCAACACAAAACAAGGGTTGCAAAATTGCCGTTCACAAGCAACCAACGCTAATATGGTTGCCATAGCACCTTTCTATTGCAACACATGAAGTACTAATGCAACTCATAATTGGTGTAGTAGTATTCCCAACCAATGGCAACACAAATCCTAAAAATAGGTGCATTAGGGTCACCCTGTTGCAACACGTAACATAAATATTGCAACACAATTTATTTGTCGTAATAGCCATGCATATTACTACCAAATCACTATTTCGATGCCATAGTACCCCCCTATTGTACCCAAATGTGTGGTGTTGCCTAAAGGTTTCGTGGTAATAGGGGGGAAATCTAGTAGTGACTTGTCGAGAAGCATATCGAATGTGACCTTTGGCTTCATACCAGATCCTCTGTCTTGAGCCAAACTCACTTTCGAAGCTCCAACCTCTGAACGCTTCGTTTTCAGCGCCTTTGGATGACCATGGTGTAGGACGGTCTGACCGCCTGCTGCAACCGGTCTAACCGCTCGGCCGGTCTGACCGCCTGCTGCAGCCGGTCTGATCGCCTGTGGTAGAGCAGGCCCAGACGGTTGCGATCCGGGTGAAACAACCGACCTTTGTCCCCCATGTCCAGAGGCTCTCAATGTGACTTTGAAAGTCCCCTTACCATTCGAAGATTTCTCACATGTGACTTCATGGATCAACTCCTTCCCTATCAAAGTGGATCTTTCATCTCCCACCACCACATTCTTCCCTTTGATAGATTCGACTTGATGCGGCCGAATCAAAACCTTAGGTTGTTGCAAATCCAAGATACTGACCGGAAAGAAGTTTTATCCACCTGCATGTTATGAAATCTCAAACGACCTTCATTTATAGCCGATTGAACTTGCCGTCGGAAAGCATTACAATCATTGATAGCATGCGAATAAGAATTATGAAATTTTCAATATGCATGCCTTTTCAACTCTTCAGGTATATTATGAGAAATCTTGATGTATCCATGTTTATGCAATTCATCAAAAATGCGATCACATTTAGATACATTAAATATAAATTTCAATTCTTCTTGCCGACTCTTATGAGCCGGCCTAAGAGATGAACAAGAATAAGCTTCAATCTTATAAGGCCAAGTAAATTCAGCAACATTAATATTATTATAACTATCGGTCGAAACAATAGATTTACAATCAATAGCATGAATATTAGACCGACATGATTTAAGACCCTCCTCTTCTTTATTCATTCGGTTTTGAGCCACTTCAGCTCTAATGTGAACTTGAGCAACCGAATGATAATCACAATTATCAATTTTCTCTCTAATAGAGGATTTTAAACCTCTAAAGCATAATCGAGCAAGATCAACATCAGAAATTGATAAATTGGAGCAACTGTTTCTAATATCTTTAAATCTTCCAAAATATTGAGATACGGTTTCATCCTGACCTTGTTTAACCGATGCCAAATCCCGCATCGTTATTCCGTACGTGGCATTGATGCGATCCAATATACCATCACGGCTATCAGCTGCCGAATTTGGCATAGCGGCTAATGGTGTAAGCCACTCCGAAACAACTGTTACAATACTAGAAAGACTAGTCTGACCGGCCGCTGAGGGGATGTGATCGGCCGTACAGCCGGTCTGACCGGCTGTACCGGCAGTCTGACCGCCTGCAAGTGTTGATCCAATTGCAATCACCGTGTTCGGTCTAGGCAACTGGATCAGCGGCGGAGTCTGACCATCAAAGGAATTAGGCAACATACCAAAAAACGCATTATCAAAATTAGACCATGGTATGATAGGCACATCACTATTATGAACCGATTTCCCTTTTTTAAGTATCTCTAGTCGATCTAAACGTGCAGAGAGTTCATCAATACCAGGCATACTATTACCAACAATCGGACTAACCGTATCAATAGAGGAAGAAAGTTGGGAAGATGAACTTATAGTGTTGATTACCTCAATCTTATCGTCGTTCATCTTGAAGGATGGCATCACAAACTCCTGAACGGGTGTGGCCATGTCATGATCCTTCTTGAAGCCATTCAAGAACTCATTCTGAAGATGTGCTAGAACCATCAAATACTTCTGGCATCCTTCCTCATCGAGATCTTCTATGTTGGAAGGGATATCGTCTTGATCAACCTTGGATCCCATTAGGCTAGGGTTGAGTAGAACGGTTATAAAAACCAGATCTTCTTCCCCAGCGGAGTCGCCAAAATATGTTGACGCACTTCTGGTCAACACACGAAAGCGCTAGATCGCGCGGTTGTTGAATTCTCCTCACTGGAACTCCTGGGTGCAGCCGGTCAGACCACCTGTAGTGGCCGGTCAGACCACCTGTAACAGAGGCGCCGCGAAAGCCTACGATCACAACCTCGGGAGGGACCCCATCGGAGGCTATGAACCTAAGGTTGTTCTAAGGTCGGCAAGACAACTTAGAACATCCTAAACCATCGTGGAGACGAAGAAGGAAAGCAAAGGGGTTGGAAAAGCTAGGAAAAAAAGATAAAAGTAGAACAAGTTGAATGTACGATTGGGTAGAGGTCCTCAATCGACCACGACCCTTCATAATATAGGGTGGGAAGGTCTTGCCCCGTGGGGAGTCAATTCCATAACTCATTAAAATAAAACTCTAATTCGGATTAGAACTGCTACAGGTGGTCTAACCGCCTAGGCACGGGGTCGATCTTGACAGAGCCATAACTTCCTCGTCCGGACTCCAAATCAGGCGATCCACATATGCATTTTGATCTTCTCGACGAGCCCTACGCAATGGTAGAGTCAAACTCATATTTTGAGCACTTTCATACAGGCGGTCTAGACCGGCTGTACAGGCAGTCAGACCGCTTGGCACATTGCCAGACCGGCTACAGGGTACAACCAGTCAGACCGCTGGTTACAGGCGGTTAGACCGGCTGTTGAGCTAGATCGGCATTCTTTCCATTTTCTATCATCAACACGAGGCACTTAAAGGGGAGGGAGAAGGGGTAGAAGAGGAGCTCAGCGTGGCTCGGAGGAGGACCAGGGTGGCCGAGTCAAGGTCACGGCGGCCAAGCGCGTGACGCGGACGGAGCAGAGCACCTGCCCGCCATGGCGGGGCTCGGTGGGATAGGCGGGGAAGGGTGTGACCAATCCGGGCTCGTGGGCGGCCTGATGCTCATCAATGGTGAAGTTATGGTGGAGTAATGAGGCGAACACTGCTTGACCAGGCAGGAGACGGGCGATAGACCAGCGGTCCATGGTGGCGGCATGGGCGCGCGACGTGAGCGCGGGCACGCGGCGAAGGTGCAGGGCTTCGGCAGGGCCTGGAACTGGGGCAGGGTGACGCGCGCTGACGCGGGACACAGTGCATGGGGCATGGCTGGTGCAGGCGAGGCTCGACGCAGTTGGCAGGATTGTTGGCGGCGAGGCTCGACGCGGTTGGCAGGATTGTTGGCGGCGAGCTCGGCGCGCGTGGGCGCGTGGTGGAGCACCCGAGAGCGCCAAAACCAGATTAGAATTGATTTGGTGAGCGAGCACCCAATTCAAATTTTTTGAATTGAACTTGTGAAAGTTTGAACATGAACTTGTGAGGAATTTGCTGGAACATGCTTTGCAACAAGAGGCGGTTTGAAAACGTTGAAAACTTGACGGATATGGCTTGGGAACTAAATTCCTTTTTAAACTGAAATTTGAAATTTTGAGGGACTAGATGGCAAAATTGGCCCAAGTGTTAATGAAGGAAAAGTTCAGAAATGTGAAGATGTCCAACTTTTCTTTTTGGAGATTTTGATGTTCAGTTGAAAAATCTGGAGATTTGGCCAAGATTCCATTTCAGCATTTTGGTTTGAGTTAGAATTTCAATTTTTCAAACTAGGGTTTGAGATCTGAAGGGCTTCCAAGCATTTTGAGGCTAAGGTTTGAAAAAGGAAGGTGCTTTATTTAGTCTCTCCTTCACTTTTCATGTTGGCACCTTTTCAAGTTTCAGTATAAAATTTCAAATTTTTGTTTTGCCCCGTTTTAAGTGTTTTAAATTTTATTTGAATTCTTTTAGCCTTTCCTTAAACTTTCTTTTCTTAACTCACTTTTATTAGCCTTAATAATATGTTTAAGGTTAATTAACACCAGGGGTGTTAGACTTACCTAGACGAGCTTGGTGACGTTGAGGAAGAAGACGGCGGCGTGCAAGCTCTAGCTGAGATGAGGAAGAAGACGGCGGCGTGCAAGCTCTAGCTGCGATGAGGAAAGATGGGAGCTGGTCTAGGAGATAGAGCAGGTCAAGGAGGAGTTGTGAGAGAGAGGAATCTAATGATGAGAGGTGGATGGTGGCGCGTGACGACAAGCTCTGCCGGTGGCTGAGACGGAACCGGGAAGGGAGGTGAGGAAAAAGAAGAAAGAGGGCGATGGAGAGCTATATATCGACGAGAGACCGACTCAAAGCCTTGCCACCTCTTGTGGCAGCTAATGACACCTCAACAGGCATGTGCGGCGGCACGTGGCTAGAGAAACCGATGCTCGAACCAACGTTGGTCGCCATTTCTCTCCATCCGAGCTCCGGAACCGAGGCATTGCAGCCATTTTTCTCCCAATTTCTTTTCTCAACTCTTCAAGATCCAAAAAGGAAACCTGTAATTGGATCATAGTACTACAACTTCCTTGTTACCACCTTGTTGAATCGAGCATTGAATCACACGGAATCGAAGCTCCAATATTGGGCAAATCCATTCCCCATTTTTCAGACTTTGGATTTGATTTTTCTCAAATTACTTCCAAATTCGTATGCAAACTCTCTTTGATTCCAAAAGTGATGTTGTTCAAAATCATCTCAATTCATTTTTCCTTCTTGAATCATATCGAAATTTATAACCAATTTGCTCAAATTTGAGCCAAGATCCGATCCGGCATCAATGGCCTTCATAACTAAAACCCTACAGTTCGGGTTCAAAACTTGCACCTCGTTCTCTCCAAATTTTTGAATACAACATTTCCTTGTTCTAAATACAAAAATTCTTTGTCTAGACTTTAATTTCATTTCTCCTTTTTGGACCTCTGCCAATTTCTCAATGATTTGGCCCTAATTTGTATATGAACTTTTCAGCCTTTTAAAAGCAAACTCTGAATTTCCTTTTCATGATTTGATGTTTAGCTCGCTTTTCCTTCTAGATCCAAACCAGATCATGGTCTGATCCAAACAACAAAGTTGTTCACTATACTTTGCTAAACAACTTTAATTTTTACATCTTGCTCAAAAGACCAATGGTTTCTCCACATTCTGCCTCTAAAGTCGGCTAGTTGAAATGCTATAAATCTGAAAATCCTATTATAGATTTGGCTATTTTCATACCATGAACAGTAGCTTCTCTTTTTATCCATTTAATTGAGATGCTTCCCAACTTATTTTTGTCTCAACTTTGATTCCAATACTTTCCATTGGTCAAAACTGAAATTATGAATTTCTTGCTTCGAAATTTTGGTGGAATTTTGACCAAATTTTGACTTTGGTCAAACTTTCACTTGTATAAAAACATGGGATGCTAGAGATGGTCCCGGATGAATTGGTGGAACTAAAGAAGCAACTCCAAGAATTGCTTGACAAGGGGTTTATTCGACCCAACTCCTCTCCTTGGGGATGTCTGGCATTGTTCGTAACCAAGAAGGATCATGTCTTCAACCCTTCCCGAATGATTTTTACTTTTTCTTCAGCTTCCACTACAAGGTCCGGTCCAAAATGCCTTCTCACCCCGGGCTCAGACCAATTTGAGGGAGTCCTATAACTCCGTCCATAAAGGGAGTCCTACAATTTAAGGGATTCCTACGAGCTCCAAAATGCCTTCACTCCACTGGAATTTTTCAAGTTTTCTTTAAGTCCTGAAGTCTGGATCCTTAATTCGATTTCTTAATTGGATGAAGGCTCAGGGGGTGCAGGTACATCGTCAAAGATTTTGAAGAATTTTTTTTGTTAATACCAAATCTCAGAGGCTGTGCCGGGTTAAAAGAACCCGGATTCATCAAATTGAAGCTCTTCAGAAAATATTCAATGAAGACCCTCGAATTCCTTCTTAAAGCAAAACGAGACTCGGGGGATACCCAATTGTCCTAACCGGTGCACACCAATAAGATTCTCTAGAAGTTCTTGATCACCTCAAAGGCTTCATATAACCAAGCTGAGAGACTCGGCCATGTGAAAGCATCTAGGCCCCTAGTTTAGTATTTTGGTAATTAATGACAACATCTTGTGAATTAACAATTTTATTGAGTATATGAATTAAGGTTAGTCACAAGAATGCGCTATGAGAAGCCCTGGAGATGGTATTGTAAAAGCGAGAATGCTTCCGCAAAGAAAAGTTGATAAGATGTGGCGAAAGACTCAAGGCAAAGGTATAAGATAGGATTTTTGTTTTGCCGGTCAAGAGGTGATTAGAGAAGTGAAATTGACCGGATTTGTAGGCTAGATAGCCGTACTATCAAGAGGGGTCAATTTACATTTGCTTGACAAGTCAATAGTGCCACATTGCTCAAAGATAGGATGAGAGTTTTTCGCTAACTGAAAATATGCTAAAAAAAATTGCACGGTGGACAGTTCGGCCAGGCTTGGCGGACGGTCCGCCTCTATAAGAAAAATTGAGTAGAGCCGGTATGCTCTCTGGTGGATTTCATTGTCAACGCCGGACGGTCCGGCCATCCCAGCGGGACGGTCCGGCATTGAACTAATTTTTTGGCAGAGGCTCGGTGCTCTCAGGTGGATTTGAGCTACAACGGCGGACAGTCCGACCCTGGGGACCAAACTGTCCAACAGCTAATTTTCGAACTTGTCCGATCGGTGCACGTTCTGCAAGAGTTGGATTTGAACGACGGACGGTCCGCCCCATGGGGGCGGACGGTCCGATTTTTGAACAACGGTCGTCTCTAACATGGTTTGATGTGACATGTAGCCGTTGGATTATAGTGGCTGACCGTACAGTTCTGTAAGGGCGGACGGTCCGCGACTTCGCCAAAAACGTGAGTTTGAACATAACGGTTGGATTTGGGGTGACCCTCTATAAATAGAGAGGTGGCCAGTGTGGAGAGCCTCTCTTGGCCATTCTACTGACTTGAGATTGTATTTTTGGTGAGATTTAGAGGCATCTCGTGCATGCATTCAAGATTTGAGTTTTGGGGCACCAGGAGTTCTTCAAGCAAGGTTATTGATTTGTTACTCTTGGAGGTTGTGTCATACCCGACTTTAGAAAGAAAACCGAGTACATCTCATATTTGCGCCAGGATCAAATTACACACATATGATAGACAGTGAGTGAATAACCGAAACAATACTCAAACGAATATTTGATAAGTAAAGTATTTATTACACTCACGACTAAGGCACGAAGGCCAAAATAAACTGGTTCACACGATAACTAAAGACGATAACTCCAAAAGCACTCTATAGGCATCTGACTGGTGGAACACGCGCCTAGAACTCATCAAGATCGCTGAGGTACTCCGCTCCATTATTACCTTCTGATCTAATATAAGCAAGGATGAGTACACTTATGGTTGGTACTCAACAAGTGGGGGAAATATGCAAGCTATCAAGGAGAGGCTTGGTTTATAGCGGTCAGCATTTTAGTTGATCAAGTTTTATTAACAAGCAACTATTTACTAGGATATAAGAATATACCAACCCACATTAGCATAAAGTAAATCATAAACATAACCAATAACATATGCATGCAACAATTTGATTTCATATTCCGATAGATTAATCACGTGAGGATCCAGGCCATTCATGACCGCGAACACGGCTGTTATAACAGTTTTATACTCTGCAGAGGTTGTACACTTTCACCGCAATTCGCGTAAAAATTCCAAGGAACTGTTGGCACTCCTTAGCCTATACGAGAATAACTCCGCAAGCGCACAGAGACCGATGCAGCCTTTCACCAGGGGAGTGATACCTGGGATATCGAATCCAAGGAACGGTAGACACGACTAAGCCTAGAACTATTCAACCGGACCCACCAGGGGAAAAAAGGTACGTGGGTAGAGGGCCTAACTTCAGATAGCCAACTAATTACCCAGATAACTTGCTACTCACTAACTTGATCTGCATCGGCGGCTGGAAGAGGAAGGGTCCAGACGGGGTAGAAGTGGGACCCAACGGCAACCTGCTACTACTGCTATGAAAACACCCGAACGTTGTGGTCGCACAAAGGACGGACAAGGCTGTCACCACTTGCCGCCTACCACTCTCTTTCAGTGGGGTGGAACACACCCGAGGTAACTATCAAGCACAGGTACCACACCTAAGCTATCAAACTACTGACTTCTGCCTTAGCCTCAGGCAAGAAGAAACCCCAACTGGATAGGTCAATGTCCACGCAGACAAGGGATCCCGCAGATCAAAGGAAGTAAATAAAGAATTACTGAAAGTAAAGAGAAGTACTAGCGAGACACTGAAGAAAGACGAGGAACTTACTCAAAGAAGCTTTATTCCTCCGAGGTGGCTACAAAGTTGGAGAAGGACCAAGGGAACCCGGCTCCTCTCCTCCTAGCTAGACTCACACCCAAGCTCTCACCTCACACTCTCCCTATTCTACAAATATAGTAGAGGAACTACATCTTGAATCTCTTCTTCTCTCCTTGGATGGTGTGTTAAAAGTGGAGGTGGAAGGCTCCTTTTATAGCCTCAAATGGTCGGTTGCAGGTGAAAGGATAAGGCAACCGACTTGGAGTAACCGCCACTCAAAAATGGTTGGAAACCGCCTCGGTGGCCGGCCGTTCGGCCAAGATTCGGCCGTTCGGCCAGGGATGTCGCCCGTTCGCGCACCGCCTTCTCGTGGACGATCCAGATCTCCTCTCAATGACGGTTGCACTGACGGTTATCCAAAATAGGTCGGTTAAGTCCCGAAGGTGGGCCCTTTGATCCATGTGATATGCACATCCTTCCCTCCATTTCTATCCAATGGTTGGTACTGCCTCTAGGTGTGTTTCCTTGCATGTTGGTGTAGGTTTCACCTTGTTTGGGTTGGGCCAACACCGAGTGGCAACGTCGGAGGCCCTTGGAGGGGCATCTAAGGCCTTTCGGCCTTAATCTTCACCATAGACTTGTATCAACGTGTTGGGGGTCCATTGGTGAGTCCCTAAGGCACATATGTGAAGTGGAGGCCATTTGGTGGAGTTGCCAGGCCGACCGGCCAAGTCCTGGCCGGCCGGCCAAAGTCTGGCCGGCCGGCAGTGACGGTCGTGCCGGTGATCTTCTCGGAGGCATAACTTTTCCGTCCGGTCTCCGAATTGGGTGATCCAAATGTCCATTTTGATCATCTCGGAGAGCAATTTAACATGGTGTTTTCAAATTGGGCATTTCACAATGTTCATAATGATGCCATATTATGTTCATGCTTCACCATGCTTGCATTTGCTCCATTTTGTGTTGATTCTTGCATAATATGAGCATAGACCTGCAGAAGATCGCAAACCACCAAAACTCGTGGAACTTGGTTAGAGTAAATGATTTTCACATGATTTTGACCATATGATTATGAAATTTGGAGAAATGTTGGCGGTAAAAGTCATGGATAACAAACGCCAACACACCCCCACACCTCGACTTTGCTAGTCCCAAGCAAAGGGTAGAATTAGATCCAGAGGATCAAGCAAAGCCTAGGGTCATGAAATCAAAAGCATGCATAAAAATTATTTCAAAGCTTTCCCACATACCTTGGATTTCGGGTGGCTAACACCTTCACTTTCACCTATTGAACCTCAGAACAAATCAATGAAGAGCATAGTTCCAACTTCTTCTCAGTACTTGGAGATTTTGTAGAATTTTCAAAACAATGGAGGCATACTCTCATTCTCTCAAGCCACTCAGTCGCTCAAAGTGTTTAATCCTCACAAAAGGCTTTTTGTGAAGCCTCACCTACCTCTATAAGGCTGTATGTGGAGCTCAAGGTAAGGATAGATAAATGTATACCTTATCCATCTATGTTGCAAGATCAAATAACTTGTCCATGAGAGATCATGTCAACCAAGAACTTTGGTCAAGTGCAAGTGAATGTGGATAATGAATGTCCTTTATGTGGTACTTGGATTGTAGCTTGTTCCATCTTTCCCCTTCTATTTTTTTTTTTTGCTCGAGTAGGACTTCCCACTCAAAATTTTTTTTTCATCATTTTTTTTCAGGGGGATGAAGAGCTGCTTGAAAACCACTTTGATGGACTTTATTTGATGGGATGTGTACGTGAATGACCAAAGTACTAGGAAGATCATGCATGTCTCAAAAGGCAAGATGCTTGATCAAGCTCAAAATGTACAAGATAGCTATGTGAGTTCAAAACTATATCATGAATACGTATGGCTCTGGATAGGACTTGGCAAGGTTGAGCATGAATGAGAGTTGCCTCACTTTTCTATTTTCAAAAGAAAATTATCCAAGACTTCGAATTAGAAAAGAACAAGCCTCTCATGTCATTACATCATAAGGGTCAATACGCAAAAGATCAAGTGATCCTATCATAAAGTTCCAAAGGCATAACAGTACTTGCATAAGAAATAAAACTTAAGCACCCTTTGATAACATGGAAGAATTTCATCTCTTTCATGGTGTTTCATTCAAATTTTAAATTTTGATCAACTCAGATGTGGATTCAAATGAAAAACCAGGAAAGGAAGGGATAAAGGGGTCGCAAACCTCCATGTGTAGTTGGATCCCAGGAAGTGGTTGCCAAGTGGGGTCGAATATGCTCATCTTCTTCCAGGGATTCTATGATGTGTTGCTCTTTCAATATATCTGCGCACTTGGTGTAGGATTAGAGCAGGGGTGTGGTTGGCACACAAATGTTCACCAACCACCAATGGCATGGAAAGAGCAAAGCAACTTTGTTTATGGAGGTGCTGCTGGAAATCAAACATAGGAAAGCAAATGATTCAAAAGGGAAATAAAAGGCAGCACCAAGCCTACACTAAGATAACGGCATGGTTTAGGTCCAGCCATGACCATGGACTGTGATTTTAGCTCAGATACTCAAAGATGTCCATTTCTTCAAGTTCCGGTGCATCAGACTCGAGGAATATTTTTAATATACCACTGACATTTAAAACATCCCTATCATTGTCTTGGAGGGTGAACACATTAAGAACGGTCCTTACCACATACCTATAAACTTCTCAAGATCAAACAAATGAATTTGGAAATTAAAGTATAGTACCTTATGTCCAACCTTGGAGTGCGTGATCTTGATCCATTCATCTTTCCATTGCTTTGTATGATTCTTGTAGTGCTTGGAGATGTTGTGGTAGGTGTACTCCCTCCGTTCATCCAACTCAGCAATTTTGAACTTGTCTTCTTGAATCTTGCTGATTGGAGATCAATGTTTCACCTCTTGATAGCCCCATGGGATTTCAATGTCCACTGGAAAATGGTAAACTTTACCATAGGCCAGCTGATAACGGTGTTATTCCTATCAATTTCTTGATTCAATGTCCATAGCGCCTAAGGTAATTTTGCTTGTCCATCCATTCTCCATAGCTCTTGCAGAATGTTCGTGTTCTACTTGTCAGATTTCTCTGCTTGGCCAGTCAGACGGAGATGGTATAGAGAAACAACCTGGTGATGGTACTCTCAACCTACTGGTACACTTCCCGAAGGTCTTGTGGAGTGTGGGACTCCATGACTAGTTCTTGACTCTTGGAATCACAAAGCTAGGAAATATGATTTCCTGAAGCATCATCCTTGAATTCCTTGAGTCAGCCGCAACATAGGAAGTGTGTCAACTCATTTGGATAGAAAGTCCATGATTGCCAAGATGTGTCAAAATCTCCAACTAAAAGTTCTTTTAGTGGGCATAGCTTCGGGCATTGATATTCCTGGATTTTGTCATCTTGAACAATGTTGCAAAATTTTCTTAGTGCCTCCATACATGGTTGGCCAGAAGATGCTCTGCCAAACCTTAGCATGGTACCTAGAATACTCTGAGGTGTCCCATATGAGGAGTGGTAGTGACACTTAAGGATCTTACGAATCTCACATTGGGTTGTAGCGGTGGAGTAAACCATTAGCAATGACTTCAAATTGATAGGGATCCCATAAGTGAAATCTTCAAGAGAGTGACTTCTCATAGAGGATAGGATTTGTAATCTTGAGAGATGGTCTGCCACAAAATTCTCTACTCTCTTTGTATCTCTGATTTCAAATTGAAACTCTTGAAGGAGCAGAATTCAACGGAAGAGTCGTGGCTTAAAATCCTTCTTGGCCAAATGGTGCTTTGGTGTAGCATGCTCCGTGTAGACTATCACTTTAACACTAACCAAGTAGGAATTGAACTTGTCAATGTCAATTGCCATTGGCAGCGGTTCCTTCTCCGTTGTTACGAATTTCTGGTCAATCTATAGATGTTGCTATTTATCCTTGTATTGACACAGCACTGCGCCGATGGCATAGTCACTTGCATCACATCTGCTCCTGAAAGGAATGTTCCAATAAGGAACATATATGATGGGGCTGAAACGAGTGCCGAGAACGGCAGCTTCTCTGACCATGAAGTGACATTTCGCCAATTGAGGACCAAATGTGTCTCTTCGAATCTCTTGAGGATTATTGTTAGATTCCCAAGACAATCTTCAAGCTTCTGTTGTATACTGAGAAGTCATCTAGGAATACTTCCACGATGTTCTCGATAAGGTCAGAGAAAAATCGCCATCATAAACCTTGGAAAGAAGCAGGTGCACTGCTAGACCAACTGGCATCCACCTAAAAGGCAAATGTGCCAAAGGGGTAGGTGAAGGTGGCCTTACTCTGATCATCCGGATGAATAGGGGTTGATGATAACCAGAGTAGCCATAGATGTAACAAACGAACAAGTGCTTGGCTAATTGTTCAAACATTTCGTCAATGAAGGGTAGGAGGGTAGTGATCTTTCCTGACATCCTTGTTCGGCTGCCGGTACACATCCTCCAGCTGGTAATTGTCCTCTGAGGTAAGCGCGCAATTCTCTCATTTTGGACGACTATCCTCCCTTCTTCGGACTCACTTGAACATGACTAACCAATTCACTGTCTTGCATGGGGTTGATGACTCCCGCATGCAAAAGTTTTGAATACATCTTACTTTACCACCTTCCTTATCACATCGATCCCGTCAATCTTGAGTGAATGGTCGGGCTTAGCTGATCTTGAGCGATGAGCTAGATAGAAGGTCTAGAATGACCAGTGACACTGAAAATTCAGTGCCATAAAGATGTGATATGTGGATATGTCGGGGATTGAACCCCTTCCAGTCCTGAAGAGGGTACCCAGAGACGGATCGATACTTCTCTTAGGACCGTCGAGAGATGCCAAATCTCACTCTCTGATGATGACTGACATGCCTCAGTTGGAAGTAAGACAAACTTTACACCAGGAGGCAACGATTTCTACCTCAGGAGAAGAATGTTGCGGTTTTTCCTCCTCATTGAGATATCTGCCTGGTTCTATCTCTGAGTAAAGTGTTGAGCATCATCTTCAACGATTTGTTGAGTGGGCTCTGCCAAAGTTATGCTCATTGCCTTATTCCAGTGGGTCTTGTTCTGGTCTTGCCTCAGTTATAGTGTTGATTGAACTGACTAGGCTGACCGAGATCTTTTCATTGCCAACTCTAAGCTGAAGAGTAGCTCATGCCCCATCAATGTTGGCAAGTGGCTCTATTGACTGACCGACCAAGAAAATCTGTCACCTTCATGGATCTCGAAGATGTGAACTAGGAAGAACTCCTTTGCTTTCCACAATCTGGCCGTCGATCCACTTCAGGTGCTTACGAGAGAAGGACAACCTTCGGATCGTAGATGATTCCTTGCGGTTCAGCATCCCCAATAGTGCGGAGGAATATTTTGAGCTTGTGACTACTTATTCCTCTATCCATTCCTTGCTCATAATCGCAGAAGGACCCTCAATCTACGGTGTGGCTTCCGGAATGAATGCCTCAGACCATGAGCACGTCCTCTCAGTTTCATCAGCGTGCTAGAAACATTGCTGAGTGATGGGATACTTCTCTTTTGTGGAGAGAGGTGATATGAACTGAGGTATATCTTTCGATAAGTGACTCATGATCAAAAGGTCTTGATTTGTTTGGTCATCTCCTCGATAATCGGTGGAGGTGGATGTGGTGTAGTTGTAAGGGTGCGAATCTAGTGCTTCATCTTGGGTAGATCTGAGGAATCTTCAAAGGCTCGTGTGCTATCACAAAACTTGTCAAGATAGCTTGGACTTAATCCAAGGTCTTGTATGCGACACCTCGGTGGCGATACGAAGAATGCCTTCAAACCGCCAATGAAATGCTGCATATGGTTTTTCTCTGGAATACCGTATGGTGAGCCAGAGGTTACCATCAGCATGAATCTTGCCCACTGTGTTCCAAGTAACTCGTCATGATACGAGTACCTTGGTAACAGGATAAAATGACCGGAATTCGTCCTTCAGCTTCAACAAATCTCCTCCCGCTCACTTGCGATCCGATCATACCATAACATAGCCCTCCCCGTCAGAGAGAACGGGAAAGACTCCATTACAGTGTCTTGATTCCGGATATGATAAGAAGAGATCAATTCTCTTCAAAGTCCTATAGGTGAGTATAGAGATGTCTTCCTTCTTGCTAGAGAAGGATGATACACGAACCATGGCTACAAGACTGGGACTGGTCCCGTAACTAGCAGATAAAATGGGGGTGGTGATGTGGTGGCAATTCCAAAACTCGCGGAATGGAACTACCGGATAACTAGGAGATAAACTCCTAGGGGCAAGGTGGAAATGTGTACAGCTAAAAAGCTCTAAACTAGTGTTGCTACCGTTCCCCGGCAACGGCGCCAGAAAAGCTTGTTGGCACTCCTTAGCCTATACGAGAATAACTCCGCAAGCGCACAGAGACCGATGTAGCCTTTCACCAGGGGAGTGATACCTGGGATATCGAATCCAAGGAACGGTAGACGCGACTAAGCCTAGAACTATTCAACCGGACCCACCAGGGGAGAAAAGGTACGTGGGTAGAGGACCTAACTTCAGATAGCCAACTAATTACCCAGATAACTTGCTACTCACTAACTTGATCTGCATTGGCGGCTGGAAGAGGAAGGGTCCAGACGGGGTAGAAGTGGGACCCAACGGCAACCTGCTACTACTGCTATAAAAACACCCGAACGTTGTGGTCGCACAAAGGACGGACAAGGCTGTCACCACTTGCCGCCTACCACTCTCTTTCCGTGGGGTGGAACACACCCGAGGTAACTATCAAGCACAGGTACCACACCTAAGCTATCAAACTACTGACTTCTGCCTTAGCCTCAGGCAAGAAGAAACCCTAAATGGACAGGTCAATGTCCACGCAGACAAGGGATCCCGCAGATCAAAGGAAGTAAATAACAAATTAATGAAAGTAAAGAGAAGTACTAGCGAGACACTGAAGAAAGACGAGAAACTTACTCAAAGAAGCTTTATTCCTCCGAGGTGGCTACAAAGTTGGAGAAGGACCGAGGGAACCCGGCTCCTCTCCTCCTAGCTTGACTCACACCCAAGCTCTCACCACGCACTCTCCCTATTCTACAAATATAGTAGAGGAACTACATCTTGAATCTCTTCTTCTCTCCTTGGATGGTGTGTTGAAAGTGGAGGTGGAAGGCTCCTTTTATAGCCTCAAATGGTCGGTTGCAGGTGAAAGGATAAGGCAACCGACTTGGAGTAATCGCCACTCAAAGACGGTTGGAAACCGCCTCGATGGTCGGCCGTTCGGCCAAGATTCGGCCGTTCGGCCAGGGATGTCGCCCGTTCGTGCACCGCCTTCTCGTGGACGATCCAGATCTCCTCTCAATGACGATTGCACTGACGGTTATCCAAAATAGGTCGGTTAAGTCCCGAAGGTGGGCCCTTTGATCCATGTGATATGCACATCCTTCCCTCCATTTCTATCCAATGGTTGGTACTGCCTCTAGGTGTGTTTCCTTGTATGTTGGTGTAGGTTTCACCTTGTTTGGGTTGGGCCAACACCGAGTGGCAACGTCGGAGGCCCGTTGGAGGGGCATCTAAGGCCTTTCGGCCTTAATCTTCACCATAGACTTGTATGAACGTGTTGGGGGTCCATTGGTGAGTCCCTAAGGCACATATGTGAATTGGAGGCCATTTGGTGGAGTTGCCAGGCCGGCCGGCCAAGACCTGGCCGGCCGGCCAAAGTCTGGCCGGCCGGCGGTGACGATCGCGCCGGTGATCTTCTCGGAGGCATAACTTTTCTGTCCGGTCTCCGAATTGGGTGATCCAAATGTCCATTTTGATCATCTCGGAGAGCAATTTAACATGGTGCTGTCAAATTGGGCATTTCACAATGTTCATAATGATGCCATATTATGTCCATGCTTCACCATGCTTGCATTTGCTCCATTTTGTGTTGATTCTTGCATAATATGAGCATAGACCTGCAGAAGATCGCAAACCACCAAAACTCGTGGAACTTGGTTAGAGTAAATGATTTTCACATGATTTTGACCATATGATTATGAAATTTGGAGAAATATTGGCGGTAAAAGTCATGGATAACAAACGCCAACAGGAACTTTAGACCCAACCATGGTGTGCAAAAGTAGGCACAATACCACACTTCCGTGGTGTGATTGCATAGAGACGCTACGAAGCCTTTACAAAGAATTCCTACATATGTGTTTTTTCCCAGCACTTACGGTTTCAACAGAAGACAGAGTCTTCCGATCCCCGCACCAACACATCCACAAACAAATAACAACCCAACAGGCAACACAAACACAACACGTAGTACATCTAATTATTCAGCTAAGACCAGAGCCATATGGTATTGTGGTTGTACGGTAAATCCCGGGTGGTTCTCCATGTTCCGATTAGTATGGTGATCTTGTATTAACATGACAAAATATAACAATAAGGATATTCATAAATATTGGATAGAACCCATCATGAACCAAGGTTAAGTATCTAGCATAGCTACCCAACATAAAAGTAAACCCGGTGTATCAAGGCTTAGGTATAAAAGACTAGTCATCCTTACATAGGACCCATCAATTTAATTCAACGCGAACATGAAGATAAATTTAATTGTCATGCAATGTGTATAGGTTCAATAGAGTATGCTGAGGGAGAAATCCACTTGCCTTCCTCAAAGTACTGCGGTGGCTCCTCCTCGAAGACTTGATCTCGATCTCCCTCGAACGGACCATTCCCTACACGATTCGCACAAGCATTCAATCAATAAAAGCAAAACAATACACTATACAACTTTTAAAGACACAAAGACGTGTCTAGAACTATTCTTGATGCAGAGATGATCGCGTGAGCACAAAGATCACTCAAAACGGACTTAAAACGGTTAAGATATGGCTAAAACAAGGTTTAGGGCTTCTTTGAACTAAATCTAACTTTCCAGGGGCTTAAACAGAAGAAACCAGGGACCTAAAACGTAATTTTGTATAAAAACAGAAGGACTTAAGAGAAAACAACCTTAGAGGACGGCGGGTTTGAAATCTAAAGAAGACAGGGGCTAAAACAAAAAGAAAAGGATCTAAATCTAATAATTTTTGAACTAGACAGGACTGCGGGTTGATTTCCAGAAAACCGAGGGGCTTTTCTGCAAAAGACGATGCGGCTGACTGGTACGCTCGGTTTGACTCGAGTCTGATCGGTTCTCAGCTGTTGGATCTAGATCTGACGGCTCTGGACGGCTCTGGTTCAACTGCGACGGCGCCGGCGACCGGAGACGGCTGCCCGCGGCGGCGCTTCGCCGGAGTTGGGCGAAACTAGGGAGCTCAGTTTTCAACGATTCAAGGCCTGGGAGCTAGCTGGGATTGAAAGGAATCCGTTTTGGGGGTTCTAAACGGGGATTGAGCAACGGAGAAAGCTCACGTCGACGAGCGGCGGCTCGGTTGCGACGGCGAGCTCGCGTAAGCGCAAGAGAGCGAGAGAGAGAGAGGAGAAACGGGCTCGGCGAGTTTCTCACCTTCCCTCGAACCTTGGCGGCAAACTCGAAGCGGCTAGAAGGCACTTGGAAGCTCGAATCGAGACGGCGGCTTAGGCTAGGGTTTGCGGCGGCTATGGTGGCGGCGGAAGCTTGGAGCTTGGTTCGAGGGTCAAGGGCTCGGGCAGCGCGCTTATAAAGGCCGGGGTAAGGGTGCCCTGGCGTGCGCACCAAGCCGAGGTGGCAAGACGGGCGCGGCCGGGACTCGAACTCGAGTCCGGCTCTGGCACGGCGCAAGGTTGAAGTTGACAAGGCGGGCCTACGCGTCAGCGAGACAAAGAGAAAGGAAAGGGAAAAGGAGAAGAAGTTCGGCTGGGCCGCGCTGGGCCGGCTGCTGCGTGCGGATTGGGCCGGGAAAAGGGAAACTGGGCCGCGGAAAGAAAGCTGGGTTGGGCTAGAAAAGAAAGAGGGAGAAGAGAGGTTTTGAATTTAAATTAAACTTTTGCAAACCCTTTTCAAAATTCAAAACATCATTCAAAATATATGCAATCAGCATGAATGCAACAAAAACTTTATTGACCCTAATTTAAATGTTATTTAAATATTTTAGAGTCAAGATTTAAATTTGCAATTTAATATTTCCTAAAACAATAAAAGCTAAGAAAATGGTTGCCTAAATTGATTTTAATGTGATGAATAAAACTAGGGTGTTACAGGTTGCCACCTCCTAGATGGTTTGGAGATTGGGATTCATTGAGTTCTTCAAAAAGATTGTGAAGAAACCTTCAATTCATTCTTGTAAAGAGGTTCTTGAGCTTCGCCTCACCGGAGTGGTGAAAATCATCTCTAGTAGAAAGAGGTTTAGAGAGGTTCATTGATTCCGAGATTGGCTCATACACCAAGTGGATTCTTGGCAGAGGAGCAATTGGAAGCTTTGAATCCACCTCAACGTGGATTAGGGGTGACCGGCAAGTCATCAACACTACGGGAAAAATTGCTTGTGTCTTCGGTTATTTCTTTTACTCAATTACATACAAGCAATTTATTTTAAGTAATTTATCTCTTAGACATTGAATCATATCTTGTCATCCTAGGTTGTAAACCTTTGACATAGGCTAGTTTCACTAGTAGTAGAATTTATCTTGTGTTGCTAATTAAATTTACCTAGTGTTGTGGTTTTAGTTTGAAACCGCCTATTCACCCCCTCTAGTCGGTAATCATCGATCCTACACCATGTTGCAAGACTCACAACAATATTGTACATCAGGCAATGAAGTGCTCGGGGGCTTGTCGGGTATAGAAACCCTGGGTTTCCTAAGGAAGTCTAAAGAAGATGGATTCCTAGTAGGATTTACCTTGTAATCCAACTAGGACTCCTCCATTGTAATCCTACCCCTCAGCATATATAAGAGGAGGCAGGGACACCCCCTCCATGAGAGATTGCAACACATCTCAATACAAGATACACCAAACAGGACGTAGGGTATTACGCATATTGCGGTCCAAACCTATCTGAATCAACTCTTGTCACCTTCAGTTCTTAGTTCTCGAAGATCTAACCCAAATAACCCCTCTCTCTCTCTCAGGTGTACCCCCTTGAGATCCAGCCAGTACAAAACACGGACACCTCCCAAGGACAGTGAAATCAGCCCGTGCGCAAATGTCTTGAGCCAGCAACTCAATTAGGCGAGATCATCATCAACTAGTTAGGTTGATTGACACGCAATGCATGTGTGTACATAACATGTTAATCTGAAATAATGATGAAATACAAATTTCTTACTATCTTACTATACTCAGTCTAATCTAAAATTTACACATTTTTTGTATCTTAATGATTATCTTTCATAGAAATTCATTGACCCTTTGGCGTTATTAGAAAAAATAGCTGACAAATTGACGTGTTATGTTACATTGAACCCCTGATTTTGATAGAGAAAAAAATAAAATTAGTAATGAATGAATAATTCGATGTTTGTTTTCTAATTTATGAACATAAAGCAAATGCAAAGTTAGTTATTATTTTCAAACATAGTGAAAAATAAATTTATTTTATACTTTCCATACAATATTATTGTAAATTATAGAAAAAAAACATCTTTAATATTTTTTAATTTTCTTTGAGGAAATAATATTTTTAAAATTGAAGGTCTCACCTAAACAGTACATGGGTCCCACGTGAAGGCACAACTCATGAGAAAAAGCTCCAATTCTTATAGATTTAAGATAGGTTAAAAAGTGCAATAAAATATCTCATATACCCTTATATATGTGTCTATGCATGCATATATGGTAACTATATCTCCCTTATATATCTCCATACTTACTAAAAAGGAATTATATATGCTACAACTAGGACCGCAAGATAGTTAATTTCTAGAGGTATATTTTTATTCATTCACCCATTCAATCAGGCTTTACAACTCCTATATAGCTATATTTTAAAACAAATTTTGAACGCTTAACATAGCTGTATTTTGGAACGGATGGAGTACGTGTTGTCATATATAGATTCATTAACAAAGCATTGCCCGGTCACTCGATAACTCGACATTGATTCATTACGGTTTCAGAAGGCGTGCTCGTCAAACAATACCATCTATTTCACAATTTGTTCAGGATAACAAACTAACCTTTTTGCCGCTGGCCGGCCCTTGTTACAAATTTACAACGACACATGACCGATAGGATAATCGAAGAAGCGGTTTCAATTCATTTGCTCGTAGATCCTTTTGGGATGATACTGTGACGATGGATCTTGTAAGGACTCAATGGCTCCGTCTCTGTGGTCTCGAGGTAGGCGAACGTCCGGAGGTCGGAGCAGGACACGCTGCTACTGTAGGCCACCACCGTCCCCGGCTCGCTGTTGCTGATCCGCACGGCAACCAGATGTCGCCTTCCCGCAACCTGTGCGCGTGCAGGTGGTTCCGCCCCCTCTCGTACCGCGTGGCCAGAACGTACTCGCCGCCGTGCGCCGCGAAGTACGGCGCCGAGAGCAGCTGCTGCTCCATGCCATGCGCGCGCACCCTGTACCTTAGTGTCCACCCCTGCCGGTCACCGAGGACCCACACCTCCTCGGTCGTCACCGGCGTCCTCATGTCGGCATGGACTGCGAGGCCCAGCCTCCCGTGGACCTCCGTCAGGCGGAATTGGTAACCCCACCCGGGCCCCACCGGCAGCGGCGCGTCGAACGCGACGAGCTCGTCCTTGAGGTCGAAGCACACGACCCTCTCGAGGGCGAGGCCATTGGTGACCCAGTACGCCACGCCGCGGACGCTGACGACGCCGGCTTCGGGGCAGCAGCTCGAGCCGCCGGGGATGGCCACGTCGCGCCACGACGCGTCTTCCCCCAGCGTGAACGCCTGCAGCACGTTGAAGCCTCCGGACACGTCCTCGTGGCACGGGAGGTGGAGGATCTTATACTTGCCCGTCGTCGCGTCGTACCCGAAGGTGTACGTCGTCCTCCCGTGGCCATTGCGTCGCCCCCGCTGTTGCGCTGCGTGGCTGCTGTACCTGCTCTGGGAGCACGACCTTCTCCCTGTCCTCGCGTCCTACTCGCATCTCCTCTCCTCCGGAAGCACGAGCACGCCTCTCGCCCTTGAGTTCATCGCGGGAGATGGGAGCCGATGGGGGAGCAGAGGCACCGGACGGGGAGCACGAGCAGCAATGCGCCGAGGAGAGGATCACTTGCCATTAGGGTCATCTAGCGTCACTCCTCCTGCCATGATAAGGAGCAGAAAACCTTGAGAGAGCAAGAGGATTCGACTTGAAGTTAAGTTCCACGTACACGCCCGCTTGAGAATGAGTAAGACAAGTGGTCATTCGGCTTCATCATATATGGGCCTGATTGGGTGTCCAGCCCCAACCATGCTCGGCGGATGCAGTCTGCTGATTGGATGGATGCATTGGATGTTGGCCTGGCCGGCGAGATGCAAAAAGGGACGCCTGAACCTTACAAGACTACAGCCGGACTCGAATAGAAGGAAAGGACTAGAAGTCCTAATTCATGTTTGGTTGCCCGGACTTGTATAGAAAAAAAGAAGGACTACACGTCATAGTCCGTGTCCGGTTGCTTGTGGGCTCTTACCGAAACTCTAGTCATAAGTCGGAGTATATATATGAAAGAGATTGTTATTGTAAATGATTGAATATGAGGAATAAAAAGAAGCTCCACCTATATTATGTCATGTCTACTTTGTTCTTATGCTTGTCATGAGAGACGTGAGAAGGAGAAGATCCAATAATTGACGACGTGTTTTACAACAAATCAAAGTCGTTTTGGCAGGGCCAGGCTTCCACTATGCAAGATGCGAGCTCCGTAGCAATGCCAACACGATGCCCTTGGATGAGCACCGCACGAGTGAACGACTCGTCATTTATAGAAGCGATCGATGGAGATCGACGAACGGAGTATTTTGGGAATTAAGCCGCAACATGAGCGTTTCGTCAACACGAGATGTCTCGACACTGATTCAAGTTAAGAGCATCTCCAACATCTCATGTAAATGAGTTTAGATAGGTAAAAGTAACTATTGGACTAAAAAAACTCTTTCCAACAGAACCGCTAAAACCATCCCTTTGCTTTCTCCTTCTGCATTCCGCGAAACTCGGTAGCCAATTTTGCCTATCCATCGTCGTGAGGTATCCCAGCTTCCCGCGCGCTCGTCGCCCTCCCGGAGGCTCCCGGGCGGCAGTGGGTAGGCGCCGTTCCCACGCGTCGTCATCCCGCCCACATGGCCTCGCCGTCCCATGGCTTGCCCTCGTCGTCCTGGCCCCGCCATCCAGCGCCCTCACCAAACTGCGTCGGTAGGAGTCCCGCGTAACCTCGCCACGCGAGCAGGAAGCAGCGGGCTGCGGTGCTCCCCGAGACGGCGTGGGCGGCGAATCGATGGATACAGCAGCAGAGGCGAATCGACGGCTCCGACGCCAAATCAAAGGTGGCGGCGCTTCCTGCTTCACAGAAACAGGGGCGGCTGCTGCTGGAGTACCGCCCGCTGGCGAGTTCGATCCGTCGGAGCACGGAAACAGGCACAATCATGTGCTCCAGCTTCATCGACACTGATTCAGATTAAGGTTTCAGAAGCCGTGCTCATCAAATAATAGCACAAATAACTTGCGAGAGTAAGAACAATTCAGAGGAAATTTGGCAATGAAATGAAATGAATGCCAGAGACCCGCTGGAAAACAACACAACTGCTATGGCAATCGAAGAAATGGTTTCATTTGGTCGTAGAGACTCAACGGCTCTGCGGTCTCGACGTAGGCGAACGTCTGGAGCCAGTAGCCGCTGTTGCAATGTGCCTGCCACCACCGTCCCAGTCTCGGTGATCCGCACGGACCTCACCTCGCCGCGCGGAAACCTCCTGCCGGCGTCCCGCAGCCTGTGCGCGTACAGCTGCTCCCCACCCCTGGACCTTGGCGGTGAGGACGTACTCGCCGCCGTGCGCGAAGTGCGGCGCCGTGAGCCGCTGCTCCACCCCGTGCACCCTCACGCTGTACCGGCGTGTCCACCCTTGTTGCTCACCCCCGTCCCCAAGGACCCAGACCTCCTCTGTCTTCGCCGGCGGCCATCGCCGGTTGGAGCGCATGGCGAGGCCCAGCCTCCCGTCGACCTCCATCAGGCTGCTTTGGTAGCAGCCCAGCCCAGCCTTAACCGGCAGCGGCGCGTCGAACGCGACGCGCTCGTCCTTGTGGTCGAAGCACACAACCTTCTCTTGGCCATTGGTGACCCAGTACGTCGCGCCGCCGACACTGACGATGCCGGCGTCGAGGAAGCAGCTCGTGCCGCGGGGGACGGCCACGTCACGCCACGACGCGTCGTCTTCCCCCAGCGTGAACGCCAGCAGCGCGTTGAAGCCGCTGGGCACGGGAGGTGCAGGATCTTGTATTTGCCAGTCGTCGGGTCGTACCCGAAGCTGCACGTCCCGACCATTGTTATGTCGACGTTGCGCGCGAGGTCGTCGATGACGTACGCCGTAGCCGACGTGACGTCCTGCTGGAGAAGAACGCGAGCACCTTGGGCAGCGGGCTCTGTGGCATGCGCTCGTCGATGACGTCGCGCCAGTGCCGGCAGACGAGGCGGACCAAGCGACGGAAGCTCGGCGGGAGGCATAGAAGGATCTCGACGAAGGCGTCGGTGGGGAGGTTCCAGCCTTCATTATTCACTGCGGCTGTAGCTTCTCCGTTGGTAGGCGCGGCTGTGGCAACGCACCTAGCTTCCTTGCAGATCGCTTTGCGGAGATACGAACGTACTCCGTACAAGGAAACTTAGCGTCAAGGAGGCAAAAATATGGAACGGACTCCCGAGGATCAAGGGGATGGACTCAGATTATTCGACCAAGATCCTTGTCTTCACCAGCAACTGGTGCCTGGTGGAGCTGCCGCGCCGTCGTCTTCGACGACGAAGCCGGGTGGGCATAGGCACAAGTTGAGGACCAGTGATGGTCACCTGAGATGATAAGTGATTGACAACTGTAGTGTGTAATGTGCTCTTGGCTTTGATGTGCAGGTGTAGGGTGCGACGTGGCGGTCGACGGTGCGTGATGAAGGTTAGGCACGAAAGGTCACGCCGATGGACCGTGGTGAAGGCTGAACGTGAGTAGGCTTGGACCGTGGAGGACAAGCAAAAGGTTCAGGCCGAAGGACCAAGACGGCGAAGGGTGACACGAGTAGGCTTGGGCCGAGGGACCCGAAGAGACCGACGGAGTCACGGGTGGCTCACATGGTGTACAGACGAGCATGAGTATATGGTGAAAATGGCGTCGGTCAAGTCAAGAAGGATGGCGATGGCGAGCGTCGAGTAGGCTTGCCGTTGCGGCAGAGGCGTGAAAGAGCTCGAAGGCGTCGTGGCACTTGGCGGAGGCCGGACATGCATCTACACCGAGGGTTTGACCGGTTTCGCCTCAAAACCGGGGCTTCGGCAAGTTGTGCGGCGACTAGCTGAGGGGTTTCGGGGGGTTTTTCATAAAACCACCACGGAGGCAGGTTTAACCGGTTTGGGCCTCAAAACCGGGGTTTCGTCACGGCGTGTGGCGTCGGATGGAAGGGTTTCGGTGGTTTGGCCACAAAACCTCCCAAGTGGAGGGTTTTCTGGTTTGGGCCTCAAAACCGAAGGCGAGTCCGGTGCGGCCGGGCGGCGTCGGATCGGAGGACGTGTGGCACCATCACGAAGCTTGCGTCGAGGCGAAGCGAAGTCGTGAAGGCGCCGAGTCCGTCCGATGTCCTAAGAAAAAGTTGGACGATTTTACTCCCAAGGGATATTTGTGTTGTATGCTTTATGTAGGGGTATTTTGGTCTTTAGGCCAAATGCCTATATATGAGGGGGTTGAAATTTCAGCCATCTCTTTTGTTGATAGGTTGTGGGCTTCTCATTTTTGTTTTGTGAGAGCTTTGGGAGAGAAGGGAGAGGGAGAGAAGGGAGAGGGAGAGATGAGTGGCTCTTTGTGTTTGAGTTTTTGGCCATCCTGGTTTGGATTAGTGCAAGGATTGGCTTGTAATCGAACCTATGGAGTGAATCAAATCATCTACCTTTGCCAAATCTTTTTCTCCCGAATTATTATTTTCGGTATTTTCGGAGCTATTTTTGGGGAACTTTTGTACGTGCGATTTGGCTGCGAAATTCGTGAAATTTGTTGGAGGATCTTGTTGCTAGGAACCTTGTGAACAATCTTTATGTAATCCCCCCATTAAATCTCTCACGGATTTGGCTTGGATTTGAGTTTTCCCTAAATATGTTCTTAATATGTTCTCGAAGGTAGGGTTTCGGTTCTTCCTTAAATCCGTGAGCTTTGAGCTTTTCCGGATCCAGTTTGTAGATCTTTGGCTCAAGTATCGTTGCGAATTGTTGTCTATCGATCGAGTATTCTGGATTCGAAGCTCGCGTTGTGTTCTGTTCTTGCCTCTGTTCGTGCGCACACGCAGCAGCCCTGGCACGCATCAGGACGTGGCCATAGCACGAGCTCTCGTGGCCCACACGTCAGGAGTGCAGCGGCCCACGCGCAGCGCACCTGCAAGCTCTCGCTCCAGCAGCTGGGCGCAGGCGAGAGCGGCAGCAGCAAGCAAGCCGTACGCTCACCTGCGTGCGTGGCCCAAGCCTCGGTGCAGCAGGCTTGACCCTCGGCCACGAGCCCACGAGCGTGCGTAGCTAGCAGCAGGAGCAATGCACAAGCAGCCCAGCCCAAGGTGAGCACGCACGTCCATCAAGCAGCAAGTAGCAGTACGTGGTCTTCAAGGTAAGCAAGGTAAACACTAGCATCTCTAATATCTGAGGTTCTTGCTAATCCTTGATTAAGCCTAGTAATGAATAGTTAATTTGTATTATTATTCCTGCATGATAAGTCAAACTTGGTCTTAGCAGTAAGTGCAGGTGATTAGCAAATTCGTTTTGTTTATTTCTCTCAAGAAACGTTGCTATCTATCTACAGGAATTTATCATTGGTTAAACATTGCATCCTTTATTAATTCTGCCTGAAGCTAATTGCTTAGTCTTTGCTTGTCTTTTATAGCCGATCAATTGAGTCTCTAGTTAGCTTCTTTTTTAAATGATCTTGAGCTTCCGGGTTTAGGCCCCGTTTAGTTTCCCAAATATTCCTCAAAAATCCACTATTCATCCAACTTTTCCCTATTCATCCCACCTCTTCTACTCACATATCACTATTCATCTACAGTGTTTTTTTGGTGAACAGTGTATTTTCGGGGAATCTTTCCCCAATCTAAACACACCCTTAGTCAATTAACCTGCTAAGTTTGATAGCTAAATTATGTCTCTTGCTTAGCACTTGAATTATTTAACTGGTTCGCTTCCGCATTGCTATGAGAATCCGCTTGGCTTTAAGAATTCCTAGTCGTTCTAGGATGAGCTTGTCACTAGTTGACTTGTGTCATCTTGACGACTAGAAGAGAGCTTTGTTTAGGGTGGCAATCGGGACATAGACCTAGTTCTTCGTTGGAAGAATTTTGTAAGGGCTCACATTCACCCCCCCTCTGGTCGCCCAGTCCGGTCCCACACAAGTGGACCTACAACTCGGCCTCCAGCTGGGGCAAGGTCCACATGGTCAGCACGTGCAACGGCTAGCTTGATCTGCCTGCACGTCTCCGGCGCAGGTGACCGCCCGATCACGGTGGCCAACCCGATCACTGGCGAGGCTTTCACTCTTCCGCCACTTCCCGGGACGTGGGATCCATTGAGACCTATCGCGATGTACGGCTTTGGTTACCACCCCACGACGGGGCAGTACAAGGTCGTGCACGTCCGAAGCCTCCTCGCTCGGGAGCAGGACGCGGTGCTCATGTTCACCCTAGGCGGTTCGACATGGCGGGAGGTCATGTCGCCTGCCATGGGCGGGGGCTACAACTCTGTATGCACCGGCGGGGTCTCAGCGTCGACGGATCGGCGTGCTGGTTCACTTCGCTGGCTGACCGGGTGATGGCGCTGGACCTCAAAGACGAGTGCCTCACGTCCTTTCTAGGCCCACCATCTGTTGTGTGGCCTGCTGCTTCACGGCCGGGGGAAGCCTCGTGGAGGCTGACAAGCGTCAACGCAAGGCTGGGTGTCACCGCGTTTCGAGCAAGCGATGACATGCGTCGAGGAGGTGTGGATTTTGGAGCGCGACAGCGTGTGGCAGCCACGTTGGATTTGGAAGTACAATCTCGTCGGTAGGATCGCGAGGCACTCAACCATCATGACACCGCACCTGACGCACGGTGAGTACATCGTGACCACGTCGCGGAACGAGAAACGGATGTAGCGACACAAGGTGGTCAATTGCACGGACGTCGATGGCCGAAGGCCACCGTGCAACTGTCACCGCCAGTGGGTGCAGAGCTCATCACGAGCGAGGTAGAGCTATTGTCGAGTGTGAGGACTTTTGCTTATGTCGAGACTCGGGAGCCATTGCCGAGTGTTAGCGGATGACAGAACATAACCGGCCATCGTTGAGACCTGCGGCAGCAGCATCCATGGCGTGCGTGAGGAGGATGCGAAGGCTGCTGCCCAACGGTAGGCATGGCGTGGCATGCCGGTTGGGGATTTGCGGCCGTGATCTCACGTAAACCGAACCCGATTTGAATATTTTTAGAGCTTTATGTTTTATTCTGATTCCATAAAATTCCCATTTTCCAAATTGAATGGGAATTGTACTAAATTTAACTTTATTTTAGTGATGGGTTAACACATGACGTTTTGGTGCCTCTACTACTACTGAACCCTCCCTCCTGTGGCAACCAACTCGGTTTTTTCAGAATGGCATGCGGCCGCATATCCTATCGTCCGGCTGCATGCGCTTCATGATTCGTGCAGGTCAAACTCGCCTCCCCGCCCACCTGTTTCTCGATTCCTCTCCGCCCATGCATCTGATTCCCGATTCCCCTTCGCCGCGAGCGTGGAATCCCACCTGCCTACCCTCCCATTCACAGGCGCCATACTCATCTCTCTCGTCTTCCTCCCTGCGCTGCAACTCTCGTCTTCCACGTCTTCTCTCTCCTCCTCTCCCTCGCCCCGCGGCTCTCCCGGCGCCCCATGGTGCACCTCGTCTTCTTCCGCCGCCGCCACTCTTTCACCTACGCCGCGTTCCTCCTCCCATCGCCCCACACCTCGGCATTCCTCTCCCTTCGTCCTTCTCCTCCTCCTTCACTCCCTCGCGCTCGCCGGCGTCTGGATCTCTCGGTTCGACACAGAATCCGTTCGTCTCTCTCCTCGCTCCGCTCGTCGTCGTCTCTCTCCTCCCTCCCCCCTCTCCCTCTCCCTCTCCCTCTCCCTCTCTCTCTCTCTCTCTCTCGTGTGCATCGGCGAGCATGAACTGCAGTGCTTCTTTGTCCCCATCTCTTCTGCTTGTTATGTCCTCCATCTGCTTCTTCGTGTGCAGCCCTTGTTCATCCGCGTCTAGATCTACTTTTCAAGTTTTGTAAATAGATCTGCGATGTTCCTTGTGAGATTCATAAAGTTTGTATGAGCACTTGTTGTTTTTCAATTGTTCTTGTCTTTTTTGCATCTATGATTGTTGTTTTGCATGTCGAGATGCTACTACTCTATATCAGTGGTAATTCCTTATGCAGTCTTTTTGTTTTTATAGTACGTTTCATTTATTCAAAGAAAAAGAAAAGACAAACCAAATAAATATTCTTTGAAGGATTCCATCAATATTGTCCGCATATATATTTGCTTAGAAAGCTACATTGTCACCTGACTCTAAACCGGTCATCTCTAATATGAAGCTTCTAATCTCATTAATTTCTGTTCCCAGCTTATCAAGTTCTGCCGCCTTTTTTATTTACTCTCATGCTTCTCAGTTCAGTATTAGTCTATTAGAAATCTCGGGAGACCACTCAAGTCACCACGGAGCATCTGGTTACCTGTGAAATCAGTAAGTAAATATTCGTTAATGATATCTGCAAGGGATATTTTTTCATTTATTACTAGTGGATGCCCAACATTAAATAGACCGGCATGGAGTCAAGCGGGTGCTGGCGTGGAGGCAAGCGGGTGGAGGAGACCGGCGTGGAGGCAAGGGGGTGCTGGCGTGGAGGCAAGCGGGTGGAGGAGACCGGCGTGGAGGCAAGGGGGTGGGGGAGACTAGCGTGGCGGTTGTGCAAACACGGAGGAGATCCGAGCCGGAGTGGAGACGATGCCGAGGCGCGGCGGCGGGGTGGCGACGAGGCCTCGTTTCAGTAGGCGCGGCGCAGACGAGGGGGAGCCGCGGCGTGGCGAAGAGGGCGGCGGCGGCGCGCATGTCGAGGAGAGAGAGAGGTGCGGAAGAGAGGGAGCGGCGGCGCGAGTGGAGGACGAGCGCGGCGGTCCGGCGTTGACGAGGGAGGAGCGCGGCGGCGGCGTGGCGAAGGAGGCGGCGGAGACATGCAAGGGGGCGGCGGCAGAGCCATGGAGGATGAAAACCTAGGGTTGGGCTGGATGGGAATGGATGGGAATGTCTGGTTAGGCAAAAGGCAGCTCATGCAGGAATTGAAACGGGAAAGGAAATAGTTGACCAGTACGAATCTTAAAGCACATATGGAAGGCCTGGATAAGGCATGCGGCCGCATGCCAATGTGGCGATGCATTTCCGCTGTGGCAACGGTAGCAGGATCTCCACGAAGATGCATGTCTTCTGTGGGGAGAGGGTAGGCCTGACGGCCCGCCCCGACCTAGGCCTGCTTTATTTGGCGATGAGCATTTGATGTTTATTCTGTTTTGGTGAATCTACAATCCGCAACAAACAAACAACAACAACTATACCATGCACACTATAGTTTTATGCCCATGAAGAAATTATGTACTAAAAAATACACATGGTATGAAAATCTAGGCGTATATCCTTTAAATAAATAAATAAATAAATAGAATTACCATTAGTGACAAGACTCTTGGGCTCAGCTAAAATTGGCACCACTGAGAGCAAGGACAACAATACAACCAATTGTTGGCTACAACCTACCTATCGGTCCATTCATATAGTAGTTTAGCTCTTCACTGCTAGCGCCATGGCGTCCGACACGAGAGCTCCCCGTCGGACGGACATGTGGAGCGATTTCGTCCATGTATTCCTGTCTCTTTCACACGATGACTACTAAAAGCTTGGGGTGCTCAGGTGGAGGTCGGACGACATGCGGGCTCCCTCGGTGGTCCTTGTCCATGCCGGCGACGGCTCCGTCACATAGAGGTTGGTGAGGAGCAGTGCATCGACGGCTGAGTCATCTAGGAGCGCCTCTGAGTGGCTGCTGGTGGCAATGATGGTGGTGCCGACAGTGGAGGGAGCTCCCACACCTGGCGGCCCAAGTTCCTGCGGCTCCAAACGGTGAGTCCCTAGCGTCCCCTCTCCCGCTACTTGCACCCCTAAGCTTGGCACCCACGCCCCCGAAGGTTCACTCCTACCAGCGGCGCCTCTGCCGGTGAGCTCCCTCTACCGGCTTGTGCCCCCATGGGCGAGCCTCTCCCCGGTGGCGAGGAACCCATCAATAGTGTCCCATCAATCAAATCTTCCTAGAATCCAATAGTGTCCTCTTTGTTAGGCACACAAACAACAATACCTCTGAAGAGGGCGCTCAACCCGAGAATATCCTTCCACCAAAATTAGCCTTTTTCTTCAGTCAGGTGTGGAACATTATTAGAATAATACCTTTTCCAGATCAGGTTAACCCATGGAACATCTACTTTTCTATAAAACTTTGTCAGTTGTTTGAGCAATAGGGCATCATTTTGTAAGCTGATGTATATGACCCCTAATCCCCCTTTATGTTTTGGCCTTCTAACCAGATCACATGCTGCTAGATTGTAGCCTTTGTTTCTAAATTAACTTCCTCTCCAGAGATGGTCCTCTATTTTTATCAACAATATCAATCACCGTCGCATGTATCTTAAGTGAACACATATAGTGTGTTGGGAGAGACGAGACGAGATGAGTTTGCCAATTGTAATCTACCAGGGAGGTGTCTTACATCTTTCTCGATTCTACAGATGAGGGGAGCATATAGTCCTTGACTTGAGGTTTGGTGAGCCACGTTGGTAAACCAAGATATGTGAAGGGGAAGGTCCCCACTGGGCAGCCAAATATACTGGCTAATGAACAGGCTTTGTCATGATCAATATTGTAGGCACTAGGCATGATTTGTGGTAATTCACTACTAGCCCACTTAACAGAGTGATTTAGTTCAGGATTTCCTTCAGTAGGATGAGCTATGGCTCACTTCCTTGCATTATTAGAATAGTATCATCAACATACTTTATCACTGGCAAAGGTGTTTCAGAGCTTTGTGGGAAGGGGGGAATGAGGTTCCCCTGCTCATACTCCTGGTGGATAACACTTTGCAGGAGATCAGCTGCCACCGCAGACAGAAGATGGGAAATAGGGTCTCCTTATATGACTCCTCTTTTGTACTTAAACTCTTTCCCTGCAGTGCCATTAAGTATAACCGAAGAGGTGGCAAAGGTGAATATATCTTTGATCCATCTAGGTGGGAATCCCTTGGCCATAAGCATGTTCCACCAAATCGAAGGCTTTCTCAAAATCTAATTTCAGTATAATGATTTCTCTTTTAGTGTGGTGACATTAGTGCAGATACTCAAATTCCTATCTCATAGAATCCTAGATAGTCCTTCCTTTGATGAAACCATACTGATTTTCATGGACGATCTGCAGGGCCACAGTTTGCAGTCTATATGCAAGCAACTTGGAAAATATCTTTGGAGATGAATTGAGAAGAGAAATAGGTCTAAAATCATTTACAACTTTAGGGTTGTTTTTTTTGGGCACTAAGGTGATGGAAGAGTAGTTGATACTCTTAAGATCAGCCTGATGGTGAAAGAAATCATCACAGAACTTATATATGTCATTCTTGATTATAGGCCGGGATTTCTTAAAAAAGAGGCTCTTAAATCGATTTGGGCCTGAGGCTTTGTCATTAGGCAAGTCCAATATAACTTCATCAATCTCTTTTGCACTAAAGGATTGACACATATGCTCTAAGTCTCCAGGCTGCTGGATAAGATCTTGTAGATTATATTGCATTGAGATGCCCATAGTATTGCCAAGCCTACTCTTGAACTCTTGATGAAACAATGCAATCTTATCCCCATTATCAGTTACCATTCGACCTGTTGCATCTACAATTTGGTTGATTACATTTTTCCTGTACCTTTATATGGCCATAGCATGGAACAATATGGTATTTTCATCACCAAATTGCATGACTCTCTGGGTGAACCTTTGTTTCCACATATTTTGCATGGCAAGTGTTTGACTATAAAATAACGTCCTGGCGACGAAGATAAATCCACATGTTACGATATATTAAGAATTTATATTTTATCATGGAAGGCTAAGTTTTCTGGGTAAAATAAGATACTGATATGTGGCATTAAAGGTTTTTTTGGTGGGAATTGGTGTGAATGCTTAATAAGATGCCCAAGTATACACGTATGTGATGTGTGAGTGCAAAGGATAAAGGCCTAACGATAATGGGCAAGGCCATTAAAATGATTGACGTGGATTAGTGACATGTGGGCTTTCTTAATTTGTGGCCCATAATAATAATATGTATATGGGTATATATGTGTATAACTTTGATGATATAAAGAGGGTCACTGGGCCGAATGAAGTTTACGCTCGTCTCGAGTGGCCGGCCTGCCCCATAGTAATCTGCACTTGAAACAATGGATAAGCTGACCAGTGAAGAGATGACATTGTGCTTCGATTAGTTTCACTCATATCACTTGCTGATGGGACATGTGCTAGTTGGGCCATCGGCCAGTGAGTAGTAAGCATCCAGGCTGTGCAAGACGTTGCTTTGCAGGCTTAAATTCTGAATTTTGAATCGACCATGCACGCGCCTGATAAGCAAAACGGCCAGCAGCTCTTATCTCGGGTTAGACTCAACTGAATGCTGGCGGCGCTCGTGCATCAGTTTCCTCCCTCACATGACCTAGGGGCTCCTCTATATATATGCAGGACCACACACAGAGGAGATGGACCAGTTGACCACACACCGCCGCCACACACATCGACCTCTCCATCCTGCCGCCACACATACACCAGTTTCACGCCGCCGCCGCCGCCCACCAGTTCATCACCACCCCACACACCAGTACAGCGCACGCACACATCTCTCCAGCCTTCATCATCATCGCCTTTGATCTCGCCGCTGCCTTAGGCAATTTGGGCAGGAGCTCACTGCTGCCATTCATGGCATTGTTTAGTGGTGAGTGATTTGCAGGGAGATACAGCATGTGCTCTCCTTTTCTTCTTTTTGCAGGAACAGGCCACATCAAGGGCAAGATGTCGGCTCTTTCTTTTCTTCTTTTGCAGGAACATGCCACATCAAAGGCAAGATGTTGGCTATTCTCTTCTTCATTTGCAGGGTCATGCCACATCGATGGCAAGGCATAAATGCCAATAGCACTCATGCGCCTTGTGAGATAAAACAAAAAAAGAGATATCAAGACCAACAACACTTGGTCATTTTACAGGATCTACAAGAAAGCCATCTCCATGACAGCACATACGTGCTTTTCTTGTTGCAGGTGTAGGAGAGCGAGACTCTCTACATTTTCTTTGCAGGTACTTGACGCTCATCAAGATGGTGAATCGATGCAACAAGTGTATTTCCATCTCACAGGTTTATCGGTCTGTACGAGAGTTATAAATAAAAAAGTATCATCAGGCGGAATGAAAGTTTTATTCCGTCACGAAGGGAACTTGGCTAAATGTTCCAGATTAATTTATTTTGTTATTATCCTCCCGAGACCGACGAGGCAGGGAGTCTTTATTATGTCTTGACCGATGAGGCTGGACACATCGTGTTCGTGACCGACGAGGCCGAATACAAATTCCATCATTATCTTCCGAGACCGACAAGGTCGGAGAAGTTCATTGTCCCGACCGACGAGGTTGGACACTTCATGTTTGCAATGGAATTTTTAGCCAAAATTCCATAAATGACAGGATATGACATTGTTTTGCCTTGTGTTTCCTTTATTTGTTTTATTTCATACAGGACTGATACATGGAGTACAGGATTGATGACGACGACCATATGGCACAACTTAATTGGAGGTATTCTGCAAGGTCACATGCAGATATAATTAACTTGAGTTCTTCCGAGGCTCTAGGAATCATGAGCTATACAATCGCTTGAGCAATATGATGCCTGCTGAGGATATTGACACTACAATATTTTCTACTTCATTTGTATCTTTTGTAAATTGCATGGGAGGAGTTAATTACTCATTGTTAATCCTCTGCCGTGTAACTCATTTGATATAGTGAAGTTTGCCTTCGGGCCACCGTGGTTTTTTACCCGCAAGGGTTTTCCACGTAAAATTGGTGTCTCTTGTGTTCTTAATATGCTTAATTATCCCTACACTCTTATAAATATTTATTTGTATACAAATTGTATATTGGCACGCCCGCAAATAGAAAAGCCATACGCCGAGAAATTTTGAGTATTCTCACGTGAAAACAGCAAGGAGGTTTCATATTTGGTTTACGATAACATCTCTGAATAGACTCTCTTGATGATACAAAGTTCTAATTTCTTCCAGCTTATCCAGGAAAGCAATGGTCATATTACAATTACTGATGAGCTTGGAAAGATTTGATATGTTTTTTGCCCAATTCTTCATTATTTTCCTAAGAAGTTTGAACATGGCACTAATCACAATGCACTGCTGGCAGCTCATTAGAGTGACCCAGGCGTTAGTAATTTGTTCCATACATCCAGGATGGTTGAACAAAAAATTTTCAAATATAAAAATATTTGATCTTGGAATATGAGAGTGTCGACTTGAATTTTGCAGGGTAGATGATAAGAGGTAGTTCTTGCTAGAGGAAAAACAATGGTGTGTGGGTATTGTGTTGTCCATGCTATAGAGGGTAAGAACCAATCAATCTGCTCTAGGAGGGGTGTACCTTGCATGTTACTCCAAGTATAGCTCCTCCTTTAATGGGAAGCTCTATGAGCCCAAGATGGTTGATGATGTTGTTAGATACTACTATGTCATTAAAATTTCCACTGGCTTATTTCTATTGTCTGTAGTTCTATAGAAATTAAAATCCCCAATAACAAGCCATAGCTCCTCATCATCTATGCTTAAACTATGAAGCCAGTTGACAAACATATCTCTAGTAGGTTGTCTACACGGGCCATAAACTACTACTAGGGTCCAAGTTTCAAGGTTTTGTGTGAGGTGACTGACAACTTCATAGGAAAATGTTGCTTTTCTTGTGTGATAACAAAGAAATAACTAGATGCCCAGCAGAACAGTATACCTCTAGATGCTCCCTCATAGGGGAAGTAATCAAATTTATCAAACTTTTTGGGTGAGAATTTCCCGACAAAACCCAAATTAGAAGTATCCCTCTTGGTTTCCTATAAACATAAAATATTGGCACTGCTCTCGTCTAATTGGTTTCTGATGTGATCCCATCCATTAAGACCCTTGACATTCCAACATAAAATGTTCCAAGATTGACTATTCATGCAAACTTTTGACAAAGTAGCATGGTAAGATTGGGGTACATCATAGAGAAGTTCATTACAGACTTTGATTTTAGAGAGCAATAGGCAAAATAAAGAACCAACTCCAGCTGATTGGGCAGAATATGTTAATCTTCATGGGAGCACTTCTTCATTTCAGGCTGCAGTGTAGCATTGTTTAGCTCCTCATGAGAAACACCACATAAAGAGTTGCCCAACTCTATCAGGGTGGAAGCTTGAATGGGCTCCACCTGTGTAACTTCGACATCATTGTTGTGAGCTTCTTGCTAATGATGATGGACTTGAGATAGATCCTCCACACTGTAGGTAGAGACTGTCTTTATGGGGCCACCCCTCTTCTTCCTTGCCTCATTATCTAACTAGATATGTCTTTATTTTATCCTCTTTCTGAGTCTTGAGGATCTTATTACTTCATCATCAGCAATTGGGGTTTTACGCCTCGACTTTCTTTTGATGGCAGCTGGTGGTGTGGCAATGATCATGGGATCTTCACCCATTTTCCACTCGTGAGTTTCTGGTTCTATTTCCTCTCCAACTTCTTCTATCTGTGAGATCCCAAGGGTCTAATCCACAGGTATGTCACCTTTTTCAGAGGCCATGCTTGAGACATATGCATGTCACCATCAACATGTGATTGAGAGTTTTCCATGCATTGAAAGTTGTCAGTGCTCAGGCTGCTCAGCACTAAGGCTCTATTTTCTGTGGGGGTTGCTTCAGGTAGTGAGGAGTCCGGACTTATCAACTCAAGTCTAGCTTTTTTCCTACTATAGAGGATGATGCTTCTGCATTATTCCCCCAGACCGGGCTATCCATACTAAGAATCCAAGTATGTGTGTGTAAATTGATAGTAAAATTCCAGTTTGTGATAGGTAGGGGATTCTTCATAGGCAGTCTGGACAAGGCCTCTTGAACCATGTGTGCTAAGTCTTGAAGAATCATTTCGTCGGATGGAACTGGGCCAATGCCTTGATACGATCCAAGCGCTAGCTCAATTAGTGTGGGATGTTGCCCTAATGATTTGGAGATGTTGCAATAATTAAGCCTTGATGTTTCATTTGTTGATTGATGATGTTGCAAATTGATAATGTTGCATGCAACATTGGTGATGTTGCAATAGTTGACTCTTCATGTTTCATTTGATCGGTGATGTTGCAAATAGGTGATTTTGCATGTGACATTGAGGTTTGTTGCAGTGGGATTTTCCCCCATTGATACAACAACGCCCGATGCTGCGGGCGCTAGCAAGTCCGTCACTATAAATATATAGCCCACTTGTCTCCCTCGCAAATTTTCTTGTTCCTGTGTCTAAGCGACCTGTAAGCTTACAACCCAATTCTCCTCTCTATCCTCTTGTCTCTCATCCTGTCTTTTGCTGCCCTCTATTATACTTTCTCTAAAGGGGAGATCCCACCATTCCCAATGCCACCAATGCTAAAAAGTGCCAGTAGCACACATGTTGCTCTTGCTCCAAAGGCAATTCCAAGAATCATGGCCATCACCTCTCTTGGCGTTCCAAATATTGCCATAGCACACACAGGCTCTCAAGCCCCAACCTCTCCAACACTCTTTTAGTCTTTTACTTTGCACATTCGCATTAAAAAAAAGAATGAGCACCATCCTTGTCCTGACCATATTTTACTTCACATGACCTATTGTATGTGGGATCCACTAAAGCAACTAATATGTTCTTTTTTCCAAGGAGCTAGCTTATAGTTTTTTTATTGTTTCCTACAATATACCATTATACTACAATATATTTCCATTGTTTTTTATAATATTTATATAAATTTATTATTTACAAATTTATTATGAACCGGTGCAATATATACTAAACTATAAACTATAAGAACATGCACATTCTAAGAGACTAAGACAAGAAAATTATTACGTGGAGTAAAATTTGTCTGCCAATTGGACAAAAACAGGATTACATCCTAGTGGAGGAAAAATTTAGATTTCTTCATACAAATTTCATGAAAATACTTTGATCATGCAATTTCGTCTTCTGAGCGAGCGACATTATTTTCGTCCATTCATTGGAGAAAATACCATTTTTTAGTCATATGAAATAAGGTTTTTTTATCACTTAAGAAAAGCATAGGGGTATATTTCTGTAATTTTCTAGATGTAGGGTATCTCTACTCCTAAAAAGACTGTACTCCCTCCGTCCATATTTATTGGTCGTTTTAGCACAGTGTGTTGTCCCGTATTAAGTGTCGCCAAGCTAGTAGCAGACTATACTATAGCTGCTGCAGCGCAGTACTGCACCATGCAGGATGTGCCTTTTCCGTCATAGAACCACAAGCACACACACCTTTTCTAATAAAAAAACTTTTCCCACATTTTACATGCAGTCCCCTCACGCAACCACACGCCACGAACAAAGCTGTCCATAGGGTTACTGTGTTTGTGCTCCGACGACAAATAATCAGGGACAGAGGGAGAGGCTCTGGTGGTCCGTCGTCCCCTCCGTGGTCTGTCCTTCCTACGCGCGCCGACAGGTGGGCCCGTCCTGCGCTCCCCCACCGCATCGCCCACCCGACCACCCCCGTGGCCCCCTCTACCTTCTCTCCTGTGTCGCCTTCCCTGCGCCGCGACCGAGCGACAGGTGAGGCGGAGTCCGGGTGCCACGCGGCGGTGGCCATGGGTTCGGTCTCCGGCGTTCGCCTGCCGCTTGCCTCCTGAAGATCTCCGGCGTCGTCCCCACGTGTCCTGCACCCCCCCCCCCTAGTCAACCACTCATCTCACAATCCCACACGGCCACCCCCGCCCATGAAGATCTCCGCCTCTGTCGCCCATGGAGATCTCCGCCTCTGCCATGGTGGCTGCCAGGCCGCTCCTCCTGCAGCCCTTCACCTTACCCTCGCCCCATCCCGCCACCGGAGTTCCATCCTCAAGGGCCATGGCGGTGACGGCTCACTCCGACAACAACTTCCCCCATCCTGCTTCAACAACCAGTCGACCAAGAGCATAGGTGCCGATTCGATTTGATTTGATCCGTGCTCACTGCGTGAAGCCCTGAGGAGCTACGATGGCACTTCAGCTTTCCCTGCTGCCCCTTCAAATCAGCGGCTCCATCTCCACTCCAAGGTCCTTCTGATTTCATTCTTGCTTCTTAATAATGACTCTTGGCTTTGGGACTACTGTACTAGCATTCTCTTGCGAATAAATGTTATGTCACAGATGCACATAAAAATACAAAGAGATCTTTGGAGTAGGCAGTGGCCATCTTATTTGCATTCACTTTTATACACATTATTAAATAAAAAAGATTAGCTGCCACATAATTGTCAATTGATATAATTTCTGACAGAACTCCCAACAGAGTTCAACACACGCGAGCACGAAGTGGACGCAAATATGGTGCTGCAAAGCGACGGCTTTTCTGGTGTCTCTCTATTCATTATAAAGAAAATACATGCAGTCATACATGGTTACAAACTAACCGAGACAATCACGGCATGTCCACAATCGGTTGTTGCCATCCCAACACCCAGGACATTCCGCCTGCCATGCTTAGCCACTAATCAATCTAAGCTACCAAATATAGTTAGCGGGTGCTCAGGGTTTATTCTAACAATCTCCTCCTAAGCCCTTGAGCATCTACTCTAACTTCTTCATGCCGATCCCATCGCGGAGTTCTTGAAACCTGCTTCGTCCGAGCGCCTTTGTCAGGAGGTCACCCAGCTGAAATTCAGTGCCAACAAAACCGACGTCGATCAGCTTCCCGTCGCAGCATTCCCGGATAAAATGGAATTTGATATCTATGTGTTTGCTCAGGTCATGGTGCACAGGATTCTTCATCAAGGCGATGGCGGACTTGTTGTCCACCTTGAGCTTGGGTGCGAGGACTGCTCCTCCGACGAGCTCGGCCAGCAGGCGTGCCAACCAGATCGCCTCACACGCAGCTCCTGCAGCAGCGATGTACTCGGCCTCGCATGAGGACAGAGCCACCACCCTTTGTTTTGCCGACTGCCACGCAATCGGACCTCCAGCCAGGAAGAAGATCAGCCCGCTTGTGCTCTTCCGGTCGTTCACATCACCTGCCAGGTCATTGTCCGAGTATCCCAGCAGCTTAGGAGCGCCGGAGTTCTTCTTTCCTGGGTGATAGTGCAGCCCCCACTGCTGTGTTCCGGCGACGTACCGAAGAACACGCTTCACTGCAGCGAGGTGCTCTTGGCGCGGCCCCTCCATGAAACGGCTGAGATAGCCAACAGCATAAGCCAGGTCAGGCCTGGAGTTACACAAGTACCTGAGGCTGCCGATGATGCTACGGTACTCCGTTGCGTCAACACTTGGAGTGTCACCCTCCTTGAGTAGCTTTAGCTTGGGCTCCATTGGCGTGGTACTGGGGTTGCAGCCAGCCATGCCGGCCTTCTCAAGGATCTTTGCGGCGTACGCAGTCTGCCGGAGTGTGATGCCGGCAGCTCCCTGTGACACTTCCAGCCCAAGGTAGTAGGAGAGCAATCCAAGATAACTCATGCGGGAGGTGTTCATCATCTGTGTCTTGAATCTGTTCACAGCAGCTGCATCCCCTCCGGTGATGATCAGGTCATCAACGTAGACGCCCACGATCAGGCGCCCTGCACCACTGCCACGGGTATACATACCGTGCTCGTCGATGCAGCGTTTGAAGCTGAGGCCGAGCAGGGAGGCGTCAAGCTTCTGGTTCCAGGCCCGCGGAGCTTGACGGAGCCCGTACAGTGCCTTGCGGAGGCGCAGTACCTTGTGCTTGTTCTTGCTGTCGACGAAGCCGGGAGGTTGCTGAACGAACACCTCCTCTTGAAGCTCCCCATTCAGGAACACCGATTTGACGTCCATGTGGTGGACGCCCCAGCCAAAGTGTGCAGCAATGGCGAGCAGCAGCCGGACTGACTCCAGCCGCGCGACGGGGGCGAACACCTCGTCAAAGTCGATGCCAGGGCGCTGCACATATCCCTTGGCCACGAGGCGCGCCTTGTACTTAACGATGGCGCCGTTCTCATCACGCTTCACCTTGTACACCCATTTGAGGCCGATGGCGTGTTGATCCCGAGGGAGCTCAGCCAGCGACCAAGTGTGTTGGCGAATTATGCTGACAGCGTTCTCGAGGGGGTGCCCCGAGAGAAGGGTTTAGGGAGAAGTCGTCAAGAATCTAGAGCCGAAGGTGACAAGAAACGATTTAGACAGGTTCGGGCCGCAATGTGCGTAATACCCTACGTCCTGTATGGTGTATCTTGTATTGATGAGATGTTTTTGAAGGGGGTCCCTGCCTCCCCTTATATAGTCCGGAGGGCAGGGTTACATGGAGACCGTATAGGACTAGGAGACTTTTACAAGTTAATCTCTAATTCCTTGATACAGTTTATCCAAACCGACTAGGACTAATCCTTGTCTTGTACGTCAAGTCTTGTATGTGGGCCGGCCCACAGGATGGTCCGCCAGGGTTGTTTAGTCCGTCAGGACTCTACACCCACAAGCCCCTGAGCACCTTATCTCCTGAAGAACAGCCTTGTTGAAAGTACAGAGTTCTTTTGAGGTCCTCCAGAGTTCTTTTGAAATCCGCCAGGGTTCTTTGAGACCCACAGGGTTCTTTGCTCTTGGAAGTTGCAACCATGTTGTTCAATAGGTAATGATGTGCTCATAAGTCTTCTCGAAGTTCGGATTAGTGCGCACCGACTAGGTGCGCCCAATTGGGCAGCCCCCGAGCCTCGTTTATCTTTGAAGAAGAAATTCGAGGCTCTTTCGAAGTCCGAACCAAAAGAGAATCAATTTCCGAAGAAACCCGAGTTCTTTTAGAACTCCTCATAAATTTATCAATTGAAGCCGAAAATCCTCATAAAAATATTTCCTGAAAATATGTCCACAGCCCCCGAGCCTAAATTTGAACGAATTCAAATATAGGATCAAGGAAAGACCAAAATTGAAAAGTACCGAAGTAACGCTTCGAAAAGTCAATATAAACCGTTCGCCTCCCCTGTTTCTGCACACCTTTGGCAAAACAGATCTAGGGTTTGCGACAGTTTCTTTGCTTGCGATCCTGAGACCACGCAAAATCTTCCACATCTTCCCCCAACCTGAATCCAATCCACACCAAGTCTCGAAAGATCGCGATGGCCGGTGGTGAAGGATCCAGTCGAAGCAAGGGTGCAAAGAGGAAAGCGGAAGCCATGAAGGAGGTCATGACGACCGAGAGAGCAACGCCCACATGGGACATGCCAAGCATTGAAGATCCAATCAGTGACTGGCCAACCAGCAATCTGAAGGAAAAGCATATCAAGACTCTGGAAGCAGATGGATTCCTAGCAGCCCAAGGGATCAGTCAGTGGAGGTGCGCGTACGGGCATGAGTACCCTACTGAAGAAACCGAAGAGCTGACGGTATGGAAGGCATTTTATGAAGTTGGTTTTGGTCTTCCAACTTGCGATTTCTTCCGTAGAGTCTTGCAGTTCTATGGAATTGAATTGTGTCATTTGAACCCCAATTCCATTTTGAATCTGTCGATCTATATCCATCTGTGCGAAGCATTTCTTGGAATAGATCCACATTTTGCTCTGTTCCGCCACTTATTCAGAGTGAAGACTTCAAGCGGGCCATTGCAAATAGTAGGAAAGGTAGTTATCCAGTTCCGTCAGGGCATGAAGCCAGTATATTTGGATTATGCAACCAAGGAAAGCCTGAAGGACTGGCAGAAGGAGTGGTTTTACGCTTGGAACCACCAGCCACAACTACCTAGCCACTCAAGGAATCCTCTTGTAATGAAGTCATTCTGGAGTGAAACAATTGGAGTTAATCAAGCAATGCAGATCCCTGAGCTGCTGAACATGATCAGAGATCTGAAAGCACATGGGCTGACAGGAGCCATAGTGTACCGGTCGATCTTATTGAGGAGAATTCAGCCATGCAAACAACGTTGCACTCCAGGGTACTTGTACCCTGGAGAATCTGACCCCTCAAGGAATGCCACCGGAGACATATCAGACAAGAGAGTTACGCAACTCTTGAAGAAATTTCTGGTGATCAGTGATGAACAATTTCCAGAAATAATGGAGGTTTCAGCAATCACCATGACGCCTGAGGTAAGAACCATATCTGAATGTCAATATACTGCCTTGTTATTTGAAAACTTTGTACTAACTGGTGTCTTGATCATAACAGTATGAAGCCCGACGATCACTGTATGTGAGTCTACCGCCCCTGGATCCAACCAATGCGGAAGAAGCATCATTGTTGGCTCGCTGTGTGGAGCCAGGGGTAAGGGATCAGGTGTGCCGACAGCAGGTGTCAGAAGAACCCCGTGCCAAGGCAGGGGCAACCTCCAAGGGAGATGAAAGGTCCAAGAGGGCCGCATCAACGGAGCCGATGGGACCTGTGCCCAAGAAAGCACGGACCCTACCGAAGCCACGGGCCAGGGCCATCCCAGAAGAAAGAGCAAAGATATCCCCATCACCAAAGAAGCCAGCTTCTGTGGGGATATCCATCGGTGAGATCGGAACCAGCCGATCACAACAAAGCGGCGGTGCCCAGAATCCTCTGTCAGAAGAGGAAATTATTCACAACATCTTCAACCCTGTCTCCGAGCCCTTCAGAAGTACAATTCCAGTGGTTGAAGAACCCTGTCTAGCTGGACCATCGGCGCCGGAGCAGGAAGCTGAAGAAGAATTCACTTTGGGAGAGCCGGAGATCCCAATGCTACCGTCCGCCATGCAAGTATCTTGTCTTGCGTAACAAAATATACCTTCGTAACATTCCATGTTGACTGATTAATTTATTTTGCCAGAGTGGAAGAAATACCAGCAACAACCAGGGAAGAGCCCCCAGTTGACCATGCGGCTGTGGAATCAGAGGCCATAGCGCCTGAAGAACCCAGGGTGATGCCAAAAACAACCCTGCCAGAGGTTCCAGCAGCCGTGCCATCAAGCCTGCCAGTACCAGAAGAAGCACAAGTTGAAGAAACAATTGCTGAAGTGCTGGCAGACGTCGAACAACTAGTCACACAGGCAGTAATTGAAGAAACTGAAGTAGAACGCTGTGACCAGAACACTGCCGAGCCCCCGAGCGTCACGGAGACAACCCAGATTGGGGCGGAGGCAGGTTCAAAGGCAGAGTGCTCGAGGGGTAAACAAGCTGAAGCATCAACCCAAGAGCAAACTATTGAAGAAATCCCCAGAGTACCCAGGAGTACTGGAGCTGAAGAGGAGATCGGTAGCTTCCGCATCGGGAGCTACGATCCAATGCTCAATCCAAATCCGCAAGGCTTCGAGTACATCTTGGATGCGGAGGAGGATGAGGAGCACATCGACAGGGGAGTATACCATGCTGAGAGGGCAGTGGCTTACTTCAAGGTATTAGAAACAACCCTGTACTTGTTGTCCTGTTTGAATATATCTCATGATAATTGTTTTGCAGGCCGTCGGCGAGGCATCAAGGAAGAAAACAGAGTATATCTACAACATCTCCTTGATGCACGCCAAGGCGGACCGCCTTCAAAAGGAGCTGGAGCGCGAACGTGAAGACCGTAAACTCCAGGAGGCGGAAGATGCCAACATGATCCGCACCTTGCATCTGCGCACCAAGGAATTGGTCGCGGAAAAGGAGGACATGACGAAGAAGCTGACCGCAGCCAAAGCAGAGCTCAAAGGTACTCTGTTACTGCCAGAATCTTGTAACAAAGTATCCCTTGCCTTTGTAGAATAACAATTCTGTTATTATCTTGTGTGAGCAGGGGTGCAACAACAGTTGAAGACAACCCAGAGCAAGATGACGGATTGGTCCAACTTGGCCAACCGCCATGAAGAAGCGTTGAGGACTCTGTCTGCTGAACACGATATCATCAAGGAAGAACTCAGAGTAGCAGTCCAACAACGCAAGGATGCTGACGCGCAGTTGATTCGAATCATTGAGCAGCAAAAGAAGCTTGCCAAGGATCTTGAAGACGCTCGCAAAGAGAAGAGTCAGCTATCCGAAGAATTCGTCCAGGCGCGGAAGAATCTTGCTGACAAGAAGGCGCTGGACGAGAAGCTTGAGCAGGCAACCAGGAGGATGTCAGAGCTTGAAGAATCCTTGCGGCTGATGAAGAAGTCAGACGACGACCTGGCCAAAGCCTTGAACCGGATATCATTGCTGGAGAAAGCAGCGAACCCGGTGGTGAAGGCCTTAGTCTCGGAAGACCCTACATCGCCGCAATCTTTCCTGGAACGCCTGAAGGCTATGCCACAACAGTTGAAGGCTTACATCAAGAGATCATCAAAAGCTCGTCTTGTGCATGTCCTTGCTGTAATTAGGTCTAGGTACCCTGAAGTAGATATAGGCAAGCTTGTAGAAGGCGCAGAGCCGAATTGTACTGAAGCCGCCTTCAGGGACCTGAAGCAAGAGGCCGAGCCAGTTGCTGAAGCAATTGCTTAGAGCCTTAGATTGTAAATTGAACAAATATTATTGTAATATAAGTATAATGCAATGAAATATAATATTTCCATGCTTGAAGAAAAAACCAAGAAGTTCTAAGAATCCTTGGGTTGTCTCTGTGTCAATGACCAGGACTTAGTCAAAATGTATATTGCGTAGATTTTAACTGTTGAAAAGCAGCCCTGTTAAGGACCCGAAGGAACCCAGGGAGATTTCTTATAGCAGAAGCCATCTTTTAAAGTGTACCCCGGTAGGATACTTGGGAACAAACTGTATGTGGTTTGCCAAAGCAAGAACCCAGTAAGACCCACGGAGCGGCACCTTTAAGCTGAAAATTATCGTAAAGTAGCGAAATTGGAGGAACAGATCCGTTCTCGGCCCCAAAGGAACCCGGATAGACCTCATTTATGGGCTCCGAATGCATGAAGAGGAAACTGTCCGAGTCTAGAAAGAACACGGAAATTTTGAATGATGTCACGAAGACAAAATAAACAACCCAGTAAAGGGAGCTTTATTGAAATATATCTCGTTGCTGAAACAACGGTACAAAAGAACATAAGATGCCGAAGCAGCCAGTTCATGTATTGCCGGAGCAATGTTTACGAAAGAACTCTGGATGCCGAAGCAATTGGTTCTTGCGAGGCCGAAGCACTGTTGTAGTGAAGGAGCTACGCGTAGAATTTGCGTAGGTGTTCAATGTTCCAAGGATTTGGTAATTCCACACCATCTTCTGTTTGAAGTCTGTAGGTTCCTGGCTTGAGGACCTTGGAAACAATAAATGGACCATCCCAAGGTGAAGTAAGCTTGGAATGACCGGCTGTATTCTGAATTCGTCGTAACACCAAGTCTCCTATTTGGAAAGATCTTGTCTTCACGTTCTTGTCATGAAATCGACGAATACCCTGAAGATAGGCAGCGTTGTGCAATAAAGCTGTCAGTCGCACTTCTTCAGCCGTATCAACCTCCAGCATCCGTTGTTCGTCCGCTATGGCTTCTTGAAAGTCCTCAATGCAAGGAGCATCGTGCATAACGTCAATACGTAGAACGGCCTCGGATCCATACACCAGGAAGAAGGGAGATTGCCCTGTAGCTTTACTGGGTTGAGATCGTAGGCCCCAGACAACTGGAAAGAGTTCTTTCAGCCACCGGCCTTCTGCTTTCTTCAGGGTTCGTTCCATGCGTGCTTTAAGTCCATCGAGGAGCATGCCATTGGCTCTTTCAACTTGGCCGTTGGCACGAGGATGAGCGACAGAGGCATAGGATACCTCGATGTTGCGATCTTCACAATAGTCCCAGAACTTGTTTCCTGTAAAGGTAGTACCCAAATCTGTGATGATTTGGTGTGGTATCCCGAAGCGAAGAATCAACTCTTGAAGGAATTGGACTGCTTTCTCAGAGGTTGGTTTGACAACCGGAAAGACTTCTATCCACTTTGAGAATTTGTCAATGGCAACAAAACAGCATTCAAATCCACCCGGCGCCCTGGGTAGTTTACCAATCATGTCAAGCCCCCAGCATGCAAATGGCCATGACGGAGGTATCATTTTGATCTTGTGCGCAGGCTGATGTGAATGATGAGCGAAATATTGACAACCCTTGCAGTGACGAACGATTTCCTCAGCATCGTGTAGAGCCGTAGGCCAATAGAACCCGGCACGGAAGGCTTTGCCCACGATAGTGCGGGAAGCTGCATGATTGCCGCATTCACCTGAGTGAATTTCTTCCAGGATGTTGACTCCTTCTTGCTGTGAGACGCATTTCATCAATGCGCCAGAGCGTGCACCACGTCGGTACAGTGTGTCTCCAATTATAATATAGGACTTGCCGTGACGAGCAATTTGCTGAGCTTCTGCCTTCTCGGCAGGGAGTCTGTCGTGCAAGATGTAATCTATAATTGGAGCGCCTCCAAGTAGCGTCAATGAGCATAACCTCAGGGGCTGAGGTTGTATCGTCGGAAGTTGCCGCTGCAGAAATTGATGGCTTGGAGAGTTCATTGACGAACACCCCACTAGGCACCTCTGCTCTGGAAGAACCCAGCTTTGATAGGACGTCTGCAGCGACATTATAATCTCGCTCGACATGATGAAATTCGATGCCGAGAAAGTGTTTTTCCAACTTGCGAACTTCTTCACAGTACGCATCCATGTCTTCATGGTTTCGATTCCAGTCCTTGTTGACTTGTTTGATGACCAACATTGAATCCCCATACACCAGCAGACGCTTGATACTGAGGGTAATGGCCATCTTCAATCCATGAAGAAGTGCTTCGTATTCTGCAGCAGTGTTGGTGACGGCAAACTGAATCTGCAGAACATACTTGAGTTGATCTCCTCGAGGTGAAATCAACAGGACTCCTGTGCCTCCACCTTCCAGCTTGAGTGAACCGTCGAAATACATGATCCAATGCTCAGGCTTGGTGATGACGACTGGAAGATTGTGCTCGGTCCATTCCGATATGAAATCAGTAAGGACTTTAGACTTCATGGTTGTGCGAGAACGGAACTCTATGTTGTAGCGTCTTGATTATGGAGAATTTCGCCAATAGGATATCCAATAACCACAATGATCTTATAGGTGTTGAAGTAGTGCCGCAATTTCCTGGACGTCACTAAGACAGCATATAGAATTTTTTGAACTTGAGGGTACCTTGATTTAGAGTCCGAGAGGACTTCGCTCACAAAGTACACAGGTCGTTGAATCTTCGAAAGATGACCTTCCTCGTTGCGTTCAAAAACAATAGCGGCACTGACGACGTTGGTGGTTGCTGAAATGTAGAGCAAGAGGTCTTCGCCCGGGAGCGGTGCAGTGAGCACAGGTGGTGTAGTCAGGAACAGCTTGAGTTTGTCGAAGGCAACTTGAGCTTCCTGTGTCCACTGGAATCTGTCTTGCTTCTTGAGTAGCTTGAAGAACTCAGTCCCGCGTTCTCCAAGTTTGGAGATAAAGCGGTTGAGTGCAGCCATGCAGCCCGTAAGCTTCATGACATCCTTGACGGTGCGCGGCGGCTCCATGTTCATGATAGTTGCTATCTTCTCTGGATTAGCCTCGATGCCGCGTTCGCTGATAATGAACCCGAGGAGCTTTCCTGATGGAACGCCGAAAACACACTTGGCGGGATTAAGCTTCCACCGCCACTTGCGTAAGTTGTCGAACGTCTCAGTGAGATCAGCGATGAGATCCTCGGGATTTCTTGTCTTGACTACCACATCATCAACGTAGGCTTCAACATTTCGGTGGAGTTGGTCTTGAAGACAACCCTGTATCGCCCGTTGATATGTGGCACCTGCATTTTTCAAACCAAAAGGCATGGTTGTATAACAATACGCGCCATATGGTGTGATGAATGAAGTTTTGATCTGATCCTCTTCTTTCAGCGATATCTGGTGATATCCTGAGTAACAATCGAGGAAACAGAGTAAGGTACACCCGGCGGTGCTGTCGATGACTTGATCAATGCGAGGAAGCCCGAAGGGATCCTTCTTGCAATGTTTGTTGGGATCAGTATAGTCAACGCACATTCTCCATTCATTTGAATTCTTTTTTCTTACAAGAACCGGATTGGCTAGCCAATCCGGATAAAAGACTTCTTTGATGAAGCCAGCTGCTAATAGCTTAGCTAGCTCTTTCTTGATGGCTTCCCGACGCTCGGTGGCAAATCTTCGGAGGCGCTGCTTTTTGGGCTTTGCGCTCTCGTTGATGTCCAGCTTGTGCTCGATCAACTCTCTGGGAACTCCAGGCATGTCGGAAGGCTTTGTAGCAAAGATGTCAACCTGGGCTCGTAGGAAGTCGACGAGCGCGCTTTCCTATGCAGGAGTGAGGGTGGAGCCAATCACCGCTGTCTTCGTTGGATCTCCTGTTTGGAGATCAACTGTCTTTGTGGCTACCTTGTCCACAGGCTTGATGGCTTGCGTCTTCTTCTGCGTCGGGGCATCACCGTCTTCTTCGATGACGGTGGCAGCCAGGGGGTGAAGCTCTTGGCGATCTATGGTGGACGCGGCTCTGACGGCGTACTCCACTGCCTCTTTGTCGCAGAGGTAGGAGCGCTTGATATCACCGCGAAGGGAAAGAACGCCGTGAGGCCCTGGCATCTTCAACACCAGGTAGGTGCAGTGGGGGATGGCCATGAACTTGGCCAACGCTGGTCGCCCGAGGATGGCGTGGTATGACGTTTCGAAGTCTGCAACTTCGAACTTGATGAACTCTGTACGGTAGTTGGATGGGGTACCGTACGTGACGGGCAAGGTGATTTGCCCGAGGGGGATGGCCGCCTTCCCAGGTACGATGCCGTAGAAGGGAGTATCTGCCGGCTGCAGCGTGCTTGTGTCGAGCCCCATGGACTTCATCGTCTTGGCGAAGATGAGGTTGAGCCCGCTGCCCCCATCAATCAGGACCTTGGTGAGTTTGCTATTCATCACCACGGTCTCTAGGACGAGAGGATATCGTCCGGGAGAGGAGATCTCCGCCCATTGGTCCTCTCTGGACCAGGTGATGGTGGTGTCTGACCACCGTAGGGGTGTAACCACCGCTGGTTCTGCTGCGTAGGCCTCGTGCCGCGCGTTCTTGCGATTGCGCGAGGTGTCGCTGACTGCCATGCCTCCGAAAATGACATTGACAGTATTGGTGACATCTGGGAAACCGCTGTCTCCCTTGTCGTGCTTGTCGTCTCCGTCCCCATCCGACCTCTGCTTCTTGTTGGGCGTGCTGAACGTATCCCGAAGGAGCGTGCAGTCGCCCATGGTGTGCTTGCTGTCAGGATGGTAGGGGCAGCGCTTCTTGAGAAGTTTATTGAATTCTTCCCTTCTTTGCTGCGGAGACTTGGTGGCGCGAACAGTCTGAACGGTTGTGACCGTGTTGTTTGGTCGCTTCCGTGAGTTGTTGCCGTTACGCTGGAAGGAGTCGCACGGCTGATCTCTGTTGTCTTCCTGATTCCTGCAACCAGGGTTGGCGGACCATTTGCCGTAGCGCTCCCGTTCTTGATCATCGGTATCCATCCAGTTGGATACCAGCGCGCGAAATTCCTCGAGGTCACGAGGACGGTTGTGACCGAAGTCACGGAAGAGGCTGCGGTCGGTCATCCCTTCTTGAAAGTAGTCGATGACTTCCGAGTCGGGGATTGGGACGCAGGATGCCTTGATGGCGAAGAATCGCCGGTTGTAGTCGCGCAGGGACTCCTCTGGCTTTTGTTTGCACGCGCGGAGTTCATATTTGCTGCCAGGGCGCTCGAAAGAACCCTGGTTGTTGGAGACGAAAGCCTTCTTCAGCGCGTGCAAGCTGTCGATGGAGTCTGGATGAAGGGACTCAAGCCAGGTGAGTGGACCTTGCTCCATCACAACTGGGAAGTACAACATCTTGGAGATGTCGTCGCCCCCTGATGCCTCGATTGCAGAAGAGTATCTGCGTAGCCAGATGTTGGGGTCTTGCTTCCCGTCGAAGTTGGTGATGCCTGGCGGCTTGAACTTTCGCAGAAAGGAGCTGACGCGGATGGCGCGTGTGTAGCATGGCAGGGCATCAGGGTTGGGGACGTCGTATCCTCCCACAGAATCCGCGACGTGGGAGGTAGCTCTCCCCTCCCGGATCCAGAGGATTTCATTGCGGGCATCGTTCGGTGTGATGTGAGAACGAGCCGGACGGGGTTCTTCGCGGCGATTGGACCTGTGGGGTTCCTCGCGAGGACGGCGGGGTTCCTCACGAGGCCTGGCCATGTCCTTTGTTCTCCCGGCGGAGCTTCCGTAGTGGCTGCTCTGACGCCTGGCTGACGGTGCTTGGTGGCGCGAAGAACTCTTGCTTTTGGAGGCGGAATTGCCTCCGTCCAAACGATCAACCATGACCGCTGCGGCTTCTAGGCGGGCTTTGGCGAGGTTGATGTCAGGGGTAGCTTGGAACCCCTCGAAGACGCTGACCCCGAACATGATGTTGGCCACAGGGGAGTTGAAGATGCCTTCCTTGTCGAACTCAGCATTGAGGTTTTTCCTCTGAATGAAGCGACGTCGGAGGGCACGGTTGCGGTTGCGCTCGACACGGAGTTCTCGGTCTGCATCGGTCTCTCCATCAACGGTTGAAGCGTCGTCGGAGACAACTTCCTCGTCGTTGTGATCATTGAGGATGACACAGGACTGGCGGCCGGGGTTGTTAGGCCCGGTTTTTCTGTTACTCATGGTAACAGGGAGCTCTCTGCCTTCCTGCAAGGGAAGCAGAGGTAGAATGTCCCGTACCGTGGAGGGTACGTTTGTTCGTGGAGAGCTACCTCGGGATCCATGTCAGGCCAATGAACGATAACCCCCGAGGGAGTTGTGGTCATGACAAGATCCGAGGTGGCCCGGCGAGGTTGTCGAAACTTTCTCTTCAGATGCTTCTGGTAGATCGCGACTAAGTTCGTTAGCCCGAAGGGAAACTGAGGCGCACGCGATCCACGCGGTGAAGTCTTCGACCCACGGGAATCGGAACCAGAGTTCCTGGGTGCCCGCAGGGTTGTTGTCACGGTCCTGATTGTTGAACCCTGGCGGAAGTCGGAGGTGATCTGGAGTCCGCCAGGGAGTCGTGGGCGCGTGGCTTGATCCTGCCGCTTGACAGGGGTCGAGTTGACGTGGTCGGCCCGAGCTTGAATCTGCTTCGGGCGCCATGTACTCCTCCGAGTAGGATACGATCCAGAGATCGTGTCGGAATTTGAATTTTTCCGGGATCCTCGCGGAGTGGTTTGCGCGGGTGGCGAAGCGGGTGCAGCCACCACGTCGCGCAGTTGGTGTTGAAGCTCGCCTCCCTGGTTTGCGATGCAAAGCCAGGAGCCGAAGACGAAAGTGGCGCCTGCCTCGAACTTGGTGACGATGGAGGCGCTGAACGAGGCCATCGACTCTTTAGCGAGTTCTCGACGAGTAGATCCCACGGACGGCGCCAAAGTGTCGGCGAATTATGCTGACAGCGTTCTCGAGGGGGTGCCCCGAGAGAAGGGTTTAGGGAGAAGTCGTCGAGAATCTAGAGCCGAAGGTGACAAGAAACGATTTAGACAGGTTCGGGCCGCAATGTGCGTAATACCCTACGTCCTGTATGGTGTATCTTGTATTGATGAGATGTTTTTGAAGGGGGTCCCTGCCTCCCCTTATATAGTCCGGAGGGCAGGGTTACATGGAGACCGTATAGGACTAGGAGACTTTTACAAGTTAATCTCTAATTCCTTGATACAGTTTATCCAAACCGACTAGGACTAATCCTTGTCTTGTACGTCAAGTTTTGTACGTGGGCCAGCCCACAGGATGGTCCGCCAGGGTTGTTTAGTCCGTCAGGACTCTACACCCACAAAGTGTCATTTTCTCGGATGGACTTGAGCTCCTCCTCCATCGCCGCGTTCCAGTTTGGATCACCGTCCGCATCCTTGAAGGACTTGGGCTCCTCCACGCTCACGCTGTGCAGCTCGCCTTGCTCGACGTCGCGGTTCGCCCGCCCAGGCACGGTGTTGGTGCCCAGGACGTTCTCGAGTGTCCTGTAGCGGTGCTCCAGGTCCTCGTCGTCGTCTGCGTTGAGGTTCGGGTCGACGCTCAGTGGCGTCGCAAACTCCACCTGCGGCGCCTTGGTGACGTTAGGCGCAGGCGAGCCTGTATCAGAAGCTGATGGCGTTGTGCCCCCCGTGCGCGACGGCGTGCCCAACACGGGTGGTGCCGGACTCGCGGCCTGCGACGGTGAGCCAGGTGCAGACGGTGCCGGACCCTGACGACGCAGCTCGTACTCCTCCTTGACGGTGAATGGCACCAAGCTATCACTCGGCGCGGCGCTTCCCCAGTCCCAGCGCGCATTTTCGTCGAACACGACGTCGCGCGCGACCCGGACGCGCTCTGTGGCGGGGTCGTAGAAGCGGTACGCCTTCGCTCCTTCCTCGTACCCAATGAAGACCACCTTCCGACCACGGTCCTCGAGCTTGGACGGGTGAGGGCGCAGATGCTTGATGTAGGCGACGCACCCGAACACTCTTAGGAAGTGCACGGGTGGCTTCTTCCCATACCACGCCTGGAACGGGGTGAGGCCGTCGAGGGCGGCTGTCGGTGACCGGCTAAGGAGGTACACGGCAGTGTGCACCGCCTCTCCCCAGAAGAAACCCGGCATGCTCCTTGCACGCAGGATGGAGCGCGCCGTGTTCACAACCATCTAGTTCCTCCTCTCCACGACGCCATTCTGTGGAGGAGAATGCGGTGCGGAGTGTTGACGAAGGATTCCCTCGCCTGCACAGTACTCACCGAATTGTACTGAGGTGAATTCTCCTCCGTTGTCAGTACGAAGGACCTTGAGCTTCTTGCCGGTCTCCCGCTCGACCTTCGCCTGAAAGGTCATGATGGCCGCCGGTGCATCTGCTTTGGAACGCAACAAGGTGAGCCACATATACCTGCTCATGTCATCGACCATCAGCAAGAAGTAGGCGTTCCCGGCCGGCGTCGCAGGGGAGATGGGACCGCAGAGGTCACCGTGGACGAGCTCAAGCTGCTCCTTCGCCCGGAACTTCGCTGCCTGCGGGAACGGCGCTCTCTTTTGCTTTGCGAGAACGCAGTCCTCACAGACTTGCTCGACGTGGTCGATGTCCGGCAACCCCTTCACCATCTCGTCCCGGCTCAGCTTGCGCAGCGAACGGAAGTTCAGGTGCCCGAACCTCTCGTGCCACATCCAGGCGACGTCGCCGACTCGCGCGGTGAGGCACACCGGGGCGGCGATGTTCATGTCGAGGTAGTAGAGGCGGCTTGGAGATCGATTCACCTTGGCGAGCAGCCGACGGCGCAGGTCGAAGATGCGCAGGATGCCGGACTCGATGAGCACCTTGAAGCCGTCCTCATCCATCTGCCCGAGGCTGACGATGTTGGTGGTGAGCCACGGCATGTAGTACACGCCCTCCAGCCGGTGGTGCTCGCCGTTCTTGCAGGCGAAGAGGACGGTGCCCTTGCCCTCGATGTTCACCACCGACCCGTCGCCGAATCGGACGGTGCCGGTGATGCCTGAGTTCAGCTCGGCGAAGACCGACCGAGATCCCGTCATGTGATTCGTCGCTCCGGTGTCGAGGACCCAGCGGCAGGGCCCCTCCGCCTCCTTCTCATCCTCCCTGAGATGAAGGAGGACCTTGGGCTCGACGAGGTGGACGCGCACGCGTGGATCGACGGCGGGCGCCGGCGCCGGCGGCGGCGTGGATTGGGGAGAGGAAACAGGTGACGCGGTTACCTCCGTCTCAGCGGCGATGTACATCAAGGCCCGTTCCTCCTCCTCCTCGGCCTGGGCCACATGGGCCGCGACCTTCTTTTTCTTGCCACGGCAGTCTCGGGCCCAATGGCCCTTATTGCCGCACTTCTTGCAGGGCGTGCCAGGCGGCGGCTTTCCACCACCAGCGTTGCCAGCGCCCGCGCCGTGGCCGTCGTGGTTGTCGCGCGTCGCGCCTTGACCGCCACGACCGCGGCCGCGGCCATGGTTCTTCCCGCGACCGTTGGAGCCGCCGCTGCCACCGGAGCTCTCCTGCTCGCGACGGCTCTTGCGACGCGCCTCCCAGTCCTCCTCGCAGAGCAGGAGTCGCCCCATGCCGTCCGTGATCTCCTTTGGCTTGCCGCGTTCCTCGAACACGCGTAGCCGCCCGATGACGTCCTCGATAGACGTGTTGTTCAGATCGAGAAACATCTCGAGGGAGACGGCGGCTTGAGACAGGCGATCGGGAACCACCTGCAGAAGTTTCTTTACCACTTCGGTGTCGGTGATGTTGTCGCCGAGGGTGCGCAGGTTCACGGCGAGCGACGTGATCCGGATTCCGAACTCGGAGACCGACTCGCCATCTTTGAAGACGAGCGCGCCGAACTCGCGGCGGAGCTGCTGCGCGCTGGCGTCGCGCGCACGGCTGTCACCGACCCGGAGCACCTTGACGGCGTCCCACGCCTCCTTCACGGTCCGCTTGCGACCGAGCGTCCCCCACATCTCGGAGGGGACCGAGCGCAGGAGGCCCGCCATTGCCTGGCGGTCTTGTTGGTACTCATCTTCATCCGGGTCCTCGTCGATGCCGATGTCGACGGCGTCCCAGACGCGGAGCGTCTGGAAATTCTCCTCCATCACCAGCGCCCATTCCGGGTAGTTCGTTCGCGTGAGCATCGGCCACGCGACGTTGGCGGAAGAGCGCTCGACGACGCGCTCCACGATCCGTGATCCAGAGCGGTGATGACTGCCGGAACGGCCACGGCGACGGCGCGGCGATCGCGAGGACTTCGGCTTCTTATCACCGTCGGCATCTCCAGTCGGCTCGATCTTGGAGGGCGACTGGGAAGACATGCCTACGATGGTGAACCTGGCTCTGGTGCCAATTGACAGAAGTCCCAACAGAGTTCAACACACGCGAGCACGAAGTGGACGCAAATATGGTGCTGCAAAGCGACAGCTTTTCTGGTGTCTCTCTATTCATTATAAAGAAAATACATGCAGTCATACATGGTTACAAACTAACCAAGACAATCACGGCATGTCCACAATCGGTTGTTGCCATCCCAACACCCAGGACATTCCGCCTGCCATGCTTAGCCACTAATCAATCTAAGCTACCAAATATAGTTAGCGGGTGCTCAGGGTTTATTCTAACAATTTCTAGATCAAAGTGAGCTACCACAGAATGGTTCTTGGACGAACTGGTTGCATTCTATAGCAGCCTTTTCCTACTGAATGATATTGATAATGTATAATCCGATCTGCCTCTCTACTGTCCAACTACAGATTTAAGAGAAAAGAGGAGCAGTTAAGCTAATCCATAGCCATGGCTTCAAAAAGAACAAGGTCATCGAGAAACAAGCAGGTGCATTCTGTACTTCTATTGTTGGGTAAAGCTTGAGTTAGCTGTCACTGTAAAGCAAAAACAAGCTGATAAATATGACACATGTATCCTCTTCTCTTTCCATATTAAATGTGAATTGGTAACAATATCAAATTGTATTTTGCATATTACAGAGTCATCTGTAAATTGAAGAGAAGGAAATGGGAGTGAGAGGGAGGCAGAACCAGATACACATGCTGCTGGTGCTGGGACTGAGATCCCAACAGGAAAATGTCTGGTCGCCAAATTCAAATGTCCGAAGAAGAAAACCTCAGCGGTCTGGAAATATTTCACTGAAACTTTTGTTGAAGAAGTACTAAGTAGTTGATGGCATAGCTGTCATGCAGAAGAGGGCAGAATGCAACTATTGTGATGTGGTTCTTTGTTGCCCAGGTAATCAAGGTAGAACTCGTCTATGGAATCATTTCTATTCATATCATGATGATAAAGAAGGAAAACCTAGCATTAGGAAAAAAGATAAAAGGGACTGATTGGAAATTTGATGAGGAAGTTAGTAAGAGAATAGTCACTGAATCTACCGGGTTAGAGTGGCATGCATATAATGTGTTCGTTGAAATGCCTACATAAAAAACATAGGTAAGAAAGTATGACAACCAGTTTTTGCCGTCTCTGCTCGTTGGATTGTCTTTGTGTTGTAATTCTTCACAATATTTTGTTTACATGCAAATCTGAATTATTGAATCTTTGAAATGTTGAAATCTAAAGCTCTCCACTCTGTACTTTCCATTTTAACTATGTATGGAATTAATAAATACAACTATAGCCTTAAAATATTCCTTGATTTGTTCTAATATCATGAAGAATTTAATGTTCAGGTTTGTCTGCACTCTGGAACTGAATGGCAATTTTAGTGTCTAATCTGTCCAATCCATCTGGTCTTTGATTGGTTCCATTTTTTTCATGACCATGAACTATTTAGTATTGTTATTCTTCAATTCATAATTCTACATGCTGCATCCTGGTGCCTTATATGGAGCACTCTGAATGTGGACAATCAGAAAAATAATTGATAGTAAACAGTTCTTAAGAATACAGGTGCTACTTGGACACAATTGATAGTTCTATTTTCTTAGAAGATTTCTCTTCTAAAAAAATGCTTTTCCTGAGCAGGATGAGATCACCATCAGAGTTAGCATAGTTGTAATATGTCTCGTTGTATTGCAGATGTTGTAGTGTTATTGGAGATATGTTTGTAACAGCCTACTCTCCTTTTCTTCTTTTGGCAGAAACTCATGGCACATGTGCTTATCCTGAAATACAGGACGAGTATGACAACTACTCGTTGTATTTTTAGCTGTTTGAGAAGCTAATGCTAATGGGAATGATTACAGTACTGGTCAATCAGCAGGCTTTTTCTGGTATGTAACAATAACTTCGTTGTGGCACATATGTCTAATAAAAAATCATACAAGTAACTTATTTTTTTGTTATTGAAAATATAGGTGTATCCCTATTTCATTATCTGTGATTATGTAACGTTGCCACGAGTTTTGAGTTTGTACACAGTTTGGGTTACCTTCTAAATCCTTTTTGCAGCATAACCATTGGATACATCTTACATCTTACATCTTATCCTTTTTGTGCCATAACCATTGGCTTCATCTTATTCAAATGACTATCCTTTTTGCAGCATAACCATTTGCTTCATGTTATTCAAATGACTTTTAAAATTTCTTGACTGTAGTGGTATGTTTATTCCTTTGGTGATATAGTGGGTTTGATTTTCTTTTTTGTCCACAACAGAAACACATTGAGTACTGTCACTGCATGCTCCATTTATATATGGTCATGCAGCTTATGTTGAAGCGAATAATGCTTAAAGGAGAATGCTGAATTGGCAATGCATTGTACCGTGCAGCATAACCATTGGCTTCATCATATTCAAATAACTATCCTTTTAAGCATTATTGTCTTATTGCCCGTGTGCCTTTTAGAATTACTGTCTTATTGCTGCTTCATATATTACATTATAAATTTTTTTGCCCCGTAGCAACGCACGGGCACGAACCTAGTTATTTTATATTTAGATATACTTTGGTATTTGTTTTTTTTAAAAAAAGGCACCGTGTGTCGCTTGTCACCGCGCAGGCGATGGTTTCCAACGCCTGAAAGTTCGCTCGTAGTTTCTTGTTTTGGGTGTCATCAGGTGTCCGCCGGCGGGCGGCAGACCTTCGCTCCGTCCGCCCGTACATCGTTGATCGTTGGAACTCACTCCGGTGCTCTTACAGGTAATTTCTTCAGCTCAACACTAGATCTTCCTGTGTCGCTATAAAAACAGGGTAGCGTACATGCATGCCATTCATCCGGCCGGGAGCTAAGCAGACCATCCTATATACGGAGGGAACAAAACGACACGTGCAACAGCAAACATGGCGATCTCCAGATCATCAATGGCCGCTCTCGTGTGCGTTTTTCTGCTCTCCGCCTTCGGAGCAACCACCGGCGCTGACGCTGCCGCGGCAGCCATGCCGCGAGCTCTGCTCAGGGCAAGCTCCACGACGGCGTCTCCCGCGGCGAAGACGACGGAGATGACGGATGGCATAATCTGCTGCGCGGAAATGCCCCACATCTGCTGCAATTACCCACCGAACTGCTGCCGCCCATAGGCAGCACGCAAGCTGGCCCCGATGGCGACGGCCGACGCGATGGAGGCGTTGGCCCTTAGCCGGGCCAGCGATGGCTGCAAGCCTGCAACCTGCTTCACGGAGTGGATCAGTGGAATAGCGAGGAGATCATAGTTTTTGCGGAGGCGCATGCCCCATATAATGGCGCGATGCACTGCAGGCCGTGTGCGTCTTTTCTATAATCTATTATATGTAATAAGGTCTCCTACTCTCCTGTTTTTAATATGTTTTTTTCTGGAAAAGAATGGCAAGATCGAGATTTGCCAAGATGTCTATATATCTATCGTATAAGTACATTAAAGAAAAAAAGAAGCCTTAGTTGCGGGAGCTAAGAGATTGCTACGTTAATCGAAATGAGAGAAGTCATTACGTTCACGGAGAGAGCTAAGAAATTTTCACCATAATAAAAAAAATATGACTGCTAAAGTGATTTTGAAATATAATGGTTATGACTACCCAAAGAGTTCATGCTCAATACAACTAACAGGAGACTAAGTTGAAGAGATCATGTCTATGTATATATATATTATATTAGTACAACAGTAAGGAAAAAAAGAAGCTATCCCATTTGCCGAGTGGGAAAAAATCTATGTTAATCAGAAAAGGATAAGGATTTAGGCCTTCGGATTTGTTTGAAGATCTAATACCTATGACTAGCCCAAAGAATCTATGCCTAATAATACTACCAACTAAACTAGGCTGAAGTATCATGTCCAATACAAACTAATTAAGAAATACTAGTTCCAAATTGTATGTCGTCAGAGACAGCGCCAGTGTCGCTTTTTAAACATCGCGCAGGCGATGGTTTCCAACGCCACAGGAAGTTCGCTTGTAGTTTCGCGTTTTGCTTGTCGGCCAGCGGGCGGCAGACCTTCGCTCCGTCCGCCCGTACATCGTTGGAACTCACTCCGGCTTCAGCTCAACACTAGCTCTGCCTCTGTCGCTATAAAAACAGGGTAGCTAGCGTACATGCCATTCATCCAGGAGCTAGTAGCAGACCATCCTATATACCGACGAAACACAACGGCACGTGGTGCAACTAAAATAAACATGGCGATCTCCAGATCAGCAGTGGCGGCTCTCGTCATCGTTTCGTGCGTGCTTATTATGCACTCCCTCTCCACCTCCGGTGCAACCACCGGCGCTTACGCCGCCGCGACGGCGTCTACCGCGGCGACGACGACGGAGATGACGGCCATGAAAGACGTCATCACGTCCATAGTCTGCTGCCCGGACCGGCCCAGAATCTGCTGCAATTACCCGCCGGGCTGCTGCATCCCGTAGGCCTCGGTGGTGGCGGCCGACGGTCCCCAACTCCGAGTAGCGAGGAGAGATCATAGTTGCTGAATGCTGAGGACATGCCCATATAATAGCGCGATGCACATGCAGGCCGCGTGCGTCTTTTCTATAAGCTATCGTATGTAATAAAGTCTCCTAATCTCCTGTTTTTAATATGTTTTCTCAAGAAGAACGGCAAGGGCTTTGAAAAAAAAATTATTATGCAAGTAAGTGCATATAGTTTCGTTGTCCAGTTACCAAAATTGAGAACTGAAAGAGAATTGAAAACTAGATAACTATGTCATTTTAAGTTTTAGGGCTTGTTTGGGAACCAATGGAATGAGGGTGAATGCTCCATTCCACTCCTTTCCAAACGAGCGCTTATGGGGATCAAACTCTAAGGGCACCTCTAGGGCTGGGGACATCACCAAAATCCCGTATGAGGGGGGGGGGCTAAAGCAGGAGATCTATCGACCAAAAAATTGCTAGTCGATAATTTGTCGTAGGCCAAGAAAATGAAAGAATGACAGATGGGACCGGTAGGAGAGATAATAGAATCTCTTTATAGCTTCATGTCACGTTGCTATGTCGTTAGTGCTTCTACGGTGCCCTAATCTTATGGAACTCCCATAATTACCTTGCCATGTTAGTAAGTTTACTGATGAGACAATGAATTTAACGTATACAAAACTATCACGAGAAAGGGTAAGAAAGTACTACAACTACAAAGAAAAATAAAAAGAAGTTGAACTAGAAGATTAGATGTAACAAAAGAAAAGAGAAGATACAAGTATGCCAACCAGAAGACTAGTATAGACAACAAAATTTGATCAACATTTTCCTTCAAATTGCAAGCTCCAAGAAGCCTCCAACCAAGCAGTCAGAAAAGAACAAACTTCTTTATTGAAGAAGCAATCTTTGCACAAATGTTATGGTGTTTCGAGATATGTATTGTAGAGTTTGTAGGCAGAATCATATATAGACCATTCTTAGTGGCCATTTACATCATCCTATGATCAATATTGTCATATCATCTAGAGCGAAATGAAAAGGCAACATAAATGGAACATCTCCCTATAATGTAATGTTTCATTTCATTGTAAACAACTAATGGAATATATAACAAAGAACTAATTTATGTTTTCTATACTAATGGAATAGATAACAAAGAACTAATTTTAACTTGAGTTAACTCATAATATCTCACAAATTTTATATCAAATTTCTCTAAAGTTAGTTGCTACCTTCGTTCTAGAATATAGCAATGATTATGTTTTTTTCAAAGTCAAACATTGTTAACTTTGACCATAAATTGCAAAAAAAAAAATTATAAAGACCGGTAACATGATAATTATGTTCATGGATTCGTAATGAAAACAAATATTCAACATATAACTTTTTGCTTGAAATGAATGTTATTTTTTTTAGAAATATTATTGGTCAAAGTTAAGAATGTGATTTTAGAAAAACCTAAACATAGCTATATTGTGGAACAGAGGGAGTACTTTTTAAAAATTATTTGAGCTCATAATAATGATGTAATTCTCAAAAATATGCAAAAACTTTTCAATTCATATACATCAATCGGATATATAGAAAATGAGATTTGGCTAGTTTGTTGGACCATGCTGAAATATGGAAATAGAATCTAATGAAGTGGATAGCCAAATACAGATATGCAGAGTTAAATTTAGCTATTCTATTAGAGATGCTCTAAAAAAGACATATTCGATCTCTACATCATTTGTGAGGAATGAAACTCCATGAGTCCGGTCGCCTCTTTTCTACATATTGTGTGATGGTGATAACTTTTAATTTCTGCGAAGCAAGATTCAAACGAAAAAGTGGCACTAGCTTGCCACTTGGGCTCATCTTTTGCTTTCCATATTTTTTTTAGAAATGGGAATATATTTCAATATTCCAGCCTCTGCATCGATCAATGCATGTATCCGCTCATTATTACATTATGATCACAAAAGTGAGCATTAAAAAGAACACGTGGGAGTTTGAAAGTTCCATAGAAATTCCTAGCCATTTTAAATTCTGTTGCTAAAAAACCATCCATTTGTGGCAAAAACTCCATGACAGTGGTCTCAAGCACACGGCAGCCCCATATTACTTGTGGTCGGTCCTCCTCCTTTTGCAACAACGTCCAAAAGCTTATCCAGTATGTGCCTCTGAAGATCACCTGCATAGGAGTAGCAGCTCGTGTGTTGTTAAAAACTATATCATTCCTAGAAAACCAAATAGCCCAACAAAGCCAACAAATTCCAACCAAAATTTTATTTCTAAGCTCCTCATCCACCCCAAGTAACCAGCCACCGAACATGTGTTGTACACTCAAAGGAGGTGTGATATTAAGGAGACTTGAACCATACACCATATTAATCTAGCAGTTGGGCAATCGAAAAAAGATGTTTAATTGATTCATCCATTTTACAAAAAGTGCACTTTAAACTTTCTTTCCATTGCCTTTTTGCTTAATTATCTTTGGTTAGAACTATACCTTTGATTAAGTACCACATGAATATCTTAATCTTCAAGGGCAATTTAAGCTTCCATACAACATAGTTGTGGGAGCAATAAGCATCCTATACATAGATCTCACATTAAACCCCCCATCTTGTTGTAGGGCCCATCTAAATTTATCCCCCTGATCACTCAATTGTATATTCATAACTTTTGCTTTCCATGCATATAGGTGACGATTTCATTCTTCGGAAACGTCCAATGAATTGGACAAGGTAGACACTCCGAGATTAGTAATTGGCTAATTGCCATCATTTGTCCACCTCCAAACGTGGAGTTGCATGCATCCACATTGACAAATCATATTTTTGTCTTGAGTTCAATGAAATAGTATGATATTTTCCCTCGCCTAGTGAAAAACAAAATACATTTTTCGATTCTAATCAGTAGCCGTCAGGGGTATATCTTTTTTTAAAAAAAAAGGCATTGTAGGTCACGGCGGCGGTGTCGCTTGTCCGCGAGAAGGTGATGGTTTCCAACGCCTGGAAGTTCGCTCGTAGTTTCGTGTTTTGGGTGTCGGCCGTCGGGCCGCAGATCGACCTTTGCTGCGTCCGCCCGTGCATCAGTTGGAACTGCCTCTGGTAAATTTTACACCTCAACACACGCACCTTCTCTGTGCCTATAAAGAGGGTATACCGTACGTGGCATTCGCCCGGGAGCTAGCCGGCCATCCTATACGGCCATACCGATCGAGGAAACAACGACACGTGCAACAAACGTATATAATGGCGATCTCCAGAGCAGCAATGGCGGCTCTCGTCGTGTGCGTGCTTCTGCTCTCCGCCTCCGGAGCAACCACCACCGCGGCAGCCGCCGTGCCGCGAGCTTGGCTGAGGGACAGCTCCACGACGGCGGCGATGGCGCAGATGGTGGCCAGGAACGCCACGTTCGAATCCTGCTGCAAGCAACAGCCCGTCTGCTGCAGGTACCCGCCCAACTGCTGCCTCTAGCCAGGCAGCACGCTAGCTGGGCCGGCCCCTTCGCGGCGACGGCCTACGCCATGGCGGCCACGCTAGCTGGGCCAGCGATGGCTGCACCCTGCTCCACACAGTGCAGAGGAGATCAGTGTGGGGCGATGCACTGCAGGATGCGTGCGTCTTTAGTCGTAATCTATTATATGTAATAAACGATCTACTTGCTGGCTAGCTGTGTACGGTGCTAAGCCATCTATTATCATGCTCTACCGGCTCGGTTGAGTGACCCAAGTCCTACTCTCCTGATTTTATACTTTTTTTTTGCTCGAGAAGAACTGCAAGAAATTTATTTTCTCCACCCTTCAATTTTTGCCGTTTAGAAGAAGCTAGTTAGTTTAAAAATAAACTAATTTGCTTGTTGAAGGAACATGACACCTAAGAGGGGGATGAATTAGGTGTCTCTAAAAACTAAGGGTCTAATTGCACATATAAAAACCTATTTTAATTTCTATCTAAATGTGCTCTAGGTTTTCTCTATGTGTTGCTATCTCTACCGCTACAAAGTTTTGCACCCTAGGTCCAATCTTATACTAGTATGGCAAGTCTAGGAAAGATAAATGCAGAAAGTAGTGCAAGTAAGTAATGCGGAAAGTAAAGGGTAGAGAAGCAAACTCCCGGCATGTCGATTTTTACCGAGGTATCGGAAAGCTCACGAGCTTTCCACTAATCCTCGTTGTTGTAGCCCTCTCAAAGGGAATGCCCGCGCAAGGGCATAAACTTCCCGGTCGAGTAACTCCGTCGGTGACCACGGGACTTCCCCACGCGCAAGTGGGTCTCCGCTCGTCCCTCCCCAGATGCTCCTCGTCGCCTTCACTTGGTAGAGCTTCGGCCAAAATGCCAAGAGCCTCTCCTCCCTTGTACAAGCACTGGCGGCCTCTTCACAAACTCGGTTGGAGGGTCTCGCAAGACTACAAACCCTGGATTACAACACTTGGTGCGCGCAAGCGCCGGGTAAAGCAAGAGGTATGCAAACCTCATTAAACTCTAGGCTAAACACATAAGATATGCGCTAATGGGTCTAGACTAGCACTAATCACTTTGCTAATCACCTAGATCTTCTATTTAGCACTTTGGTGGATTGAGCACTTAATAATGTGTAGAACACTTGCCAATAACTTCTCCCAGCTCAAGCACACTTCAAATGGCCGGGGCACCTCTTATTTATAGCCCCAACCAAAGAAACTAGCCGTTGCTAGCCGTTGCAGATGAGGGACCGTCGAAATAGTCATCGCCCTATTTTCTCTTTGAATCTTTGAATTCCAACGGCTACTTTGCACCGTCGACTGATTCGACGGGCACCCCGTCGAAATAATCGTCGCCCACCAAAGACGAACGCAGGCCGGTCTTCAACCACCATCGATTGATTCGATGGACCGTCGACTGATTCAATGTGCACACCATCGAATTAGTCGTCGTCTCTACGTCTTGCAATTCTTCCTTGCTTCTTCACGGGTCTTTTCTTCTATCTTCTTTGCCAACTTTTGGATGTCCTTGAGTATGACTAAGTACACTTTTTTCTACGTGAATTGGATGGCTTCAATTTGGATAGCCATCATTTGGATATTGGTCATATAAGTATTTGGATGGCTTCCAAAGTATCCTTGGACCTAGAAATATCTACAAATATCATCTAGACAAATTGTTAGTCCCAATGATTATGTTGTCAATCAATCATCAAAATCACAAACAATGGCCTAGGGCCATTTTCCTTACACTTGTCCTAAACGTCATGCATTAAAAATAGAGGAGGTAGAAAGGACAAGCAGATACAAATACAACTACGAAGAAAAGAAGTACGACTAGAAGATGAGATATAACAAGATGAGATATAACTGAAAGAGCATATAGGCCCCTAACTAATTTTTCAATTAACGATGATATGATCATTACGACAAACGTGTATTTTGCAGCAACCATCTTTCAATTAGTGTAATGATGGGTTTTCATCATATTATTGGTCCTCATTGTATTGGATTTCATGTATTGGTGCAAATAATATGCTCAAAAATTAAAAAAAGTACCAAGTGTCATTTAGATGATGAAAGATAATTAAATTAGTTTAGGTCTTTATTTTTCTTTGCCCTACTATAAAAGAAGGCTAAGACCAGTAGCTTGACCTAAATGAGCCTAGAATATAGATATGGTGCATACTTATGAAATTCTATTACTAGTTAGCTCAGATGAAGGCCTAGTGAAGTTTGCAAACTCAAAGAAATTGAATTGCACGGATTTTGACTTCAAATCAGGAAGAAACTGAGACACCGACTATTTTGATGGTGTCTGGGGCACACCAAATCAATTTGTGACCTCGTTCACTCATAGAATTACTGCGAAGAATTGCATGGATAGGTAGGAACACAATATAAAGCAGGGTGGGCATCATATTAGCAGGTATATAATTGTCGGGATGCCCCAAAACATCAGGAGCAAAAAAATCCAAATGAAAAAAAAAATAGCGGAAGCCACCTGACCTACAAGATCCTTTACATAAAAATAAGGGTAAGAAGAAATTTTATCCACCTCAGAATGTACACACAATGGATTATTTTATCCATATTGATGCAATGCAGGCAGATGAGAATATTCTTTTTTGCGGCAAGCCAGATGAAGAAGATTGACACCTGCTAAATAAGGTGGAACAGAGGCATCGACTAATTTGGTGGTCGCATCACAGGCATACTATATTAGTTGGCGCCCTAGGGTGACTCATTTCAAATGCAAATGACAGTGGGCACGGGATTTGGTGTCTGAGAGGAACACAACCAAGTTAGTGAGTACTACCTAGTTTAAGGGTGAAACCGGCCTTTTCCATATTACTAGCATAGTCCCCGTACGTTGCTATGGGTGACAAAAAAATTATATAATAAATAACATAGAACATTGCAAAAGACAATAATTCAATGTTATAGTTATATTATTGTAAAATAAAACAATTTACTCTATTAAATATTTTGATCAGCAATGCGATTAAGATAATGTTTGATATGGGTCAAAAGCAACAATCTGATGGAAAGAAATGCATCATAAGAGAGGAACAAATGTAGTTCAAACCCAATGGGATTACAAAGTTTGTAATAGTACGAATCTAAAGTCCGTGGCTAGACAATCATATCGTAATCTGTCATTTGACATAATTGGCCACAAATGCGAAGTGAGCATATTGGAAGGTGAGAAAGATAATAAAAAGTTTCCCTAAAAAGAAGTATAGCAATGATGCGTGAGGTGAAACAAATCTATATTTGGTTTTCTAGTCTCAAGCAGCAATTACCTCAACTGCATTGTTCCCTCAATCAATTACCATACAACCTGAAAAACATATGGCACAAAGTTGTTACTGTATTAGAATGAACAATATATATTTAAATAGGTCAATTTAAAGAATGAAGATACACATCATTGATCAATATATTACCTCATTTATGGTGTTAGATCCTCCTTATACACGATATTCTTTGTGTATATATACCATTGAATATTTGGGACCTCTTTCTTCTCCTTCACTTCTTGAATATGAAGTCACAACCTCAATATGCATTCTAAAAACCTATTATTTTCTATCTAAAACATGTCGCAGATAGTCATGAAACCTATTACCACAACAATTTTCATACTTGGATAGATGAATGTCCCATTAATTTATACTATTATTGCATAAGATTAGATAATGTTTTACATTCAATGGGCACAAATCTAGTAAAAACTTGTTTTTTTTATCAAATTGCAAATGAAAGATGCCTGAAATCCAATGGGCTTGGAAATCCTCTTTCTTAACTCACTTTTGCAAGCACGACATCTTCATATACTCAGTCCAAAGGCATTCATTCGGTTTTTACTCGTTCACCTGTCCATGCATGAGGCCAAGTTGCTGATATAACACAGTAGACGAAAAAATATATGGCACTGAGCATAGAGTGCCTGGCAATTAAAACCGGCGCCTCAAAACACCCTTTTGAACATATGGCACTGAACACAGATTTCGGATATTTTGAAGCAAGTATGAGTGGAGGAAACATGCAGGAGAACTTCCATGAAGGCAGGAGCAAACGTACCTGAGATGGAGTGGTTTGTTCTGTGCAAGCCAAATGATATGCATTCATCCCTGTTTGAAGCATCCACGAGATTTCGTGTAGAGATGCACACTGCTGCCATCAAATTTTCCTTCTTATGGCGGTGATTATCACGGATCTCTCTTTCCATATCCAGAAGAAGTAGCAAGTACAAAGGTTATTTAACAATTCAGCAATGTCTTACCGATGGAGTGGTTTATCCTGTGCAAGCCAAAGGAAGTAAGCGAGTTGGACGTGAGCCTCGGCGACGACGGAGGCGAGTCACGATCTCGGTTTCCTGCGGCCACGGGATCCTCGTTTCATCGTGGCCTGCGTAGATGTAGAACAGTAGTGTCGCGTCGAGGATAGAATGCGGTGATGGCGGCCTCGTGTCCAGGGCAGTGCCCGTTGGGACGGTCGCGGGTACCCTCCTCGAACACGCGCACGATCACTGCCTTCCGGCCGGCGAACCGGCCCTGGAGGAGGATCACCTCCTTGGGGTACTCTGTCAGCTAATGCTTGTCGTTTTACTCCCATCAGATAATCACAGACTAATAATTTAGTGAGCGTTTTAGCTGCGAAACAAACAACCCTGGAAAACCAAAGCGCCCAGCCACTTTGATCTGCAGATTGTATGAAAAGAAGCCATTCCACGATGTCAAGCTTTCCTGAAGGTGTCGTCGGCTCGTCGCAGCAGTCTCAGGCCCGGCATGTTCGAATGCGACGGTTGTACGGCGTCCACGCGGACGTTGACGGCGGCTGGCGGCGCCGTCCGGGCCTCCGGGGCGCGTCGCGAGGGAGCCGGGCATAGGCGGCTTCGTGTTTCCGGATCACGTCGTGGACGACGACTGGTGGCGATGTTTGGGGCGCGTCACGAGGGAGCTTGGGCGTAGGCGGTTTCGTGTGGCCGGATTGGTCGTGTCCATCATGGACGGCTGCCTGATTGGCGGCGACATGGACCGCTCACGTCGTGGACGGACAGACGCCGGCGCCTGCCGACGGAAAGGAATGATCGCAGCCCCGAGGAGAACGGCGACGCGGTCGCAGTCGAGACTCGAGAGGGGAACGAGCGCGGCACGGTTGCTGAGGCGTAGGTGGGAGGCGAGGAGTCGCGATCGCGATCGACGGCGGCGCCCACGGGCGATGACCAGCGCGGACGCGAGCTCAGAGAGGCGGAGCTACTGGACGGTGGCGTCAATCGCGGAGAAAGGTCGCGAAGGGCACACAACACGGCGACGGCGGCGTCGATCGCGGAGAAAGGCCGATGTGCGGAGCGTTCGGAAAGGAAAGCGGAAAAAAACGGAGGGCGAGATCGATACGGTTACGAATGGGAGGGGGTCTCGCGGTCGCGAAACCACGGACGGGAGGGGGACTCGCGGTCGCGAAGGGCCGCGGTCGACGACTACTCCAACGGGTCTTTTTAGTAGTAATATATAAAAGAATAAGAGATAAGAGATATATACCTTGCCACGGACTTAAAACAAGGTAAAGTGAATTTACAATTTTGAACGAATTCAATATCTTGCATTACTTAATCCAATCCAAAGCTTAGTAGACTATATATAATCGTTTCATGTAAATCTTGCCAACCCCAATGATCCTCGAACTACTCTCTCTTATAGCACATCCCCATTAGTTCACCTTCCTGCAGTTGAGCCTGACCTCCGTCGGCGTCCCAGACGACGGCATAAGGTTACCCATCTTCACCATCGCGGCGACGAAGTCCGCAAAGAACTGGGCACCACTGCTACTGTACATCTTCACCAGCGCGTCCTGCGAGCCGCCATTGAAGAGCTCCTGGTCCGAGTGCAGCAGCCCTTCCTGGGCAACCAAGTTCTGGTAGTACGCGTTGTCGAACACGTCGGCGGTCTGCACGTCGAAGGGGGAGACGAGGGTGTCGTTGCCGGACTTCGGGCAGCCACGCCGCCGCTGCTTCGCGAACGTGGCGTTGATGTTGCGCTCCGTGTACACGCGGCTGCGGAAGAACTGGCACTGGGCCCGCCCGATTGTGTGGGCCCCAGACAGCGCCGTCATGTCGCGCGCCGTCAGGTTCTTGTTGCTGAACATGGAGATGAGCGTGGCGAGGCTGGAACCTGGGCCCGGGAGGTTCGTGTTGGCCCCACCCTGGCTCGCCGTGCGCGAGTCCTTGCGCCCCAGTGGCACGCTCCATGTCGGCCCTCCGAGCTGCGTTGTATATAAATTTAGTAAATTCAAATTATTTGATTTTTTTAAGAACGATAATTGTAATTTTTTTTAGGACTGAGGGAGTAGCTAACCAGGTTGACTCCGTCACGGGCGGCCAGGGCGAGGATGTCGGCACAAGAGACGGTGGCATTGCAGGATGCCTCGACCTGGGCCTTGATGGCGTCGATCACCTCGTACCCGCGCACCGACATGAAGTTTGGCCCGGCGCCCTTCTCTCCGGTGAAGGACGGCGTGTCGTCCAGGAGGATCGAGCCGTCGCATCCCTATTGACCGGACAGAAGAACATGATAAATAAACGTCAGCACGCTGCACACGTAGCAACTAGCTACACATCTAATGGCAGAACAAATTGAAGCACAATGGACGCATGCCACTCCACGTTGGTATATGATGCTTACATTGACGAAGCAGTCGTGGAAGAACATGCGGAGTATGGAGGCGCCCATCCGCTTCTCTTTCCGCACGGCGACCGCCATCGCCGACCTCACGATGGTGGACAGCTTGGGGCACGTCGTGGAGTAGAAGGTGGGCGAGAGCTGCTGCGCCGTGGTGCCGCCGCCGAGAACGGCGAGGACGACGGCGGCGGCGGCGAGGGCAAGAAAGGCTGTCGACCTTGTGATGGTGGCCATGTCTGAAATGTATGTACCTTGGCTTAGCTCTCTATCTATAGAGCGCAGAGGACAGTGAGGCTCGATCGATGATACGAACTGCAATTGCTGATCTCCAATTTATAGCGCTATATTCTTGATCGTATCTAGCTAGCTCGGTTGTCCTTGAATTATTTGCTAGTACTTGAAAAATATTTTCTGAGGAAGTTTCGCCGACTGAAGACATTACAGAAGTGCACAAGCTGCGAGACTATATTTGCAAATGGAATGAATGACTAAGCATTAGTACCAATATAGTTTAAGCAGTTGGAAACGCGTGCTTCTCTCTAACAGTACATCATCACCCACTTGAATTAATGAAATCAAATTTCCAATCATGCAACGAACTGATGAAAGCCGATTCCTAGTCTGCTGAGTATCTATCCGATTTAATAAACAGATCTTAACATAAATAGAAAGATAATTACCACTTTCATGTGATGTTGGTTAGCAAAGGATCGCTAGATAGGCGTCAATGCAGTTTCCCCGAGGCATACATGCATGCTTGCACTTATTAGCTGGTGTCCCTGAGAACTCAAACATTACCTTAACCATTGGAGTGTAGCTGTTGGTTCCGTGTCAGTAGTCCCCTTCTTTCCAAACTCACTGATAGACAGGTGTTTAACTTATTTGCACGGTTTTGATATGTTTATGTTTGTTGACCGGTAATCTTGGAAGTTATTCGACATCAAGGAGCTAGCTGTAACGAAGACCTTGTTCCAATTATAGATGCCAAATAATCGTCCTATCTAACCAATCAATGTTTTAACCTAAAATGTTCCTGTGCAACAGCATTTGTTTCTGTTAGGCCCAATTTCCAAGATGCCCGTTGGCCATATAATAAGCTTATAAGGCTGTCACATATAACCGTGTTGAGCGACTATGTCACAGACTCACAATAGCGCTAAACTTGCTTAAGAAACTATTAAATTTCATGCGTAAGGTGTGTGATGATAGGATCAACCGACATGTGTTTACTCATATATCCATTTGCAGTAATCATGGACTAAGGTGATCGGTGGGGATGACTGGTGAGATGATTTGGTGTACTCTGTATACACACCAATGTCGTTCCATCATACTAGGAGGTTGAAGAAGCATGTGACCCCCAATTATTCCCAGCGACGAGTTCAATTATCATCTGTGCTGAAATTAATTTTAAAACTAGGGTGGTCGGGAACAACTACTTATGGAAGCGGTGGAAGCGTGTGAAGGTTTTGACATTGAGATCGTGTTGTGCAAGATTACAACCGCTAACACCTTGCTTATTATGACAATCTCACTTGATTCTTCAGCTATACTTCTTTAGAATAGTATGTTTTGCGAGGATCTTTAGAATAGTTATGAGCTTAGATATTAGCAAACTTAGAGATTAGCTTATAGATACATATAAGCATTACAAAATTTGTTGATGTGGATTCCAGATTCATAAAATTTTTTAGAGTTAATTGTACCCACCATACAACAACTTGTCAGGTATGTGCAAATAAGTCTACTAACTTGTAAAATGCTCAATTTAGTACAACAACTTGATATGTAGGTGCAGATCGGTCAAATAACTTATAAAATACTTAACTTAGTGTAACAACTTGGCAAATTAGTGCGTACAAAGTCCAAATGTTACATTAACGTGTATTTGGCCACGACAAACAGCAAATATATGGTATATTTGCATTTAAACAAAAAAATTGACCATCGTGTGGCCATTGATATTCACGTTAACAGTGATGATATATTTATCCAAGACAAGAACCTTTATTATGAAATTAAAAAATATACTCACGTTAGAAAATAAGACATATTTTGTTTTCTCCATATAAAATATTTTTCTTCTAAGTGTGGCAGACAATTTCTATAAAGCAATATTAGCTTGATTTATGCCTATTTATGTTTTTAAGTTTACATAAAGGATTTTTTCCCTTTAATTTAAACTATAATTTTTAATAATAAAAACCATTAATTAATTCACTAAAGCAATATTACTTCAGGTACATGAATATTCTGTTATAAGTACATTTATATGAAGCATTTGGTTTTTTATTAATCTTTAAAAAAATACTTCTATTGTGGTTAGATGAAAATATAAAAAGTGAAAAATTATAAGAAAATATCGGAGCATCAAATGAAAACAATATGATAAAAATCAGAATTAATTTGGTCATGTTATCAAGAAACATAATCCAGAAATGACACAATACATGTCTTATACTCTCAAAGTAATATTTAGACTGCATATACACCAATTTGCCAAGTTATTGACTAACTTGGGCATTTTACAAATTGTTAGACCAATATGCATCCCCCTGCCAAGTTGTCGTACTAAATTGAACATTTTACAACTTGTTGGACCAATCTGCACCTACCTGACAAGTTGTTGTATAGTGGATGCATTTCTGGAGAAAAAGGTCATACTAATCATATTCATTGAATTGTCTTAGAACTTTTTAAAGCATCTCTGAGGATCCAGATACACCATTACCTCCTATTTGTAAGGAAGGCATTATTTTTATTTTTTAGGAAGAAGAATACCTACTTCATGTTTGAATTCCTAGTGCGAAACTAATCCAGCATAATTCATTGCAAGAAAACAATCAGATAATTCTTTTCTTTGGCATTTAAAATTCTCCGATAGTAATACAGGTGTCCTTACCACTGAGACATCACGGGTCACTAAGGATTCCAAAAATAATCCTTAGGAAATATGGACGGGCATTTTATATTTTATACTCCAAAGTACTTTCTCTGTGTAAAAAAGAATACAATTATGGGAATCATGTTAGTCAAGACATCTCATGTTTGACCAACTTCATACTAAATTGTATTAGTATTTGTGTTTCTAAACAATTTAATTATAAAAATATATTCTGTAACTAATCTAATGATACTTGTTTTATATCATGAATGTTGATATATTTTTATATAAATTTAGTCAGAGTTTAAAATATTTGACTTCTCGAAAAGCGAGAATTGTATTTTTTTTGGGATGGAGGGTGTAGGAAGCACAGTAATTACCATTAAACGTGCACGTGCAAATTACAACTTTCCCTGACCCTTCATGGGCCGGCCGGACCCAACCAATCGCAGCATATCTCTAATGGGCCGAGCTAGCCAACCAGGCCGGATAGGCCCGAACGCGAGCCCGTGCGTGTCGTCGAGAGAACCGCGGCCGCGCCGGAGTCGAACCCGGCCTTCCTCTTCTTCCTCCGCCTCCCATATAACCTAGCCGCACTGGGATAGGGCTTCCCTGTCTCGCCGCCGATTCGCTGTTGCCTTGCGTATCCGCCGTCCGTGAGATTCTCGTGCCCGCGCCTCGTAGCTCTCTTTCCCGGGTCGGCATCCCTCCGGCCGTATTCGCGGCGGCGGCGGCGGGTTTCGCGGCGATTTAGGGTTAGGTTTTTTTGTGGTTGCGGAGGAGATGGAGGAGGTGACGGCGGGAGTGAACAACCTGGCGATTACGGAACAGCACAAGAAGAACCGGATCCAGGTCTCCAACACCAAGAAGCCGCTGTTCTTCTACGTCAACCTCGCCAAGGTGAGGATTATTTCACCCTTTCCGGTTTTGTATTGTCTCTCTTTCGTTTTTGGGGCTTTTACGAGATATTGAGCGAACAGCGCTGATGCGGCTTTGTATCTTCTTTGAGCAATAATTACCCTAGTTCTTTCTTTCCATAATGGTTTGGTGCGTGAATCCATGATGGGCGTTGGTCTTAAACCCTAGAGGGAAAAAAACTACCCAATTTAGTTCTTAATTTGAAAAGATGTATCCTGTTTTTCGCTTGCGTTGTGGTTTTTTGTTCTGGTAATAACTCGAGACTAATTTGTTGCTGGGGCTGCAGAGGTACATGCAGCAGCACGAGGAGGTGGAGCTCTCGGCCCTTGGCATGGGTAATGGTTTTTCCCCCTTTATACAATTCAGTTAGAAACTATTGTGTTGTTGTAGTCTAGCGTTGTGCTCAGGTTTATTACATGGATTGTAAAAGTTAACGGTTTTCTTTACATGATTTTTCACCACAACTGCTCAAAGCTCAATTCTGACAGTTAAGCTTTAGGAAATTCCTTATAAGACTATCTGTTAGCATTCATGTTAATTGTCTCACCTCACGGAGTGTGTGCAAGTTGCTTTGGAAGATCAGCAAAGGTTACTTCTTCTGCAATGAATGATGACTGTTGGTCTTCAGATTTTTGGATCTATGAAGCAGTATTTCTGTTTTTATTATTGTTTGTAATTGAAAGGTTAACTTTTAGCATGGCTGTCATATGGTATCCTTCATTGTTTTCCACTATTGTATCGCATTAAGGATATTTTCCTGTGGTCAACATGTGAACATAAAACATTTTAGTTGACGACGACTTGGCTTTTCCCTTTACAATTAATTCTATTTTGCAGTTGCGCTCTTTTAACCTCATGTTGATCTTCATTTGTTCTGCTTGTTCGACTTTCTTAATGACTATGCTGATGGATATCATCTTGTCATTTTCAGCCATTGCCACGGTGGTGACTGTTGCCGAAATTCTTAAAAATAACGGTCTTGCCGTTGAAAAGAGTAAGATTTATCTTGTAACTTTTACGCTTATATCTACCGTCTACACCTTTGTATCTATATCTAAACATCATTTGCTCAAAATGGTTTGAAGAGATCATGACGTCCACAGTTGATGTCAAGGATGAATCAAGGAGTCGCCCTATTCAGAAGGCCAAGGTAATGTGCCTTCCCATGAATGAAATAAAATTGCACTGATCCAGTTTGTCAAATTGTCCTTTCTCATTCTGATATACTATTATGGCCAGATCGAAATAATCCTCGGCAAGACGGAGAAATTTGATGAGCTGATGGCAGCAGCTGAGGAGGAGAGGGAAGCTGCCAAGGCAGAGGAGCAGAGCTAAACATCTATTTAAAATTTTGCTGTTGTAGTTTAATTAGAATCATGCTGTTGCTTGCGTTTCAAGTCTCTTGGCTAACAGGAGATATACTTATCAACGAAGAGCTCTGCTCATTTGATTAGTTTGAATGGTCACTTGGTAAATCAGGTTGTTCACTTTTTGATTGGATTGTTTTGAATGGCAACTTGTTTGCTTAGCAGATTTTTTTGGTGTATGATTTGGTAGCTATGGTGGTGCCATTTGTGTTTGGCTAATGGGCTACATGACATGTTTGGTGTAAGATTTGGTGGCTTTGATGTGCGTTTGAATCACCAAGCGTAAGATGTCATGTCTACAAGACGCAAGGTTTACTGAGATATATCAGCAAAAGTCGCAGCTTGGGAACCAGATAGGAGGGATAGCCTAGGATGCGGAACGAATTTTCTTCTGGAGAAACATTGTTACAAGTGGTAGAAAAATTGAAATGAGCTCGAATTTTGAAGTAACTTTTAATCCAATCTATCTAATGTCTTTTTCATATGCGAGGAAAGCACCTCGGATACATAAATTACTATTGGATATTAGAGGGTTAATGTCGGATCCTTAAAGGAAAATGATTAATTTACAAGCCAAAGACATAACTTGAACGGAACAGAACTTCAAGCAAACAGAACCTTGACAGTAAAAGTAGCAGTGAGGGAACCAGACATGGCCATGACAAAACTGCTTCCGCAACATGCACCATCAACTGAGAATATTGTTTATGGATTTCAACACAAAGCTAACTTAAGCCAAAAATCAACCTAACAGATACTTCAAGTATTAGACCTCAATTTTCATGAGTAATCAGTTCTCGATAGAAAGACAAACGATGGCATAATCTTCCGCCGCCTTCTTCCAGGGCTCTTCCGGGGCAAATGCTTCACTCGCTCTCCTCGTCATCTTCGACAAGGATCTTCTTACATGCCTCATAGCACA